>KZ613465.1:796356-1201184 GCA_002865625.1 Hyaloscypha hepaticicola | reverse complement strand
ACGGTACGGCTCTGGGACGCGGTCACGGGAAGCGCGCTGCAGACGCTCGAGGGCCACACCGACTGGGTCTGGTCCGTGGCCTTCTCACCTGATGGCAAGCTATTACCAATCTTACAAGTATTAAATCACTGGATAGTAGAAGATAATACAAAAGTTCTTTGGCTGCCTCCTGATTATCGAAATATTCGGGGTTCAGCTACTTGGAACAGAAATCTTGTTATGTGGTATCCATCTGGGAGAATTTTATTCTTCGGCTTTAAAAAAGAAACAGAGCTTGTCATATAGAACTAGGAAAATTTCTTTATTTCTTGGAGGGTCCTAGGGAACCATCTACTTATATACTATTTTAAAATTGCCACTTGCCTTCTAGCAGTTTCTAGAAAAGTTACAAAAGAATCATATTCGATGGATTTGCCACAAGTCCATTGATTCTTTCTGTATGTGACGGTTGCTAACCGCCACTTAGTCACGTGGACGCGACTTGCTTTTGCCACTTGGAAATGGCAGTCACATAACCGTGGGATTTCCATACGGCACGTGACACCCTTTGTAAGATATCTACAGAACTCGAGTAACGAGTAAGGTTAATGTTACTCTAATAACCTTTGGGCGATTTCGAAGGTTCGTGAGGGCCGCAGGCTGGCACCTACTGTTCATGCCTGGACTAATTCAGGCATAAGAGTCATTGCTATGAAATATAATTGGATGAGACGGCGTTGAATATTGTAGAAAGTTGAAGAAAGAAATTACTTCAAAAGAGTGTATTGCTTATTTATATCCGTAAATCCGTGAAAGCGAGCCTGAAATCCCTGATTGCGTATCCTGTTGCCATCCATTCATTTATACTCCGTTCAATTATCCAGTTCCCGTGGTCCAAGTGTCTCTCACTCCGCACTAATCCCTCACTCACAACTCATCCTCCACGAACGGAATCAACCTCATCTTGAATTCCTCAAGGTCCATCTCGGTCTCCTCATCAAACTCTACCTGCTTTCCTCCCGGCGTCTTCGGCGGAATGAGAACTGATCTCACAACATGGATGACGCCATCCCTTGCAACACCATCCTGCACCGCAACGCTCGAGAACCCATTGATCTTAATCGTGATAAAACGTCCATACCTCGCAACATCAATGCTGAGACTCTTCTCATGGAGTAGGGTCGGGAGATCAACGTGAAAACGTCCTTTTGGTACGTCTTCCTCGTCAAAGTCCTCGCTTCCATGGCATCCAGCTCCAATCTCGTTTACGGACTTGGGGCCGTAGAAGGCGTCAGAGTACAAAGTTTGGTTAGCTACCACGTGATACTTCAAGAGAGCCTTGAGGTATTTCTCTCCATACTTGCTGAAGAGGAAACCGTTGATTCTAGGACCGAGTTTCTTGAATGCGAAATTTGAGGGAGCAAAGAGTGTTCCTCCTTCATGAGGAGAGTTTTGAATAGCGGAAAAGAGGCCAGTCTTCTCAAGGCCGAGTTCCAGGGTGGAGAATTCGGTAGGGAGGAAAGAGATTATTGTCAATGCTGAGGGTGGCGGTAGAATGAGGGAGTCTACGCCGTGAATCACACCATTGGAGCCGAACTAGAATTGATGTCAGAGAGACTAAAGGAAGGAGCTTCAGGGAAGGACGAACAATGTTTGCAGCGATAACTTTGCTGTAGAAGTTTATGTTTAGGCCTTTGAAGAGACTGAGTCCTACACGAAGACGCTGTGGCTCTCCTCCAAGACTTTCTTCTCCCAAGGCAGTAGGAATGGTATGTGTTGATAGGATTCGACCAGCGGGGTAGAAGTGGGGTGAGACATGGTAAGCCAGTACTTTCTTGATAAGTTCCTTTGAGGGTTTCTTGTGTCCCTTGGGTATCTTCTCGAATGCCTTGTCGGTCGGTGCAAAAAGAGTATAGTTTGCTGCTGTGCCGTTCAACGTCTCAACCAAATCTGGATACTCATCGATGAGCTTGGCAAGCTTGGTGGTGTACTTGCTACTTGAGATGAGCTGGTAGATGGTCTTGTTTGATTTGTGAGGGTGGCCATGGTGAGGTGGTTTACGGTGGTGCGGTGGCCTCTTGTGGGGTGGCCTGCGGTGAGGTGGTTTTTCTGTCTCGAACGCATCAATTCCTCCAAGTGCGTCGCCTTCGGTAGAGAGCCATCCTGCAACGTCGAACTTGCTCATGGAGGCATGGCATTCGAATGTACCCCTGGCTTGTTCAGCTGCATCGGTGGCGACGTTGATGGCATTGTCCAATGCGTTCTCAGAGAAGGCGACTGCATTTTTGAAGGATTCCTCAAGTACTTCCCAGAAATCTTCGGCGCTGCCCTGCAACTTTTCGAAGACTGATGGCTCTTTCTGGGATTCGAGGATGAGCTGATTGGTCATCTGCTCATCAGGAAGGACGATTGCAGAGGTGAGGGCCGCAAGCGGCAGTAAGGTATTGATAAACCTCATGTTGACGGATGTGATGTGTTGATGAAGTTGGGAAGAGAGGGGAGAAACAAAAGAGGGGGATGACGCCTCGACAATGAGCTCGGAGCCTAATATCTGTAACACTCCGGGCGTGGAGCAAGCGGGGTTGTGGGAAACAGGGCAGAGGCGTGAGATCAAGCAAAGGACTGGACGAGGAGCACGGACTCTACCTTTCTTACATATATCGGGATTGCATCCCGCATCTAATCGAGGAGGCTTCAAGAGCTTGCGTGTCGTTTGTGGTGTTGCATCATGCCATCATCGAAACGAGAATGGAATGGCGTGCGTTGGTGGACTGGTAGACCCCTGCTCTGCTTACGAGTTCCCTCAGTCGGCGTATCTTGGAGCCGACATGGCAGAATCCCCTCTTACGAGATACAGCAAATGATTGGTTGGATGCCGAGTTCGTGGAAAGAAAAGGAACTCCTAAAATGACATACGAACAAATAAGATATATATGTAGAAGAATTGAAAGTAAGATCGGATGAATAATAAAGCAGGGGAGACAGACCACTTAAGTTCCTACATCTCCAGGGATTGATATCGATAAGAGCTTAAAATTGTGGGGGATCGACGCTAAAGTGGGCTCAGGAGTCAGCAGCAACAAGAACTACAATAGCTCTGATAATCTGATAAGCATTAACTAGGAGCCCTTGCTCTATATAATGCAAGAAGATGCTACCACCCCGATGCATAAATATTATTATTTATTATAAATCCTTTTGCCAAGTCAAAACTTAGAAACTCCAACCCCAAGGCACCAAATCCGTCTTTCAGACGAAGACGTGAATCACCTCCCCTATCTTTTAGCAGCAGCAATGATTCACAGTCCCATTTATGCATGATTTCTGTTCCTTTGCTTGACCAAATGGGCATTATAGATGATTCAGAGGTCTTCAAAGAGGTCTATTTATATCGTGTTTTTTTCTCCTTCCACGCTCCTTTCTTTCATCATCAACAACATCTTCAAAGTCGAGCCAAAGTTCAAGAGACACTTCAAAGTCAAGGACATCTTCAAAGTTCAAAACATTTTGCTTGCCACAGCATTTCTTGATCAAACTATCCTTCAAAGTCTTCGCAATTGCATTGTCATATTCTCAATTGCATACTTGTCTTCTTTCAAGCGCAAGCTTAATCAGTTTCTGAGCTCCTTTCAAAAAAACAAAAAAAAAATACACTTGAAATTCATCTTTCTCGGCGTTCTCTACTCCACCAAAATGTCAGCTCAAGGTCAAGGCCACCAAGGACAAGCTCACCAAGGTCAAGGTCACCAAAGACAAGCTCACCAAGGTCAAGGTCACCAAGGACAAGCTCACCAAGGTCAAGGCCACCAAGGACAAGCTCACCAAGGTCAAGCTCACCAAGGACAAGCGTACCAAGGACAAGCTCACCAAGGTCAAGCTCACCAAGGACAAGCACACGACCAGGCGCACGACCAAGCTCACGACCACGCTCACGTCAAACATGATTGCTTTTGGCACGCCGATGGCTGCCAAAACAAAGTGGGTGCAGCGAAGGCAGCTTGTTATGAGTGCAAGGTAAGATTACTTAACCCACCTCACCATCCCCAACTACCTACACGCAAAAGCCAAAAAAGCTAACGACAAAATTAATCTAGCAAAAACCTGCCAATAAGGAGAAGTGGCTCTTCCATCTAGATGACGCTGGGTGGTCCCACCCATATCCAAAATCCTAAAATGGCGGAGTGCTTGAATGGACAGGGCCCGTGAATGGCTTGTGGTTATGGGACGGAGGCGGTGCAAATTTTGCATGGCTGTGTTTGGTGAGTGTATTGTATGGAACTTGCGTTAAGAGCGTTGCGTTTGAGGCTTTTTGGACACGAGGCATAAATAAAATTGTCGAGCTTGGAGAGTGTACGATCGAGATCAATTCAAAAGCGTTGCGTTTTCAAAATCACTGTTCAGTAACACGGCCTTGACATGCAATCTACACCTACTTACTCGCACAATAGAAATATTGTTTTTGATTTCTACGAGCTTCACGTGCAGATTGCGCTTTGAAGGCGGAGGTGTGGTTGTAAAGAAAGGTCTGAAACATTGAGCTATTGGCATTGGATTCTCTTGAAGCCATCTCGGTTCTAAGAAAGTTTTTGAGGGAGGTCTTCCCAAAAGAGAAAATGATGAAGGTGTGAGTGAAAGGGGGCTAACACAGCTAAGCGAGCCGCCTACCACACCTGAATTCAAGTACAAGGCAGAAATTGAAGACATTGAAGACATTGAACACCATAAGTCATAATGCTCAGTCTCTGTAAGCCCTTTAAATTGTTGTACAGATATGCCCCCGAGTAGCCTCTTCTCTCGCTTGAAACTGCCCAGCCGCCCTAGGCCTCCCCATCCGGCGTCTGCACCAGCTTGAACTCCCGGGCACTGCGCATCTCGTTCATCCGCAGCTCGAACTCGAGACCACGCGAGGGAATGTACATCAGATTCCGCGGGCCACTTCATGAGATGTGGGCATCAGCTACTTATAGCCTTTGCTTCAAGGCTCTTCCTCGAACAATACCTGCTGACTGTCCACCTTGAGCTGTTCTGCCAATCCTCTAACGACGCCCTTTAATGCTTTGCATGCTGGACTATCCGCGTAAGAGTCGAAGAAGCTCTCTCCGTAATCGCAAGCCATGCCTATCCTCGGATCTAAAGGCACTGACCCAAGAAATGGTATCCCCATTTCCTTTGCCAAAGCTCTACCTCCACCCGTAGCTATGAAATTATCAGTACGATCCTTGAAATAATGGGAATGGAGGACATACTAGCTTGGAAGATCTGACTCTCAAAAGTACACTTTGGACAAACAAACCCACTCATATTCTCCACCAGCCCCAGTATCTTAATCCCCGTCTTCCTGCAGAACTGGATCTCCCTCCTAACATCTAGTAACGCCACCTCCTGCGGGGTAGTAACCACTACCGCACCATCGATCCCACTCTCCTTGAGCAACTGCACAACACTCAAATGCTCATCACTCGTCCCAGGTGGTGTATCACATAACAAGAAATCCAAATCCCCCCAATCCACATCCCGTAAAAATTGTTTGATCAGCCCGTTCTTCTTGGCGCCTCGCCAGATAATAGCGTCATCGCGATTAGGAAGCATGAATTGGATGGACATAAGGGAGAGATTATCGAGGACGTAGACAGGGGACCAGCCCGCGGAGGAGACGTGTATAGTTTCGGATTCGACACCGAGCATTTTGGGCATCGAGGGCCCGGTAAGGTCGAGGTCTAGGACTCCGATTGCTGAGTCGGGGTTATTTGCGAAGGCGTGGGCGAGGAGACCGGTTAGGGTGCTTTTCCCTACGCCACCTTTGCCGCTGAGGACCTGTGATGGTGTCAGTTTTAGGTCTGCGGACAGGGAGAAGAATACGGACGAGGATCTTGTGCTTTACGTCTAACAGTCTTTCGGTTATGGCGGGGATGTCCGGGTCAGGTCCTTTGGGTGCCGAAGCACATATCTCTTTGTTTGGACATGTTTGGCACGCGTCGCCTTGGCCTGCTTGCTGAGTTTCGGGACCGGGACAGTGTTCTGGTTCTGGAGCGACGAGTTGAGATGTGGCACTTTCGAGCGGCTCTTCCAAAGAGGGTGCCATTGTTGTAAGATGTGGTTTTGATAGTAGGATGAAGTTTTGGTAGAGAGGCGATGTCGGCTTAGAAATATAACAAGCAGGACGATAAGGGGAAGACGCTAAGATAACTTTAATGGGCATCCCTGCAGGTAAGTTAGCCCAACCTCCTCCCTTTCCTTTTCAACTCTTTATCTCTCAAAAAAATCAAGTTTACAGTCTTCCTATTTGTTCTTACATCAGGATTCATATGATTTTTTTTTTATATTTTTTTTATTTTTGGGGGAATACCTTAAGGTGGCGCTTTCTATCTTCCTGGGGCTGAAGAAGAGAAGTGGAGGATCTTATGAAGTCTTTCAAGGCACTCTGCCAGCTGGGGTCACCGAATGCTCGCTTTTTTACACTTGATTAGATTTTGCGTCTGTTGGTTTATTCTAAAAATCATTCCTTGGGTTGTTTGAAGTCGAGGCTCACGTCGTACTTGACCACTAGGATCTCAACTCTCAATACCGTACTCACAAATCACCACTGGGGACTCATTCATATGCTTGCTATATGTACAGCGGATGTGCAACATCAAAGTGAAATCTCGCCAATCTCAGAAGACATGCTTCGTAATAGTATAGATGTGTATTGACCAACATCCCACAGAAGATTTCAAGCGGGAGAAAACTCGGAAACTAGAGTTTAAGTAATCTTACATATCGTTAAGCACCAAGGATAGGACTCTTCAAGAGCCGTTCGGGCAACCATGATCCAACCCTCCAATTCAAAAATACACGACACCCAAATGAAGCAGAGAGACCATTACCGAGAGCTCAAAACGTGAAATTCTCCCGAGAAGGTTGCAATGACTAAGCAATTCTTGTTCTTACCGGGCCGTTGCATTTCAAAGTCCGACAGACGTGCAAATATCGTAAGGCTCTTGAGATGGATGCTAGTCTAAAACTGGCTTCACAAATCCTCACATCTCGATATCGGCTTGACCGGAATGCAGGCAAGCATCAAAGTGAGAGATCAGCGGAAGAGGCGGGGCTGACAGGGGTTCCAAAACAAGCTTTAGGAGCGGGCCCCGGACCATCAATTACGTCTTGGCTCTCCTTTTGTAAAAATAGCATGGAACCCGGCATTGGGTTTGAATTTTTGAAACTAAAATTCATACGTGGCCACTTGTAATAGAATTTTACGAACGTTGTGATTTTAGAACTTGTCTAGAAGGAGCTTATGCGGGGTTGTTTCGCTTGACATCACCCCACGCCGTCATTGAGCTCTGTCGTCATACAAACATACAAACATCTCTTGATTCAAAAACCTCAACTTCTGTAAATTCCTCATCCATCTCAAGAACACTCAATCAATCTCACCCCTCAATCAAAACACCGCTCTCAAACAACCCATAATGTCTCTCGCACGCCATGTAAATTACCCCTCATCACCCCACTACTTCAACCCCTCCTAACCAAACAAAGGTCGACCCCGATGAGATCATCCACGATCTTCACGACCTTCATATGAACGAGGCCGGCCGCAAGCACATTCACACAAACGGTGGCACCTCCCACATAACCCCCTACTCAACCCGCTATGCCAGCAAGCAAGAGATCTCCAAGTTCAAGATTCCACACAATGGTGCCCCAGCCGATGCCGTGCACCAGATGCTCAAAGATGAGCTTGATCTTGATGGACGACCAAATCTCAATCTTGCCAGTTTCGTCGGCACGTACATGGAAACCCACGCCGAGCAACTCATGTTTGAAAACATCTCGAAAAACATGTCTGATGCTGATGAGTACCCTGCAATGATGCAAATGCACGCCCGCTGCGTATCCATCATGGCGCATCTCTGGAATGTGCAGAAAGGCGAAAAGGCCATCGGATCAGCTACGACTGGTTCTAGTGAAGCAATCCATCTTGGAGGTTTGGCTATGAAGCGGAGATGGCAGGAGAAGAGAATGGCTGAAGGAAAGGATACCAGCAAGCCCAATATCATCATGGGAGCAAACGCACAAGTCGCCTTGGAGAAATTTGCTCGATACTTTGAAGTCGAAGCTCGCATCCTTCCCGTTTCCGAGAAATCGAATTTCAGACTCGATCCAGAGTTGGTAAAGGAGAACATCGACGAGAATACCATTGGTGTCTTCGTCATCCTTGGCTCGACGTACACAGGTCATTATGAACCCGTTGAAGAAATCAGCAATATTCTGGATGAGTATCAAGAGAAAACAGGAAACGACATCCCGATTCACGTTGATGCTGCATCAGGTGGATTCGTAGCACCCTTCACGCATGCAAAGGCGGGCTTCAAGTGGGACTTCTCTCTCCCGCGTGTCAAGTCTATCAATACTTCTGGTCATAAGTTTGGACTGGTGTATGCTGGCGTTGGATGGATTATTTGGCGCGATGAAGCACTGCTCCCCAAGCATTTGGTTTTTGAACTTCATTATTTGGGTGGAACTGAGGAGAGTTACACGCTCAACTTTTCGAGACCGGGAGCGCAGATTATTGCGCAGTATTACAATCTCATTCATCTGGGTTTCACGGGATATCAACAAATCATGGAGAACTGCATGAGTAACGCGAGACTGCTTTCTAAAAGTCTGGAAGCTACCGGCTGGTAAGTCCTTCACATTCGTCACAATCCCCCTCCAGGTCCAAAAACTAACCTTCCACTTCCAATAGGTATACATGCGTCTCCGACATCCACCGCCCCGTGGGAGAACACTCCTTCCTCGGCACCGCCGCAAAGGTCTTCTCAAAAGAAGACGAAACCTCCGCAGACTACAACCCCGGTCTCCCTGTCGTAGCTTTCCGTTTCTCCGATGAATTCAAGAAGGAATTCCCTCACTTACGTCAAGGTATTCCTTTTCCGTCTCCCCTGTCTATCTAGCAACCATATTTCCCCTTGTATGGCAAAAGGCCAGTAGGCTAACTCAGCTAAGCAACAATCTCAAACTTGCTAAGAGCAAAACAATACATCATCCCCAACTACCCCCTCCCACCCAACGAAGACAAAATCGAAATCCTGCGTGTCGTGGTGCGCGAAAGCATGAGTTTCGATCTCCTCGACCGTCTCATTACGGATATATGCCAAACAACTCAAGATCTCATTGTAAGCTCCCCTTCCCTCCTCCCCTCATCATCTGGCATTCAGATTCGCTGGTGTATGTAGAGTGTGCATTGGTGATTTTAGTAAAAATGGAAGGAGATGAGAGAAAAAGGCTGACGATTAAAAGGACAATGATAAATCCGACCTCTCGATCCTGGGCAAGAGCAAAGATACCAGCGCCGAGAAACAGCATTCTAGTTCTGGCGTTCATCCTGGAGGCGAGTCGCAAGGAAGGGGAGGGAAGAGACCTATGAGTGAGGGTGTTCATCGGACTGTTTGCTAGATAGCCACAGTGAGGGGAACTGGAGATGAAGGGAGAAAGGGTGAGAGGCGATTGCATGGGAAGTGAATGGGAAAGCTTTGTACATAGTGCATGTACTGTAGTTAAAAACTGATCTCGCATCGCTTTTCTCTACTAGCTGGATCCCGAGACTAACTGAACTATTTCTCTCTTCACAGTTCGTCGTTTGTGCCAATACCTACCTGATGCCCAAACTTCACGTCATAGCATTTGATGGGAAACAGCTAACGGTTAGAGTTGAGTAAGAGGTAGATCCTCTCGAACAGCTGACTAGGTATCTATACATGAGCTATAGTAATGAGTAACTGACTGTCTGACTGACTGACGGTTGAACTAAGGAATAGAAGCGATGAAAGTAGTGTTAGATAAATTGCATGGAATATTGAGAGAAGGGGAGATGATAAGAGGGAGAGGCGCAGATAAGTGTTACTTAAGAATGAAAAATGCGTCAGAATCACAACTCCTTGTTTCTTTCTGAAAGACTCGAGAATAGAGTTCAGACTACTCGCATGACCCTGATATTTTCCTAAACATGCTTGTAAAAGCTTACAATGATTTCTAATAGTTGACGAAAAGGAGGGCTGGATATTCCGCGAATCAGTTAGTAAATCTATCTATAGCTTGTGGAGAGAACTCATTCTATTTAAAATAACATTTGAGAGATAAAAACCCTTCAATCTATTCTTCTTTATTACTTATTTTCCTTATTCTCTTCATCCTCTCTATTTATCTTCAGTTTCGTCAATTTCGTTAATTTCCTCGATCCAGACAACCCCAAGTCTCCAAGAACTCAACTCCTCCTGCCCGTACCCACCTTCCACCCCTCTTAACACCATTCTCTCTCACGCTCAAAACTTGCTTCCCACATAATTAGTATAAAGACCTGCCACCCTTCATCCCTCTTCATCCTCAAAAACAACCCCCTCATCTCCTCCTTCCTCGCTCCCCTAACTCTTCCTCGTGTCCTCGTCCCGTCATTTACCACACTGTTATATATCCTACCGTTTGTGTTTATGTTTTCTGCTTGTGTAAATGTAAAATATCTACCATTCCGTACCGCCTTCCTTCAGTCATCGAGAACTCCCTATGGTCGGCGATCTCTTCTCAAACTTCTCATGCTTCTCTTTCTTCAAGGATGAATGATATGTCCTTAGTAGGTGGCTCCTAGGAGAAGAAATATTTTCACCTCCTCCTCTTTCATGAGAGATGCGTCTCGGTCATTTACCCAGTAACTCACATACGCATCACTCCTATTCTTACACCCTTGATCTGCCTCTCACGAGACCGTTCGTTGGACATCTCCCTTTCTAATACTTTCTCTTTTTTTTTTTTTCAAAAAGTCAAATCAAAACAGGCGTCCCTCCCCGCCCCCGCCCCCCCAACCACTTTAAGAAATCTCTGCGAATCGGGGGGTGATTTCTGGAAGAACAAGAGAGCAGAGCCACTTGCACTTGCACCACTTGTAAATTGTAAAAACCATTTGATGTATAGTCAAGAGGGAGGGCGGAGTCGGACTCACTTAGTGTGAACTGTCTCTGAAAGAGTGAAAAAAAAAAGGGGATATTCTGGAAAATCGGAGAGCGGGAAAGGAAAGGGCTTGAGACTTGCGGACTACAGAGCCAAGTGTTGTGTTTAGCGAATTGGAGACGAGGAAGGTAGCGAACTTGAGGCTTCAAACAACACGAGAGGGCCCTGTATGAGAGGGAGATTAAGGACCGGACCGTTTGTACGTCTATCTAGCGTAAAATTTAGTTTTGTTTACAAAAATGTCAAAATGAAACAGGCCCCCCCCTCTGACCGTTTTTTAAGACAACAAATCTACCCAACACCACCTCTACTTTGAGAAATCTCAAGGGATTTTTGTTGTCTGAATAAGAGAGCCACTTGCACTTGCACGATACCAATTGTTTAGTCAAAAGAAAAGCGTTTGAATGGGTCATGGAAGAGCAAATGAAAGTGTACTTAACTAGCTTTTGTTTGAGGGGAAAGGGAGAGTGAACTTGAAATAGCAAAACCAAAAATAGACAGGAAAAAAGAGGGGAAAAAAGGAAGAAAGGAGAGAGAGAGAGATTCTTGAAGAAAAATCGAAGAGTGGAAAGGTACTGCCCGAGACTCTTTTGCGGATACACACAGAGTAAGTCTTGTCTTGTCTTGTGTATAGCGAAATGTCAACGAGGAAGGTAGCGAACTTGAGGCTTATCTTTGGACTACACGAGCCCCCCGACGCAAAAGCATCCATCCGTAGACAAGTACAGCATTCAGTGAAAGCCAGTCCATCTTCCGTCCATGTTCGTATGGATGATCCATCCTATGGTTGCTGAACTAACCTTCGTACCAAGTTGAGGTCATGAAGCTAAGATTGCCAAGCCCTAGTTTGATGAGCAATAGCTCGTTGCTTGTTGGGTATGTACAAGCCAATTGGAGGAGGTGGGGTTGGGAAGTGGAGGACGACTTTTGGGTTTCAATGTTTCAAGACTGCATGCTTGAGAGGGAGGAGTTTGAAGGACTTGAATACCTAGGTAGCAGTTGTTCGCGGGATGGAGATGGGGATACACGTTGAATTTGAATGTGTAAGATAGAACCATATGAGTTGAGGCAGGAGTTGAGGCTAGGTGATGATACTGAATCCATCGGGTGAACGGAAGTGTTGCGAGGAGTGTGGGATGGGATGAAATGAAAAGAAAAGAAATGAATCCGATTAGTGGATGAGAATGAGCGATGTCCACGAGTTCATAGAATAGTGAGACAAATTTAATGGATGGTGATTAATGTATAGACGGAGAATGCAAGAACTTCACTTCAAAAGACTAGAGGGAATGCCGTCTGAATATTGCTTGAACAAATGAAGAGTGGTGGAGAGAAGGACATGCCCGTGGTTATTACCTTTGAGGGAAATCACGGGAGGAGGAATGAATGCTAAGATAGATACATCTACATCTTAGTCACTTCTATGTTCTGTAGTACTGTACAAGTTGAAACGAAAATCGCAATTCAAGGTCGTACAAGAGAAGTCAAACTCGCGAGAACCTCCTGACCCCTCGTCATCGGCTGGACGTCTCGAGCCTCCCTGTACGGAGGAATAATCGTGTACATGTCGTTTCTTTAAAGGTGGTATACACTTGCGTTCCACGATATAGTTCTTATTTTTGATTGGTTAGCTCAATTGTCCACTGAGGTTGATTGGTACGGAAGTATAGTACATCCTGAAAAGACGTGTCGGAATCAAACGCAGTTACACAGATATCCCGCCAAAGCCCGAGCTTCACACGTGACCAACTGCCTAGTGCCGTCAACAGGCTGGAATCTGGAATTGCCCAATAGAAACGCAAATGAAAGTTGATGAAAGCAGTGGCCGCTTGAGCCGTTCTCCCGTTCCGCTTCAAGAGGTGCGTTTGAGGTTACGACTCATTCATTTTTTTTGGAATCTTCGCATTCGTCAACAAAGTGTCTCATAGTACGAGATTTTCTACTAGGAAGAGTCGTGACGAGAATAGAATAAAAATGAATACGAGAAATGGTGGCAAAAGGGTGCATTCTCGTATTTAGAGGAAGATATACTGTTGGTGGAAACTACCGCTCAAGAACACAGCTTCGCAGGGTCAAGCATTTTCCACTGGATAACATGCTGTGATGAAGTAAAATCCATCCTATGATCAATTGATGCTAACATGGTGAGAAATAAATAATTGTGATGCACTTGTTAAGTGGCAGCCACCATCACACTTGCTTCACGAATTGCATCACCGTTCGCAACACTTGGATTGCTATTCGTGAAAAATTCAGAGAATGGCAAGCGCCATTTTGCAATTGGACCGAAATTCTCGCCATAATCCTCGCAAAGCAAATTTTCATGACCAACAAAAACTCGAAGCTGGGAAGAGGCAGATACTGTCGAAGCCAGAATCCAAACGCGCACTTGCAATAGGGTCTGTATCATCATATCTGAGGGCTCTTGGCAGTTCAAGAAGCAGGTTCTGCAACAAACGAAACACTTATTCGGTCCGAAACTCCAGTACCAAGTCAAGATCGAAAAGGCGGTATCAGGACATGGAGATCGATAAATACGAATCAGCAGGAGTGCCAATATTCCGTTCCGAAATGTCATCCATCCAGCCACTCTTGTGACTCGCGAGTTCCGCAGCCCCGGACATCCCGTGAGAGGCAAAGATATGCCATGTATGCGCGTCTGCATATGACAAAAGCAAATACGAGGCTCGATGCAGGTCCGAACCAGCCA
Organism: Hyaloscypha hepaticicola; assembly: GCA_002865625.1. Lineage (NCBI taxonomy): Eukaryota > Fungi > Ascomycota > Leotiomycetes > Helotiales > Hyaloscyphaceae > Hyaloscypha > Hyaloscypha hepaticicola. The sequence goes on along the minus strand of KZ613465.1, from coordinate 1,187,506 downwards.
CGCTGAACTGGACGGCTTGCAGGGAGAAACTGCGAGAGAAAGATTTAGCGAGGAAGTCTAGAAGGTTGAAGCCATTGACAAAGGTTTTCAAGTGTGGCAACCCAGCACGCGAGTCCCGGCACACCCTTTCAGCTACATTGGCGACATATAGGACGACGTATAGAAATCAGCCAGCTCTGAGTGGCTATCCGAACACCTGGGCTATTCTTGGCGTTGGGATGTACATCCTCTAGTGGGAAAAGGCCTGTCGATGGCAGCGTACCATTGCGACCGAAAACAGTGACTCGACGGACGAGCATGAGCATCTGGTAACGGGCATGATGCAAATGCATCCGGAGTGGTCAGGGAGTGGCAGGCCCTCTCCGAGGTAAGGCTCAATCGCAGCCTCGCGATGCAACTGGGACCTTGGGGCTGGGCCGGGGCCTGGCGATCGTGCGCCTCGACGCCGTCAACGGCCAACTTTGCCCACGCTTCTGACGCTGCTGACGTTGCTCATGCTTGGTGCAGTGCCACTGATGCATGTGAAAGGGAAGAAAACCATGGATGGCTAATCGAAGACATTCCGAGTGCAGGGACGCCAGCTGAAACTGTGACACCGCTCTGCGCCATGCGTTTGACGGGATGCACAGTGAGGATGGAGATACAAGAGGCAGCAGAGAAGAGGAAGAGGTCGAGAAGCGGTTTTCCAGGTTTGAGGCAGCGCGACGGAGGTCACGAGACGAGACGAGATGGACAGGGGCAGGACAAACTCTGCCTCTACCTCTACCTCTACCTCTACCTCTACCTCTACCTCTACCTACCCCAGAAGCAGACTAGGGCAGCCGATTCCCGATCCCCCTTTAACTCAAGCTAGGCTTAAGATCGTCCAGGGTCTTCCCGAGTCCCGAGTGCCGCGATCCCAACGTCCACACATCATCGTGAGGATCAGAAGAGTTCCAGTCCGCACCAGACCACGGAGGAGGGCGCGTGCAGAGTGGAGAATGCTTGTTTCCCACATGGAATGCTGCTTCCTTTTGCAGGGCCAGGTTAAAGCTTTCTGCCTCTGCCGCGCTGGAAAGGTAGTGATTGGGCTTGCAGACGCCTGCCGCGGATTAGTCGGTTTGCCTTTGGACCATCTGACCCGGCGGCGTCTTCAGCGGCAGATAACAAGTCAGCCGCCCTGGCTGCCACTTACAGTACAGTACAGTACTGTATGCAAGATTGATCTGAGCCATGGGGGCGGTCAGACCCTGCGGTGGTCCAGGCCACGCCCAATACTGGGGAATGGGGACGGGGACGCTGGAGACGGCTTCCCCGGGACTTAGAGGTGGATACCAAGATGGGTACTGTACTGTATATGACCTAATCTGGGACCCTGGAAGACGACGGCCCCAGGACCTACCTTAACCAGGCAAGGTAGCTAGCCAGGTAGGCGGAGGTAGCTACCGTACATCAGCTAGAGTACCTACGTACAGTACTCGGACTTGGACTAGGACTGGCTGTGGGGATTGGGGAACACTTTCCCGCACTTATTCGCACTTATTCGCACTTACCTCTAACCGTATGCGTGCCTTCATGAGCGCATCACTTACTCTAATCCCATGGCTGGATAGACGCCAACCCTTGCCCACCTAATACCTTACCTACCTACTGTACGTGCCTCGTACCTGCTTGTTCCAGCTCTAGTGTCCAGTGTCCAGAGTGTGCTGCTGCTGCTGCTACCGCTGCTACCGCTGCTACCGCTGCTCCTGCTGCTGCACGCCTTCCGTTTGTCGTCCGTCGTCCCGGCCCTAGACTTACCGATCCCAGACTAATTCTTCTTGTCCTCGTCATTGTGTCTTGTGTCCCATCTCAAAAGCTTCCAGCCTCCTGCAGCAACTTTCTTCTTCCTTTCCCTCTCCTTTTCCTTCCTCAGGTCAATGGACTGCCGCACAGCTCGAGCGGCAGTATCAGCGTGTCTTCTAGGACAGCCTCAAATACATCACACCCTCACACTCGTTTCCTTTCATGTTCCGTTCAACACGCCGCGTACTTCTGTCTGCGCCCTCCATCCCTGCTCCTCAAACTGTTGACCATCACTTGGCAGGCCTTCATCCCAGCCGCCAGGGTAGCATCGCCAACATGGATAAGAAGGATACCCTGATCTACCTCCTTCGACGAGACCTACGCATCAATGACAACCCTATTCTCTACTCACTCAGTACCCAGAAGGACCACCCATTCACCCATGTTCTCCCGCTGTATATCTTCAACGCGCAGCAACTAGAGGTTTCTGGGTTCATCCCTGAAGGTGATGGTGCAAAGAGTCCTTACAAGGAGGCACGCAGTCAGGTTGCTGGTTTCTGGAGATCTGGTCCACACAGGAACAAGTTCCTAGCCGAGACCGTCTGCGATCTGAAGAAAGGCCTCGAGGACGCGGGCAGTGGCCTCTGCATCAGGGTTGGATCGTCCCCAGACGTAATCAGATCTCTCATCCCACAGCTCAGTGGAAAACCAGGCTTGAAGGTCAAGGCGATTTGGATGGTGGGAGAGGATGGCATTGAGGAGAATGCCGAGGAGAGAGTGGTCAGAGATATCTGCACCGAGGCCGACATCGACTTCAAGCTGTGGAATGACGAGAAATACCTGATCGATGAGTAGGTACTATGTCACCACTCAAATTGACAAGCCAACTAACTTCTCAAGCCGGGATCTCCCGTTTAACAATATCGACGAGCTCTCGGATGTGTTCACAACTTACCGAAAGACAGTTGAGCCTCTTCGCAATCATCCTCGACCCGCTCTTCCAGTTCTCAAGTCCGGTAGCTTGCTACCATATCCTCCTCTCACAACAATAACTCCTCAATTCAAGCCCTTCGCTATCCCTGACACCTATCAAGGCCTTCTTGATGCTCTCATGAAACCGTTGGTAGCTCAGAGTCTGGTTCCTGAGCCACTTCCATATCCAGAAGACACCAAGTCAGCACATCCATTCCTTGGAGGTGAGACCGAAGCTTACAAGCGTCTTGACCATATTATCAGCAGTGGTGCTGCATCTAACTACCACAGCACTCGCAACGGCTTGCTCGGCGAAGACTTCTCCACTAAGCTGTCAGCCTACCTGGCATTAGGCTCCATCACAGCACGCCAAATTCACGCCGCTCTCGTCAGCTTCGAAGATGGTATAAATCTCAAACTCGAATCTGCCATTGGTTACGGAAAAGGTGAGAACGAAGGCACCAAAGCCATCCGCTTCGAGCTCCTCTGGCGCGACTACATGCACCTCTGCAACCGAAAGTTCGGACCCAAGCTCTTCTCCCTCGGAGGCTTCAAGTCCGACGACGAGACCAAATGGAAGAGCCCCTCCAATCCCGGCGATCAGTCAGACGTCCGTTCCATGATCGAGCGTTTCACCAACGGCACAACCGGAATGGGACTCATTGACGCCTCTCTCCGCGAGATGATCCACACAGGCTACACCTCCAACCGCGCCCGCCAGAACGTCGCCTCATTCCTCACCAAGCACTTGCACATCGACTGGCGTATCGGCGCAGAATGGTACGAATGTATGCTCGTTGACTACGACCTCTCTTCCAACTGGGGCAACTGGCAATACCTCGCTGGCGTAGGCAACGATCCTCGTGGCCCTGCGAGAATCTTCAACCCCGTGAAGCAAGCTTTCGATTACGATCCTCAAGGGGATTACGTCAAGGCTTGGATTCCGGAACTCCGTAGCGTTACCGAACCCGCAGAGATCTTTCAGGCTTGGACTATCCCAGAAGCTAGGAAGGCAGAGCTGGGGCTGAAGGGTAAAGAATGGGTTGAGAAGCCTCTTCTGAAGATCGAGTTTACGGTCGGTCGTAAGGGACGCAATGTCGGGCGTGGTGGCCGCGGAGGTGGCGATAACCGTCGAGGTGGAGGACCGGCGGATAATAGAGGTGGTCGAGGAAGTAGTGAAGGCTTTGCTCGTGGAGGCCAACCTCGAGGCGGATATGGTGGTCGCGGGTACGGTAGTTCGAGAGGACATATTAGGGGCTTTGGGAGTTTTGGTGGAGGCCGTGGCCGGGGTGATGCTGGGGGAAGGGAATTACGGATGGGGATGATGGATCGCGAGAGAGTTGCCTTCGCGTAGTGTTTCCTCTGATCTGCACATCTACCTTCCACACCTACCTTCACCATCACACACACATATGTCTTCGAACTCGATATAATACCCAGGCGAAAAGCGTATTTGCATCGCGGGCGTTTTCATGGCTGGCAACTTGTTAGAAAAACGGATGGGCGGAGCTAATGATTTCATGACTGAGATCTAGACTTGGCTTAAAGTTCATCTATTCTCGGGCTAGAGGGGGGGGGGGAGAAGAAGATACCTTTTCCTATAGCTTAGCTAGATATATTGAAAGGAAAAGAAAGATCAAATAATGGCTTACTTGCGCCTCTCTCATTCCTGTCTCGTGATATAAAGTATACCTTTATTATGACACACACTACCGCCTTTTTAAACTAGATACTCAATTTTAATTGCAGATCACTCAAAAAGATATGGGGAAGGTCAGATGACTTCCCACAGCCGAGCCGGAATAGGTTTAGACTCCGAGCTCTGGAGCTCGGAGATCAAACGATACACGCATTTGATTGGCTATTAATGCGACTCGACAGCTTCGAAATCTAGAATAACTGAAAACGAAAGGGGAGACGAGGATGGAGAGGACGACGCTTCCTACGAAGGCTTGCCGAACAGCCTCCTAAACCCTGCCGATTTAACTGCTCAAGGACTTGAGCTTGGACGTACGTCAAGGTGGAGGACCTCGTCGACGTCGCGTCAATCCCAAGCGTATCGAATAGCTTTAACAGTTGAGGGGACAGCTCCTGAATAGACGAATTGATTGAAGGACGACACTTGGATGACGACTGCTTGGTGGAGGACTGCTTTGCGGGCTTGACGGAGGAAGAGAATATTTATTGACAAAACCTGAGGAAGAGCTTGTAGGAGGCGAAGGCGATGAAGGGGATGTAGGTGACGGCTTGATAAGAGACTTGATCAGGGACTGGCTTATATGGCAAAAAGCGACTCGAACGGAGGAATATCCTCAGGCTTGGCAACCCTAGGAGGAACAGTTAACAATTGTACTCGTCCGGCAGAGCAGAAGACGTCAATAAGAGGACGAAGGAAAGACTGGAAAGCGTAGGGGAGGAAGTCTTCAGGAGCTTCAGGAGATGTAGGAGCTTCCAGGTCTTCTTGATCCGGTCTTAACAAATCGAATAACGTCGAATTCGACATCGACCTCGGAGGGTCCACATCACCAACCACACTTCTCAGGAACCGGACGACGACGAGGACCACATAACAGGCCAATAATAAGAGCTCAATAGCAGCTTGACTCGCTCGTTCCCAAACAAGTGGCCACTGTGGCATACACACAGCAATATCACTTTCAGGAGACGAAATTGGGTGGCTTGTTCGCTGGGTAACGGCCATTTTTCAGGATGTTTTTCGATCCCCTAGAGCAGAATCGAAGGGAACATAGGATGAACAGGACGGATAGTACAACTTGAGCAGGGCGACTTAACAACAAAAACAAGAGATGCAGGGATCATTCCCAAAGGAAATTAGGTATGAATATTAGTGACGATTATCCCTGTGTCGCTCAGCAATGGAAAGGTGAAATGCCCCCCAATATCAAAACAAGGTAGTAGGTCACATAACGTACAAGTGAGTCGTGACAAAAGAGTGTGTTGATTGTGTTAATCCCCTTCAAGGGGAGAGGAAGCTTAAATACAGAGAGGTGGGATGAACCCACGGAAGGTGGGAAAACAGTTTCACCGAAGTGTCCCAGGTTTCCCTACCACGATACAAACGCTGCAAGTAATTCATAGACCAACATTATGTGAGGGCTCATCTCTAAAAATCAAAGACAATTGGAATTGTGCTTTGTAGATGAAAACTCGCACGTGACGTAAGCGAGGTGGAAAGGGGGGCGGTCCTGTACGATCAACAACTATCAAGTGAAGGAAATATATCACAAAGACAAGAAATAAAGAGCACAAAGCATGTATGAAGTTTGTGATTGTTGGTACAAGAAGTTGATACAGTATAGTACATGAAGTAGTCGCACATTGATGATTCTACAATTGCCTCTTTGACATACCCCTCCTCCGGATACAATATCAGAGATGCTCCAATGATCACTGTGCCGATCTGAAAAGCTGTCCCAAGACGCCTAGAACCGTGTAACTTCCCTCCCAGAAAATCTCATACTTGATGAGCATGGTCATAAGATCACCTCCTGGCAAGAACTCTATTAACGTGTAGAGAAAGTCTGCGTCCTGGAAGGTTGTATAGAGCTTTCGTAAAGCGACGAGCCACTACTTTCCAAAAAACACTCATCTGCCAATTCCCCGGTCGCCCGTGTCAACAATTGGGATCTGTGCAATGTAGGAGTGCAGAGTGTTGACCTTGAACTCCAAGAACAATCCAACCAGTATCATCAGTCTTACACCGAGATCCCGATTCCAACTCCACCACTCAAAGGAGTGGCAGAGTTTGGGCAAAGAATCTCGGCGTATAAATAAAGATGAGTCGACGCAAAATTAGACTCGGTGCTTCCTTTTTGAGGATACTTGACGCTTTGGGATAGCTTCCCGGATCGAAGCAGGGGTGTTTTGATCATCTCTCCTATTGTGTCCATTCTCAGCGTACTCTCCTTCAATGATGGGCCTATTAATGCACGTACCTGAGAAATATTGCTCCAGCATTCTTGTCAATGGGATCGCCCTTTCTGGCAGCGACTAGTTCACTGCTTCTCACCGACATAACCCACGGTGTGCTAGTATCAACCAGGATATGAACAGTGACCCAGAGCTCCAAGGCCAAAGCAAGAGCGTCGTTGTTGGCTGAACGTTGCAGTGCGGTGTCAAGGGTGACGTGCATGAAATGAGAAGTCTCTCGTGAGATGATGTTACCCGTCACCGAGTCGGTCAGCCACTCAAAGGTCTGGCCTGCAGTCTGCTGGACCAACTCAGTGACGGCAACATTAGACCCAACGCAACGAGCAGCCCCAAGAGTCGAGAAGGAGGTTGCTACCTTCATGGTAGCACCAATGAAAACGCGTTTTCGGTGTTTTGGAAGTTGGCTGCCAACTATACTAGATTAGCTTGAACTTAGGAAATAGCAATCAAGCCACGCACGTCTAGCTTCGATGCTCACAGGATCAGGATATGGGGTTCGGCGCCAGGGCAACCAATGGACGATTGTATGAAGTAGTATTGGGTTGTCCAAAGATCTCTCCATAGTCCCGGGCCTTTAGACTTGCTTCTCTTGCCGAGACCAATGTCAATAGCCATAACAGCTGCAATGTGGATGAGTTGATAGAACTTAAGCTCCTCCAAATGCTCCGGAGAGAAGACTCTAGAACTGATCTGAAGAGCTTGGATCAGTTCTAGCGTCTTCTCTCCATCATTGCAGATGATTCGCTCAGCGTAGATGCGTTGTTGTTGGTTAATCCATGCGTTGACATTGATCTCCCTTCGATGGCGAGAGAGGACCATCGAAAGCCGCCGCCGCAGCCCGCTGCGAGATGGATTGTTGACAGAGATTGATATTGCTCTAGGAAGTGTCAGCGGCTGATTGATTTGTGCGGATGGTACATTGAACACCTACTTTCAGCAGGCTGCGACGGCACAACCATGCTACGGAGTTCAAGATGATGGTGAAGTGCTATGCCCCAGTTTCATCTCTGTCTTTGTGGATCAGCAAGAGCTCTAGAGATAGAAACTCCGTGAAATGTAAATGGGCGTGTAATCTTACTTTCAGCTGTGGTTGTGAACGTGGTAGAGGAAACAGTTTTGGAGATGAAAACTATATTTCGGGAATTACAGATCGTGGGCTCCATTTCCGGAAAGAAATTTGCCTTAGGGCTCAAGTTCAAGTATGGAGCTAATCCTGTTTTGGGCGTTTACCAAGTGGTCGGGGGAGGGACGAGGGCTGGTCGCCTCAACGGGGGAGAATGACCAGAACTTCTTGGCGTTTGCTACGAAATAACACTCTCTAAGTCTAGATAAAGATTGCAAGGTGAGCGATGATTATTTTCTTTACCTTCCTATTTAGACAAGAAGAATATCAGCATCTGCTGTTAACACGTGGGTAACACGTGGGTGGTTCCAATCTTGACCACGTGGGTTTTCGGGCCTCGACGAACGCTCCTGCTCCTTCAAAATCGTTGGGACGGCAGCGGTTCAGCAAGAGGCAAGGCTAACTTGTCTTACACGTCTTGAATTTCACAGTCAAATACCAATATGGATTGTCATATTTGGAGACGGACAGTCTAAGAGGGTAGTACTAGGTGCTGATAATGAAACGGTCGAAAGATGAGCGGTGCTAAGATGATCTATTGGGACTGACTGCGGGAAGTGAAGGAAACAGGTAGGACATAAAGAAGATCAGCGGTTTGCTTAGTAGGTAGATAGAACTTGCCCGAAACGATGTGATTCCTGGGGGTGCTCGCTTAAACATACCAAGGTTGTAAACACTTGAAAACTACCTACTAAGAGACGCCCAAACTTTGTTCGCATTGTCCCAATTGTGTGCAAAGTCTTGCTTTTGTTTTTCTAAAGTTTCTGTTTTCTGACGCGGTAACGTCTTGCTTGGAGAACCACCTTTCGATTTGCCGTCGAGGTACTTCTCGTGAATCTGCTTGGAGAAGGTCGCCCCTTCCCCAAACATCCTCGAAATTTCCACATCATTTCAATCTCGCCTTCGACCATGAAATTAACCCGCAAGCCTCCTTTCACGTCTTACAAGTCTCTAAAACGACATCTGAAAGTTTACAAGCGAGCCCGGAAAGCATCTCTTCCTCGAGGGAGGTAGAGATGGATCGTGCTTGGAGAGCAAAAGCAAGAAACCAAAAGTCAGAGCTTTGGCAAGCTGCCAGAAAACAAAATCAACGACGCAACAACCGTGCTGAGTAAGTCATACGCGCAGCCCCAAGCTCTAGTAGAACTGCTACAAGGTCCTGCTCCTGCAAGTGACCACCTTGGCCGAAGCACTCGAGGCTGACACGCGTAGCAGCAGCGATCTTGCGGGATCAGATAACATCCAAAGTTTAGAAGCAACCAAGCGCCGCGATGTACCTCTCTGGAAGGAACAGACAAGAGTCGAAAGAATGGTCCCCACGACATGGTTGTGCGTCTGGTTTTATATACGTCAGGATAGCTTCCTGCTTGGACGATACCACTTGGTAGGCTTGTATAATCTCTGCTATAGCCTCACACTATGGCACTAGGACTGACGAGACAGAACATAGTTCGAAGCTTATTCGTACCCGACTACGATATTTGAGAGAAACCAGGGGATATATAACGATACGTTAACGCAAATCTTGATTCGGAATTGCCTTTCTGAGAATACTTAACACTTTGGGATACCTTCCCGGATCGACATAGAGATGTTCCGACCATCTCTGTTATTGTATCCATCCACGCCTTTCAGGCCCGGAATACACGCGGGTAGAGGCCACCAAGCCCTCTTTTCCGACATCTTACCGCGCATTACGTGTCTCGGGGTGAGGGACTGCACTCGGGATAGGCCTGGAATGCATCCTCTAAACTAGATATTTACGCAGAATCAAGGCTCAGTCTGCTGCGGGGAAAGATGAGTCGACGCAAAATTAGACTCGGGATTTCCTTTTTGAGGATACTTGACGCTTTGGGATAGCTTCCCGGATCGAAGCAGGGGTGTTTTGATCATCTCTCCTATTGTGTCCATTGATGAAGACAGCCCCCGGTAAGAGAATGGCAATGGAGAAGACTGAGAGGCTGAAGATGTTCCGAGCATGGTGGAGATACGGCACAAGGGTGTTCTGACCATCTCTCCTATTGTATCCATCGGAGACTATCCAGGAACGAGGGCACCAGGAACAAAACGCCCCGCAAGCACAACACCCAGCAGACACAACACCCTTTAGCACTTTAGGGTAATAACCTACAGGCCCTGCTCCCTGTAACATAATCTGTAATATGGCGTGTAGCATTCCCACTGCACCAGCACGCCCAGGACTCGTCCTCGCCTCTAGTTGTATCCATTGATGAAGACAGCCCCCGGTAAGAGAATGGAAATGGAGAAGACTGAGAGGCTGAAGATGTTCCAAGCATGGTAGGATGAGGAGTGTCGCGCTGAGCAACTTGGTGCCTCAGTGTTGGATGCTGCAACCAAAGACTAGCGAATATTTGAGCATACACTGGGCTGGATGCGCTGGATGCTGAGATTCTTTGAGAGGCTGAAGATTTTCCGATCATGGTAGAGATCAATCGTCTGGTCCAGGTCTTTATCCGCCCATCAAAACCGATGCTGGCCTGAACGCTGTCGAGTGCACCGGGCAGAAGCTCGGATGATCAACAGCGCGCAAGTCTGGTTGCAAGCGCTTCCCTTTAAACAATTTCACGTACGTCGAGACTGAGAGACTTCAAAAGAAATTCGACCAGGAAGTCCAGAAGAAGGTTGAGTCCGAGCTTCAAGCGCGGTCAAGCACACAAAGCCAAGCTTCTGCGAGCGAAGGGCTTCTCTGGCTCTGGATCCCTAAGTGGTAATGAAACAGACCAATGTTCGCTCTGCTGGTAACAATATCAGCGCTCTGAAGAAGAAGTATAACCTCCCTCTTGGCGCTTCACTCAAGGTCGGAGCTTCTGATGCTGGTCCTTCTGTTCCCAAGACCATAAAGAATGATAAGGTCATGAAGACTCCGACCAAAAAGAAGGCTGTCGCATCCAAGGCTCAACTCAAGGCTGACAAGGTCAAGAAGCAGTCCGAGGAGGAGGACGAGCAGGAGAAGAATGGCGAGGAGGCTGCTGAGAAGGATGGCGACGACGGACTCAGCCGTTGGATGGTACGGCTGGGGAAGACCAATCCCGCGTTCCAACACCTGAACCTGGGAGGTCATCGATCAAGCACTTATTGATGTTGATTTTGAAGGCGCAACGCCTGAGTTTGAGCAGCATGAAGAGGCTGAGTATGACCGTGGAGAGGATTCTCGACATCAGATGGATATGGGTCAGAGGTCCACAGACTCCATCAGAGCCTAACGAGCCGAGGTTATCAAGTCCTGTATATAGACCATATGAGCTATTCTATCTCTTTGGGTGCTCTTCCCATCGCCATCTGGCTCTTCAATTCCTTCTCGTGGGTGGTTGCGGTCCGAATACGGTAACACCGCTGGTCCGAAAGTTGCAGAAGTCCTTCTTCGAGAACAAAGCCTCCTTCGACATTTCCCTCTCCAGACAAATCTCGATTCCCACTTGGCGCCAACTGTTTCCTAGCACAAAGATTCCTTAGCCAAACCCCGTCTTTGCCACTCCGAGGGGGGAAGGGTGGGGAGGGGAGCAACTGGGATTGATGGCATCGGTGAGTTGAAATTTGGAAGCCTTCCCTTCCCTTTGCTTTCTTGTGCCAACATCAACATCAAATGACATGAGATTGCCACTGAGCGTCATCTGAAGACGTAATTTGGGGTAGTCCACTGTTTGCTTCGAGCTGATCTGTGTAACAATAACATATTCTCGTCGCAATTTTGACTACAAGTTCTCTTAGCCTCGGTTGCATCTTGAACTTCTTCTAGATGACAGACAAGTACTTGGCTTGATGCTGTGATACTGAGTTGGCTTCTTTCCCAGCTTCACTTCCTTCCGATCTTCAAGCAAATAGTATAGGGGATCAGCTAACAAAAAGCTGGATTCTCCGTGTGTACCGAGTCTGGTAAGTGGCCTGAGAAGCTTAGCCCAATGCAAACAAATAGTGCTGAAAATATAGGATCATCTCTGGTATAACTGCGGGGCTGGAAGGTGGTATAGGAGCTGGTGAGGGCTGGGCTTGAGTAGAGGACCGAGGCGGGAGAGGAGGTGCCTTTGGTTTTCAGATGGCGGAGAGATAATTGAGCATTCTGTGCGCATCAATGGGAGTCTCCTTGCCAGTGTCATGGTCCTTGCTCTGCTTGGTAGGAAAAAGGGGGGAAAATGCGCATTTTCTTTCCTGCAGCTTTGTCTTTGCTACTTGATTCGCTTGCATCTCCTGGTTGACTTTGGGTCGTGAGGAAGTCATTATCTGGACCTCATGTCCAGTTGCAAAGTCAAGTAGACTTTGCTCTACTATTTTGCTCTTCTCCCCCCCACTCTTTTTGATGATGTAGCCGGAAGTTTCCCAATTGCTACCACTGAGCGGCTACTCCATCCAATCCCACTTGTCAATTCGGGAATGGCGTTTCATGTAGAAACTATTCGTTTTTTGTTTCCAACCAAGTCAAAAAAAAAAAAGATATCCCTTGATTTACTCTTCTGGAAACCATCTTTCAAACTACCACATGCATCGTTGGCAGCTGGAGACCAGCAGATAAAGAGAGGAGTTCAACTATGAGCCCAAGCCCAAGCAGAAAGAAGGATCAGAAGCCCCAGATACTCCCGCTTTGGATAATGCAGCACACATAACAAACACTTGCATCGGTGGAACTCAAAAAGACACGATATTTTCTTTCGTCAAAGAGCAAGATAGAGGCAAAAGAGCCGCGCAACAGCCATGTAATCCGGCCCGATCTCCGGCAGCTCTTCCCCACCGTCTGAATAATCAAGGAGCGCTGCCAATGGATTGACCAACTTCGGTTAATCTCACGCAACTTGAGTTGACACAGCGTGTCAGTGAGTGGCTCAGAGGACAGCAACTAGCTTTATCGTGCAGTGGCAATTGAGTCTGACTTCCTGACGCGTCCCACACACGATTTATCACAATTATCGCGAAGCTGCATGGTGGGGTCCCCTTTGCACCATATTATTAGTGTTCTGGAAGTATCGGAACGCAAACCTTAACTCCTGTCAACTGTCACTAGCAACTCCAGCGGGAGTCACTCTTACCATGGTTGATAATTTGATGCTGATCTTGCCCTTTTCTATCTAGATTGAGGTCTATTTGATTAACCTTACAGCCAACCAATGAGTGCGTCACATGCTCGCTTCGAATCTGGGAACATTCGTCATATTTGATACCCCTGCTATTCTCATGTTGAGACACAATCCATGCTTGCAACTAAACAACATTTTGCTGAAAGGAGTGAGACTTGTGCCATTGCGAAAAAGTAAGAGAATGTACGGGTTCTTTGCCCCTCCACCCCCAAGTTTCAGGAGTCGAGTACAGCCCAAGCTTACATAAGAAGCTTCCCGCTACGCACCTACCCACCCCCGCATGAGGTGCTCGACGTAACGGTTGAATTGAGCCAGAGCATTTTAGCAATGCGATATCTCCGATTTGGCTAAAAAACTGGAGATATACCTGCTAACAAAATGTCGGACAATAATGGGGAAAGGTTAGCACATCCCCCTCGAGTACAAGGCCAGACAGATTGCATCTCTCGTGAACTTGCTGCTTGGCACCAAATTCTGGAGCCTCACTGACAATGGCATTACTCAGTCACAAGCGAAGCAAATTGACCCTCCATAAACTGCGGCGGAAGGAAGGAAAGGATGACGACAAGGAGAGCAACTCTGAGGAAGGATCAATGACTTCACTCCCCATGGGCACAACTTCCCCAGCCTCAGTCGCACACCACGCGTCTCGCGGCCACGTTTCGAAGCCATCAACAGGCACTGCAGGGCTCATGAGATCTACCTCGAATCTGCAAGTCCCGAGAAGCATGCCTACACAACCTCCCCCGCAGGAAAAGACAGTGTCGATCGAGCAATCTGTCAAGAAGTTCCGCATATTCGAGGCGCTCCGAAGTGGGGATACAGCGTCGATATCAAAGGCAATAAGAGAGACGGACGGCAGCCGTATGAGCACATCTAGCGTGGGAGGGACTGGTTCTCCTGGATTGGACGATACTACCATACTACATCTTGCGATACAATGCGCCGAGGTCCCTGTTGTCGAGTACGTGCTTTCTGACGGCGCTGGCACGATCGACATCAACGCGCGAGATAAGGATGGCAATACGGCGTTGCATATTGCAGCTCAGGCAGGCCGAGGGCACATTGTCCGATTGCTGTTGGACCAGCCTGGCATTAACGATTCTATAGCCAATTACCAAGGCCGCCTACCCCTCGATCTCGCACGAACGCCAGATATCTTCCAGCAACTACAATTATCGCGATCTATATTCATTGATGGAAAGATAAAGGAGGTGCAGGAGCTGGTTGCCCATGGGGAATACAAGAAGTTGGGCGAAGTTCTGGAAGAGCCGCGAGTGAAGATGGTATTGGATATCAATGGGGGCGAGTTTGCTTCAGACATCACGACGATACAATCAGGAGGTACCTTGTTACATGAAGCAGCGAGACGGAAGAATACCGCTTTGATCCAAGTCTTGCTTCTTCATGGAGCTGACCCCTTCCGCCGAGACCGAAGAGGAAAATTGCCGCAGGATGTGACGAAGGATGACACCACGAGAGCGATGCTCAAGAGATCGCCAGCTGCGGTGGCTGCACAGCGAGGAATTCAAGAAAAGGCTGTTCTTGGCAATGCGTCTCAACAAGGAGCCCTAAATGCTGCTCCAGGAGATGCTCTTGCTGGCAAGGAAGGGCGCGAGATGAAGGGCTATCTGAAGAAGTGGACAAACTACCGGAAAGGTTATCAGCTGCGATGGTTTGTCCTGGAAGACGGAGTCATGAGTTATTACAAGCACCAGGATGATGCCGGATCAGCTTGTCGTGGTGCGATCAATATGAAAATAGCCAAACTTAACATGGACCCAACCGAAAAGACGAAGTTCGAGATCATTGGGAAGTCTTCTGTCAAATATCACCTCAAGGCTAATCATGAAGTTGAGGCAAAGAGATGGTTCTGGGCCCTCAACAACTCCATACAATGGACCAAGGATCAAGCAAAGGAGGAGGACAGACAAAGGCAAAGGAGTGCAGAAATGCTCCGGCAAGCAAAGGCTGAACACTCTACTCCTAGCTTGACTAAAGACGCATCCACCGCAGATCTCTCCGGTGACGCAACAAGTGTTACAGACACGCGAAGGAGCAGCTTCCAAACATCGTCTCGATTAATTCCACAGTCAGGTTCTAGCAAAGCTGGAAAAGTTGCATTTGCCACTGGAAGTGTTGGGGATGATGATGAAGGCACAGCATATGGATCTTATGAGCCTAGCTTCATGGGAGAACTGGGCAAGGTGTCTAGTAATGCTGGGGCACCTATGGACGGTGAAGGGGACGAGGACGAAGAGTATGGCGAGGGCTCTAGTGATCGCGAAGCACCAGCAACGAAAGACGCTTTCGAAATCACAGCCCAGTCAGCGAAGTTGCAGCTTGATATGATGGAGCAAGTGAATGCTGCTCTCCAGTCAGAGCAAGGCAAGAATCCATCGATGTCAATCTCTGACTCAGTTGCCATACAAGCAGTTCAGACCTACGAGGCGTCAATACGCAATTTGAAAGGCCTTGTTGGAGATCTGCTCAAAATTTCGAAGGACAGAGACGCCTACTGGCAATACCGACTTGATCGTGAGGCAGATATGAGACGTATGTGGGAAGACAGCATGGCACAGGTAGCACGAGAGCAAGAGGTTCTCGAGCAAAAAGTCGGTGAATCAGAAGAGAAACGGAAGTTGACTAAACGAGCCCTTCGTGAAGTCATGGAAGGGAGCGTTGCCATCAGCAGTCGTCCAGAAAGCCGAGGAGAGCCATCCAAGTCCGAAGAGGTTGCAGACGCTCTCGAGCAGGTCCCCCTCAATCACGATGGTACCGCACTCAGACGCAAGTCTACTGCAGCTAGTTCTCTTCGCAGGAAGTCGATTCTTCTTGAAGTAGGCGGCTTATCCGAGACCGATTCGGAAGATGACGAAGAATTCTTTGATGCTGTCGATGCTGGAGAAGTAGCTGTCGCTCCTATGCTGCCTCCTCCTAGTTACGAGGGGAAAGGTACGCCCATAGGGGAAGGGAAGGAGAAAGCGTCCGAGATTGAAGGCATAGATCTTAGTCCTTCATTCAAGGGCTACGAGCAAGGCATTCGGAAGAAGCTCAAGATGGATGCTGATGATAGGCCGAAGATTTCCCTATGGGTGAGTTGTATTTTTTAGCAGCTTTGCGCCATCGCTAACACATGTTTCAGAGTATTCTCAAGTCAATGATTGGTAAAGACATGACGAAGATGACCCTCCCAGTCTCCTTCAACGAACCTACATCCTTGCTCCAGAGATGTGCCGAAGATATGGAATATGCAGATCTCCTTGAAGTTGCGGCTGATCGGATAGACTCTACGGAGCGCATGATTTACGTGGCCGCCTTTGCGGCAAGCGAGTACGCCTCGACAATCGGCCGCGTCGCGAAACCTTTCAACCCTCTGCTCGGAGAAACCTTCGAATACGTACGGCCAGATAAGAACTACCGCTTCTTCATCGAACAAGTCAGCCATCATCCACCCATCGGAGCTGCATGGGCAGAATCCCCAAGATGGACTTATTATGGAGAATCTGCGGTCAAGTCAAAGTTCTACGGCAAATCTTTTGATATCAACCCACTCGGCACCTGGTTCCTTAAACTGCGGCCGAAGAACGGCAAGGAAGAGATGTACACCTGGAAGAAAGTAACATCCTCAGTCATCGGTATCATCACTGGCTCACCAACTGTCGACAATTATGGACCGATGGAGATCAAGAACTGGAACACAGGTGAAACCTGCCTTATTGACTTCAAACCTCGAGGCTGGAAGGCATCCAGTGCATACCAAATCACCGGCCGAGTCAACGATGCAGATGGCCAGACCAGATTCAGTCTCGGTGGGCGCTGGAACAATAGAATCTACGCCCGTCTCACCCCCGGATATGAAGCTACTCCCGAGGAGCCCAAAGCAGGCCAGCGAATGCATCACCGCGGCAGTGTCAGCGAGCCCAACCAAGCCTTCCTAGTCTGGGAAGCCAATCCCCGCCCCAAAGGTATCCCATTCAATCTTACTCCCTTCGTTGTTACCCTCAACGACATCAACGAGCAACTCGAGCCTTGGCTACCACCCACAGACACCCGTCTGCGCCCCGATCAACGTGCGATGGAAGACGGGCGCTACGATTTTGCTGCTTCGGAGAAAAATCGCGTTGAGGAGAGGCAGAGGGCGAAGAGGAGGGAGAGGGAGAGTAAGGGAGAAGAGTTTGTGCCGTGTTGGTTTGAGAAGACGAGATGTCCAGTAACTGGTGAGATTTATTGGCAGTTCAATGGAAAGTATTGGAAGGAGCGGGAGAGGGCACTCGAGGAGGAGGCGTGGAGTGGATCGGATGATATCTTTGGGCTTAATCAGATCGTTAAGAGAGAGACGATAAGTCATGGTATACAGTATGAGAGATGAGTTGATGATTAGAGAGATAGGGGGGAAAGGGTATGTAGTATGAGTGCTTTTGTACTTAGGTTATGTAGCGATCGAGCGTAGGAAGACAGGAACTTTGATAACGAGCGGTATTCTTGTTATTAAACATTTCAATCCTCCCCAATACCGATCTCAACAATTCCAGCAGCCTCGTCAACTTGTTTATGATGATCTCGGATTAGACCAGCCCAAAGAGCACCAAAAGCAACAACAGCGGTTATCCCGTTCGGAAACACCATTTCTACTTCCTGTGGCTACTCCTGCGCTTGTTGACTGACTTGGAGTACTAGTACTGCTTGTGCTTGTCCCACTCCCTGTCCCGCTTGACGATGGAGTGGAGGTCGTTGTTGGAGCCAAGTTCGGTTGGTCAGATGAGAACACACCACCTCCTACACTAGACGATGTGGTGGAGTTCATTGAGTTGGATGCAGCGAGTGCGTATGCTGCGAGAGTGTCTCCACTCTCCCTATCTTCTGTCGGTACATACAGTACATATAGAACCTACGAAGTAGGGAATAGTAGTAAGATGATTGGAGAAGAGACATACGGCAGGTTCACAACCCCTACCATACCCAGCTAACAATGCATGTACTCACTAATAATCGATTCGTCCTCCTCTGTTCGCTTCGCTTACAGTCGGCGAAAGCGAGTGTCCCGCGAAAGCAACTGTCCCGTTTGAGATTTTTGTATGGGAATCACACCCAAAAAATCAATTTTCAGTCGCAAATACTATTAAAAAACAAGAATAACTCAACCATCTTTACGAAACACGACCTAATAATTATTATGATATAAGACTATATATAGATAAATGTTTGCATCGTATTAGAATTAATTTTAAAAGCGTGGTGTGGTTGCAATTAATAAATCAAGCCGATTTTGCGATGAATTTTAACCACTTTTTGGCACTTTTTCGTCGCAAAAACGCCATAAAAACAAGAATAACTCAGCTAATTTTGCGATACACCACTTCATAATTGTTCAGATATAAGATTATATATAAATAAATGTTTGTATCACTTCAAAATTAATTTTAAATGCGTGGTGTGATTGTAATTAAGGATTTTAAGCCTGTTTTGCGACATTTTTGACGATTTTTCAATTTTTGGTGAGGATTCCCATACAAAAATTTCAACGGGACACTTGCTTTCGCGGGACACTCGCTTTCGCCGACAGTAAGCGAAGCGAACAGAGGAGGACGAACCGACTATTACAATAGAACTAGATTGGATTCGTATCCTTGACCGTTACGATGAAGGTTGTAGGAGATTGGGTATCAGAAGTGGAGGAGGAGGGAATGATGAAGCCTGAGTAAAACCCATTTGGGGATGGGATGCAGGGGGTTGAGAAAAACGATTGAGGGACGTTGCGACGCCCGGAGTAGAAGTGGAAGGTTAGTGTGCTGCCTGGGGAGGCGGAGGTGGTGTTTGGTGTGAAGGTTAGGTCGAGACCGACTTGGGTGTCGTGGTTTATGGCTAGGGAGTGGGCAAGGGAGAGGAGGAGGAGGGTGAGGGTCTTGAGTTGTATGGTGATGGGATGGGGTTATAGAGCTAGGAATGTAGACTGAGAAAAGATAGAATTCGTGACTTTGGGTTCGTACGGGAGATATCCATTCTTTATATACTTTGAAAGTTCTTGAAAATGTTTAGCTTCAGCGGACTTTCGTAACACTAGATGGAATCGGACGAAAGTTACATCTCTCACTTAGTTCTCGGCTGCGTCTGAAAAGCAATCATCAAGTTACATAGCCAACTTGAGGCTCGACAAAGAAGCTCCGTTCACTGTCTGGCATACGCAAAACCTCATCCCGACCCGGACTCAACACACTTGTTCTTTTTGGAAGAGAAGATGTCCGACCCTTTAACCGTGCAAGAACGAGAAAGAATACAACTCGGTTGGAAGACGTCCTCCTCGCTTTCAGTCTTTCACAGCTTTCTTTTGCGGGATCACCAAGTCAGCAGAACAGCAAAATTCAGCTTTGGCATCGTTCGACACTGAGGTACATCTCTGCTCGGGTCTGAAGATATCCGTACCTTCAGCTCTGCAAGGAAAGAAAGAATGTTACTATTGGAGAGTTTGGTTTCTTGATGATGTTTTCCGATGTTTCCCGGGGGAAAACTTTTCCTCGGCTTGCGGGATGGACGCGCACTCAGCACGATGGCATACCACGAGCTTGGTAACTATGATGAAAAGCATACTTTCTCCATTTTAGAATTGGTAGAGACTACTTTGACCCCGTTTTTGCTCTTACATTATCATATTAAGAATCTTGTTGAGTGGGAAGGAAAAGAGGTATTCGCTGCGGTGGAAAGGGAGGGTAAACTAAGGAAACACAAACAAACCCCTGCAAAATGGTTGTCTTTTCAACAACCTTCACAACCACATAATCCCACAGCTCCCAGATGAAGCGAGTATCTCAATTACCTCTCACCGAAGGTGTAAATGCCTTCCGCAGCTGTACGAGGACCCGGGTATGCTCGCCCTTCGCGCAGCGATGTCTACATACTTCGCCACCGAACCCAGCAACTGTGGCGCCCATCACAGCTTCAGGTCCACCACCAACGGCACCTGTCCCAAGCGCTGAGCATGTAGACTCCAGAGTTGCAAGACGAAGAAAACAGGCAAAGCTGTTGCAGAAAGGACAGGATTTGAGGGCTGTCGCTGCGGGCACTGGTGGTGGATCGGCGAAGCACAAAAGGTTCTGGAAGGATGTGCATGTGAAGCATACGGATGGTAAGGATTTCCTTCCAGAGCCAAACGATATTCCTATTTCTTTTCTAGGCTCCTTGCTAACATTTTGATCTATAGAAGGTCTTCAGGTCCACCTCGACAAACGTCCTCTCCGCCGCCCATCAAAAGCAATCCTCACAGTCCCCAACCACAAACCACACCTCGCATCGGCAATCGCCCTAGAATGGGACCTTCTCGTCTCCGCCCAGCAAGCACTTAAGCACCACCTTATCCCTATGACCTCCCTCACCAACCGCGCTCTCGATATAGCAGACGAAGACGCAGCAGGAAAAGGAGAGATCCGAGCGAATATCGTGAGGACCGTAATGAAGTATTTAGATACAGACTCATTGCTATGCTGGGCACCGGAAGCGAAACCGGACCCCCCGGGATATGATGTCCATGTTAAGAGAACGGAGAGTTTGAGGAGTATCCAGAGAAAGACAGCGCAACCAATTATCCAGTTCTTAACGGAGAGGGTATGGCCCGGTATCGAGATCGTGCCGGTGCTGGATTCTGATAGTATTGTGCCCAAGAGCCAGCCGCAGATGACGAGGGACGTTATTCAGGGTTGGGTCAGTGGCCTTCCAGCTTTTGAACTTGCGGGGCTGGAAAGGGGTGTCTTGGCGGGGAAGGGTCTGCTCGGTGCGGTGAGACTGTTGGTTGAGTGGAGTACAGAGCTGGCACATTTAAGGGATGATGCTGCTGAGGCAAAGTTTGGGGTCGAAGAGGCTGCAAAGGCTGCAAGCTTGGAGGTTGATTGGCAAACAGGTATGTGGGGGGAGGTTGAGGATACGCATGATGTTGACAAGGAGGATGTGAGGAGGCAGTTTGGGAGTGTGGTTTTGCTTGTCTCCGGCGAGAAAGTGTAAGATTGTGTGTTACGAATGTACAAATTGTACAGTATATATATATTGATAACCTGCCATATTATATTTGGCTCCTCCAATCGAACTGGAGAACCAAAAATGGTTTGTCCTATGGGCAAGTTGCCTTGCTATGTATGGAGTATTGGGTTCCATTTCAAAATTCTATTCAATTTACCCGTACAGTAGCATCACTCCCAGCATACCTCGCATTGTTCTCGAATTTAGGGCTCAAGTCAATTGCTCGAGCAGCGTTCTTAGAGAGTGTAGGGGTTGCAGAAGACGAGACTGAAGTCGATGTAGCTGAGCTTCTGGTGCTGCTACTTATCACACTTGAAATCGCCAACGCTGAGGCCGTTTGGCTAGTAGTTCCCACACCTCCCTAATTCTCAAGCTTAGAAATAGTAGGCAGACTAGTGATATATGTGGGACTTTGTGCGCCCGTAGCATAAAAGGTGCCGCAGTAGGCTGAGAGACAGTAGAATAGGGCACCAAGTCGAAAGCTCCCAGGGTGGTATCATCAGGCGGCGATCCTGGTATCAAACTCGTAACGACTCGGCCTGGTCCGCATGCGCTGTCCGTCACAGCTCTGCAAGTCTTGTTTTCATACGTAAGCCTATCGTTACATTTCGCGATCAGATTATCGCTGATACATGCATCTCAGAAGTTGTCGCATACGTCCACTGTTATTATATCCAACCAGAATCCGGTGTCAACGTAGTCAGGGTGTGGATACTTACAGGCGGAGTAGTAGGTTGAGTTATTCTCATTAAAGTTCGGTGTAGAGGGTATCTAGAGATTTTTGCAGGGTACGATGAGAGGTTCTGCGGACTGAGGGCGGGTTGCCCATGCTGGAGTCCATTTGGCGCTGTTGCAGCTTTCGTCTGCAAGCTTGTTAGCTTATCTTGTTTGGAGTGAAATTCAGCTTAGTTACCAAGGGAAGGCGTTCGCGTTAAGGAGCTAGGATATCAATAGCCGTTTGTTCCCAATGCCCCACAGAGCAGGAGGCTAAAAACATAGGGCTGGCTGATTGTCAGCTTTGCTAATGGTTCAGGTGATGAATGCCGTGCAGGCGCAGTTTCATTCCTTTGACCAGGTCCAAATTATTCTCTAACAGCGATACTCACCACCTATGGAGCAAGAGCCGTGAGTTTTGGTATCCTGACCAGGAGACGTCGTCTGGAAACTGCTGCGGCGAAGTTCTTGGAAGGAGGAGCTTGCGGGTCCAGAATGTGCCTCGCTCACCTGTCCAATCGCACTAACTGATGTGTCGATTTCTTGGAGCTGGTGCTCTATTTGCAACTTCAGTTTTAGTCCTGAGAGACGTAAACATCTTGTCATCTTATGATAGCTCGGATTTGTGAAGCTACAAGTGGGGTTGAAAACAGGGGGGCGCAGCGTCGACCCACTACAGTAGCGCGGATGAATCAAATCCCGATGCTTGGAATGTCATTACCTCTCCACCTTCAATTCCTCCGATATCCAAAAAGTTGAGACAAGGACCTGGCCTGAATGGAAGTCCATTGGCCACAATACGGAGAGTTCTATGGAATCGGGTGTTTAATGCAGCCGCAATGTTCTATCTGCGCCTTTGGACGGACACGTTGGCCGCCCTAATAGCGGTCTGTGGCATGCTGCACGTGAGCTGAAGGCTGATGCTGCCTGCCAGCCCCGTCAATGGACAATGTAAGGGGGTGGCTTTCTTCGAAGAGCTGGAAGGGCTGTTGGCCCGTCCCCCACAGTTGGTTTCATAAAGTGATCGCCTTGATATGTGCCCTCGGTCTGGAAGTCCACGAATTGTTTTTGTTACGAAATCTCTCTTAGAAGGTTAATGAGAGAAAACTATTCATTCTCGATCCATTGCCTTTCCCTTTAATCATTTGATTTAGTAAGGTTGATCTCAAGTTCTCTTCCAAAGGCTTACAGCTGTCATGGAAGCGTCAGCGAGCTCGACTGAATTGGGTGCTGGTAGTGGTGATGAAATAACTTCAAAGGAACCAGGCACTGCAGAAAAGAGTATTGAAGAGAACACAACCGAACCAGAATTCAGTCCCAACTGGAGGTTCTACCTGGCATTCGCCTCTCTTTGTGTTGTCACACTTGCGGTATGTATTCTCCAATTGTCTGTAGCTCCTGAGACCCTTGACTCTACATTCCTCACGAACTCTTCTCAAAAGACCAGTTTCCCTTTCTCAATCAAGCATCACTGACTCCAACGATTTAGGCAGCCCTTGATGCAACTTCTTTATCGGTCGCACTGCCCATAATTGCCGAGAAGCTCAAAGGAACGGCCATTGAAGCATTTTGGGCTGGTACATCTTTCCTCTTGACTTCGACAGTCTTTCAGGTATTAGCCTACCTTTATCTGCCCCTGATATAAATACTAACGAGTTCAATCTTAGCCCAGCTATGCCTCTTTCTCCCACATTTTTGGGCGGAAGCCCTTGGTCTTCGTGGCTTTGACTTTATTCGCCGTCGGTGCAATCATTGCGTCGGTGTCCAATAACTTCACCATCATGCTTGTTGGGCGGAGCTTACAAGGTGTTGGGGCTGGAGGTATGATTTCATTGACAGAGGTTATCATATCTGATATGGTGCCACTGAGAGAGCGAGGAAAATGGTTTGGGTAAGAGCATCAGCCCGCTTGTCATCCGTGTATCATTATTAATTCAGCGTAGTTTTCTAAGCGGAACATATGCCATCGGTACGGTCTCCGGACCTATCGTGGGAGGTGCATTTGCTCAAGATGGTAATCTCTTCAAATATACTTGTCAGATTGTGTGCTGATCATCTACTTCATAGCTTCATGGCGTTGGATCTTCTGGATAAATCTCCCAATCATCGGTATGGGATATGTCATGGTTGCTTTGTTCCTTAAGCTTCAACATACAAAATCTGCTCCTTTTCTACAGCAGTTGCAGCGTGTCGATTGGTTTGGATCTGTGCTGTTCATTGCATCTACAACCAGTATCTTGATCCCAATCTCATGGGGAGGAGTTATTTACAAATGGGACAGCTGGAGAACCCTTGTTCGTAAGTGTTGGGGAAATACCCATTTCCTATTTCAGGTTATCTCATGTGATTTTTCTTGAAACAATATCGACTCCCGAAACACTCTGTATCAGGCAACTGCTAACTGCCCTGTTACCTAGCGTTAATCCTTGGCATTGGTGGTCTTCTGGCCTTCGCTCCCTACGAGATATATGTCGCCAAAGAACCCATGGTTCGATTCAGCATTTTCAACAATTGGTCTTCACGGCTTGTCTATTTACAAACCTTCATCCACGGACTGCTTCTTTGGAGCTTACTTTACTACCTTCCTATATACTACGAAGCCGTCAAGAACTACTCTCCAATCATCACAGGTATTGCGGTGTTCCCGGAAACCTTCACCGTAGCCCCAGCTTCCGTCGTTGTTGGAATTATCACAAGCATAACTGGCAAATACAAATGGGCATTGTGGGTCGGCTGGATTCTTACTGTCCTGGGCATGGGTCTTCTATATCTGCAGGATGTGCATACTACCACAGTGTCCTGGGTGTTCTTGAATTTGATACCTGGACTCGGGACAGGAATCTTATTCGCCGGCATGGGCATCGCTATCCCATCCTCAGCAGAAGCAAAAGATAGCGCTTACGCAGTCGCCTTTTTTTCCTTCTTTAGAGCCTTCGGACAAGGAGTTGGTGTTGCTATTGGTGGCACAATTTTCCAGAACATGATTGCGAAGAAACTCGAAGCCTACCCTCTCTTGGCACCATTCGCTGGTGCATACAGCAAAGATGCAGCGGGGTTGGTGCAGGTTATTAAGGCGATGGAGCCAGGACTTGCGAAGACCCAGCTCGTTCAAGCTTACGCAGATAGTATCAAGGTTATTTGGGTGACCATGTGCGGCCTTGCTGCTGTAGCGTTGGCGACAAATTTCTTTGTCAAGGAATTCTCGATGGATATTGAACTAGAGACAGAGCAGGGTTTTAAGCATCGGGGAAAGACTGGGGATGTAGAGTCGAGTGATGTGGAGAAGACTATGCAAAAGTCGGTGGATCAGAAATGTGGATCTTAGATATCGAAGTTACGATTTTCCTTCTCCCTAGCAGGCTGTGAAGTAAGTCAGCCGCTGTCAGTCAGCGCTGATGAAATTTTTGGTATGTAAGTTATCAGTCAGTCACTTGAGGTTATAAAATTAAGTAAGTCAGTTCGTTCGTAATATGCTTAACTGATTAGCGCTAATCAGTTGAAGCACTGTGATTTTATACATGGTTTATACATAATATGCACCTGTTATGTCAGGTGAGGGGCGGAAACTGAATTTCTGCTTAGTCGCTTAGGCCTATACCCCTATATTTTACCCTTAAAATCCAAGATTAAGAGGAGTAAGTGTAAATTATGGAAACACTTATAAAAACGCTTGAAATTCTTTAAAATCCCTTTTAGTAACATTCTAGTACTAGTATATAGTAAGGTATATAAAAGGGAGTGAGATCTAGCGAGATTTGAAGATATACTTTTTTATATATAAAGGATTATCCGTGCACTTTAATCAGCCGCTTATCAGTCGACGTCAGTCAGTTAGTCAGTTGAAAGTTTTGATCAGTAATCACGTAAGTTAGTCAGTTCGAAAATATCCTCAACTGATAAACTGACTGACTGACTTATTTCACAGCCTGCTCCCTAATATAATACTCCGCTCTGGACTTACACTCAGCTTTATATGTTTGGAAGTCCTGCCAGACCATCTCGGACAATTTTTCGCTTGCCTTATAAGCTTGTAGAATCGGATACATTTATATTAGAAAAGTGTAGTGTAGGGTTTTACGGGATGGTGATGAGGTTAACAGGCGCAAAATCGTGACTGCGGGGTGCCCTACCTACGCTATTCGGACTAGCTTCGTACCCGGGCACGTGTTCAGCAGGCCACCTTCCTCATCAACTTCATCTTCTGTACAAGTCAAAACCGGATATATGGACAGCCTTGTTCAATCCATCGTATTTCGCCTCTAATCACCATGGACCGGGTCCCGCTTAGATGCCATACAGGGTTGACAAAAGGAGTTGACCATGTGCCTTCTCTCCAAACAACGTTCCACTATTTCCAGACGCTTCCTCTCGAGATTCGCATGATGATCTGGAGAGAAGCCTTAGGTCCTCTTCCAGAACCTCGATTGATTCGAGTGTCCCTAACCCTGAGCCGTGAGAAGCCCCCAACGCCAATCAACTCTTCGACAATGATGCCCCCAAACATTCCAGCGTCCCTTTGATATTGTCCGTCTGCAAAGAGTCCCATGCCATTGCTAAGAGATATTACGACTTTTGTTTTCAAAGACAACCTAAGCTCAAGTCATACCCTAAACTGGAGGGTACGAGATTCGACAATCAAACTTATCATGGCATTCTCTTCCAACCAGCACGCGACACCATATCTTTCAGAGACATGTCCGAATATAGTATCAGATGGGCTCTCAAGATGACTTAGTCTGTAGATCTGAAAATCAACAATATTCAATCCCTTGTCATCCCGAAAACCGAATCCAGCAGCAAGCTGGCCCACTTGATCTTCCGGGATTCCGAGGACAATGCTCGGTTCTTACCTCGTAAGGAACTTATCATCGTGGCTAGACCAGGCATCTGCAAACCGACCGTGTTCGAGACCCGGCTTGGAGCGATTCTTGGTGGGATTCGTGATCCCCGGCTGGAAAACTTTATGGCCCAACTGAAGGGGATGAAAAGAGAAATTGAGAAGGAGATGAGGATGAAGTCCAGGTTGGCGAATGTGCCGACTGTTAGGTTGATGGACCAAGTAACCTTGAATCGCTGGGTGGTAGAGTCGCAGCTTCGAAGAGATGGGTTGCCTTGGGAATCGTCGGGGATTACGCAGTGCTACTCTGAACGAGATGGGTGAGGCGAGGAAACTATTCAGTTGAACAGGCTTGCAAAGTTCGATAGTATCATGCCCTGTTCAGGATAAAAAGAAACGGAAAATAGCAATAGAATCATTTATGCCTTTCATAGGCCTGGATGCTTATGCAGATTTGTGACAAAGTGGCTGTATTGTGACAACTGAAATCCAAAGCTAAACACGTGACGCATCGGTTTCGAATAACGGAAAAGCGCTGAGAAAGGTCGAAATTTGCAGGTTAATAGATAATCAGAATAAAAGAATATTTTCCTTCACTAGTTACCTGTCTTTATTTAAGATAGGCATCCGAGGGTTGCAAAAGGGGTTAGAATAAACGTGATAAAGTTCGTGGCTGGCAGTGCCGAAAGTCGGCGCTGTGCATCGAAGCCTCACAGCTCAGACTCTAACCTTCTTTCAAGGACAACAACATTGATTCTCGAGATACGCGTGCATAATTTTTCACACTTCGCAGCAAAACCAGACCATCTGTTCAACTGTACCAAATATCCAGAGCCAGAAACGAGAAAATAACTCCGAAACGGCGGTAAGAAATCCTTTGTTTAGGCTTCAATACCCAAACGCGTCCCAAATCAAGCAGGAAAGCAAACTTTTAGGCCTCTTCGACATCCTACCTACCTCTCGTATCATCTCGACCTTGCCATCGCACCCTCTCAATGGCCTGCGGTAACATTATTCCACGGCGACGAACTGCTTGGCCCTGCTGCCTGGGCCAGGTTCGACAGAAGAGCCACGAGAACGGCCGAGTAACTATCGACGGTTAGGTCTCGACAACATCTGCGAAGCCATGAAGATCTTACGCTGCGATTCCTATAAATAAATCATGTGCGGTAACGTCTGCCAAGACAGATATGCTGACCATGAACATCAAGACGAAAGAGCCAACGATGACAGCCATTTTTTCGCGGCTCAAATTAGTCAAATATAGGATGAATACGGGTATCAGAAGAACTCCGAAGGCGACGGCAGACGCAACGACTTTAGCTACTATCCCAAGACGAGAAGACGAGTAATGATGGACATATGGATTGCTGGTTCGGCTTCGCTCCCGTCCGCCCTTAACCCAGCCCTGAATGCACTTATCAGCTTGTTCTCGAAGACCCTCCGAACAGAGAAAGCCCTCTGGTGACGCATAAACATACATGGAGCCATGACCTGAACCCTGATCTGGGTTGCTTTGCAATCCAATCCTCTAGCTGCTCTGCAATCTTGCTTCCATGCAGAGAGCCCTGGCTTGACGATCTTCTGGCCATGATAAAGTCATCGACTGAATAGATGAATGCTTCTTCATCTTCAAAGAGTGGTCGATTATCTATCATCCACGTGTGCACACTTCGATGATGACGGGCATTAACAGTGCTGAGGTCCCTGACATCGACGTACTTGAGGAGGAAGTCATCTGATCGTGTCAGTACGAACCCATGACAGAGATAAGTTCAAGGCTCAGTCCTACAGTAGTCCTTAAATTTTATTTCAATCTCCTTCATCAGTTTCCTTTGCTTAGGATCACATCCTTCATAGAAATCGGTACTTCTTAGTCGGTACCTTTTCTCAGGATCTTTGCTGTCTGCTTCGTCGAGTTGATTCAGATTTGTTACAAGTTTTTCCAGTTCAATTTCCTTAACGAGAAGGATGCGAGCGGCAACTGGCCCGAATCTGCGGAACATGCAAAAGCTGGGGTTGCTGTCTTGATAGGCAGCGAGTCTAGGCAAACCAGCGATATGATCCTTTTCAACTACGAAATATATTGTCAGCACTGTATGCCAGAGTACGCTCGTGGTTCTTACGCACGCATATTAGGACGGATCTTGTTGTATTCTACCTTTCGTTTAGCGGCTATTGACTCTTCCTTCCCTATCTCGGAAAGGGGTTGTCGCCTGAGCTTGCCGAAAGGATGTCGGAAGTCCGCGAACATATTATGCTGCGCTGGGCCAGCTTCCTCTAACTTCAGTCAAACCTGATCGATCGAGGACACAAATAATGGTATGATACCTTCTATTTCTTCCTGTTCATCCCTTGAAGTTGGCGTCAAGTTCTGCCCTATTGTGGCAGAGCCGTCATCACTGTCCACAGGTTCATGGTGCTGGCGCTGTCTAAGCTCGTGACGCTGCATGTTCTGCAAGGCAACTTGTGAGCCTCGTTCAGCACTGTTATCATCCTTTGCGTAAACTCTCGGCATTGGTGGGAGAGCAAAGCTCGGGGTCACAGGAGCAGGAGCGGTCGCCGCCCTGGTAAGTATCGGTCCATCCATCTTCAGCGTACAGAGCTACCATTGCACTTGCGAAGGAGGCCATC
Source organism: Hyaloscypha hepaticicola (assembly GCA_002865625.1). Lineage (NCBI taxonomy): Eukaryota > Fungi > Ascomycota > Leotiomycetes > Helotiales > Hyaloscyphaceae > Hyaloscypha > Hyaloscypha hepaticicola. The sequence goes on along the minus strand of KZ613465.1, from coordinate 1,158,417 downwards.
GCGACGACGTTTTATCTGATTCCAGATAAAGGGGCTGGGGCCTGACTCCTTCGATGCCTTGGGCCTAATATTTCAAGGGGAAGGGGGTGATAGGATGGATGGATGAACTTGAGTTGGCAGCAGCACACACACCTTTCTCGACCGGGTTACAAACGAACAAATCAACTGCGGACACTTTGAAATAGTTATTATTGTATCACCGACTTTCTGCGGGGCTGCAGTAGAGTTTTGTGAGGTCTGGATGACGATATGGTCTCTACCCAGGGAGTTTAGATGTCATACGGGGTAAATTTTGATGGGGTTTTAAGTTGAAAGTAACTTGAGAGTACGCCGAATTTGTGGGAGCGTGCAAGGTCTTAAATACCTGGGGAGAAGCCACTGTGCTACCGAAAAGCTAGCGGGCTGCGTCCACAAATCACTGGGCGACTCAAATTCTAAGAGGTTAACAATTCTTGTTCTAGGGTTTACACAGCATACTTTTGTTCCCATTCTATAGAGCTCATTTATAGCAATCTAAGCTAGATCGATCGCAACTCTGATAGCACTAGATGAATTTTTCCAGATATTTGACTCCAAAAACCCGCAGAAAGCGCTTTTCATGTGGCCGTGCCAGAATATATCCTCCGAGCTCAATTCCTGAAACAAAACCTCCTCACCCCCTCCTCGATCGTAGCTTCCGGATTAAGAAACCCGCATCCTGAGTTCTTCTGTCTATGAACTTATCGTGATGGCTGCTGTGATCCTCCTTGACCTCCTTGTGGCGGTTTCTTGGGGGGTCTAGTCTTCTTTGGCGGCTTTTGCTTCCGTGGAGGCTTCTTATCCTTAGGATACTTTCTCGCTGTTACTTTTCAAGGACTCCAATGGTACAGGATATACTTACCTCTGGTGGAGGGGCCGGAACCTCGTCAGTATGTCCTGCACATCGTGTTGTTGTGCCAGTTTCCTGCCTAGCATATCTACGTCCCACCTTCGAGGTTGTTGGAATCATATTACGTATCTTGCGTCTGGCGTTACATTCAGGTGGATATGAGAGCAATCCTTCAGGCTCCGTTGATGCGAGTCCAGCAAATTTGTGCGCGGTTGGCCTGGATAACATTGGCTACGCTGCATCAGCTTAATTTTTTACGTTGCTTCTCCAGATCATTTACCATCGGATAGGACGGCGGACACATCCGCCTGCTATCCACTACCTTCTCCAGAAATCTGCAATCTGTAGCTTCTTAGTGCACACGGAAACATAGCAAAAAGCCTAGAAATACTGACAGTGGCTAATGAAGAGGGTTGATGTTGATCGAGGCTGTCAAACGCGCCATTCACGCGAAAACAAAGGACGCGGATTGGCTGTGGGCATTTAGACACGCACCGCTCCTGCCTCTAAACAATCAGCGATACTTACCAAAGAAACGTGATTCTAAGCCTCGAGAAGCAGACCGAATTGCTGCAATGTCATGTGCTGAGGCCCTAGGCACGCAGCCGGTCATGATAGGCTCCACCACGATGTTATGCTACCAAATTTGGGGAGAGCAAGGCTGCGCAAGCAGTACAATAACAGCGGACTCTCTCGTGACGTGCTTCTAAACAGAAGGGGTGCTAGATGCCACAGAGACCTATGGAACCGACAGAAAGCTGGATCGGTTCGAACAGCCGTTCAATCCCAGAATAACAATAACACATTGTCAAAGAGCCGAGTTTGAGGCTCTGTTAGGATCGGCATGGCACAACAGAGTCCTGTAATGTCGCACGGTCCCAATAAGGGGCTGAAAAGGTGCAAGCTTATAGGTCATGCTGTTCTTCTCTCGCCCAGGTTGGGTGCAAAGTTGGCGCAGAAAACTCCGGCTTCGGGTGGTGAGACTGCTGTTAAGGTCCGTACCGGTACGCCCTCTGACAGGGGCTAAAGACGTAGGAAAACTCTTCTCTATCCTTTAACCCTTCGTTCATTCTTATGCCTCGAGGATAGAACGTTTTTAGTTTTATTTTGATCCCAGGTCTGAAATGTGCCGACGAAGATCAGCGCCACTACCGAAGCGATTTAGGGCAGAAGACTCACAGTTGAACTTTGACGCCTCCATGGATATTCTAACCCCAGAATCCCTTCAATTTTCACATTGAAAGAACGCGAGGTAGTCATCGCTTGAGCTTAGTAGCAAAGCCAGCAATAGATTGTCACAGGCCGAAGGATGAGAGACTCAGAGCTTCAAGTTTCCGTGGTCCAAATACCCCTACCAGTTTCGAATTTCGACCTGGGAGCAGCGCGCTTTCTTGCATTTTTCTTCAATTCGCAATTTCCTTCCACATTAATGATTTTGAGCTCCAGAGTTTCGTTCAATGCGTCATGATCAAGAATTTAATATGGAACAGCCAAGCTTTTTGCCATAAGTTACCCAGGTGTTACTTCACCCAGTAGTCAGTAACTTCAGGCTTCATTGGCGTTCTATTCGATCGCGGGGTAGCACCCCTTTTCCCACCAGGAATGAGCTGTCAGCGCATTCCAGGTTTTTGAATTTCAGTGAAGAAAGCAACTTTGCTTTCCCGTTCCCCATCATGCAAAAGCTTCCCAATAGGCAACCCGGTGCAGAAGTGTGGAAGGAACTCCCCCACTTGTGGCACTGGCCATTATTGGCAGTGGCATGTCGCCAAATCCTCCAGTGAGAGCACACCAACACTCTTCCACCTGATGAATACAGAAGCCGCATTTTCTGGCTCGTTCAAGCAAGATAGCTGAAGCTCAGGATGTTGGCAAAAAGGTTCCGTGAGGAAACAAAGGGGTTGCCGCGGCGAGAGGATGAGGGACAGGTTGCTGGGTGGGGATGTTCAGCAAATAAAAAAGCAGAGGTAAGGTGCCCGGCAGAGACGGATAAGGACCCGGACTCTACCGCCTGCCACTGAAAAAGATATTCCCTCGCAAAACCGCCAGTCGAGATCCGGGGAGGTCCCCAGTATTTGAGCTGCAGCCCATGCTCTAAACATGCACATCATTAGCAGATTCGCTGCAGCCCCGAGCAGCTTCAAGCAGGGGCCCATGCGCTTGGCCGGATGGTGTGCTCTGCTTTTCAAGATTGCAGAATTAGGGTAAAAGTTACCTATCAAAAAATTGATCACACCCCCCTTTCTTCTACTTGACACTGGGGGGACTGAGTGAGTCTTCACTTTGTGCTTGCTCTGAGGTTGGGCAGCAATGCAAAGGCTGTCTTTTTGTCCAATACATCTGCGACTAGTCCGATCAATGAGGATACTGGCTTGGAAGGAGGTGCCTCGTTCCGCTTATGGAGGGCCAGAGACTTGGCGGCGAATCGACTGAGACATTCGTTTCTCGATTCGCGATCAAGCAGGATATCTTAGGACACGGATGCTATACTTCTCAAGGCTGTACTGTATATTCCTAGAATGGAGGATAACCTTGAAACTTGGCCGGTCGAGATATGGGTGATGAATGCGACGTCTAATGGCGCTCTGTTTGGGATCGTCGGCTCATGGGTAGTGGACCTATTGCAGTTAGAGCCAGCCTCTAACCTACCGAGTGATGACTTCGATTTAGGGGCTATCTCTAGGGAGTTAATCTGGGTTCCAGCGAGCTGTTGCCCCCGAGCAACTATGCCAGACGATGCACTCAGTTCCCAACATTAAGTCCTCAGATGCTGTACCAGACCATCAAGATCAGATAGATCCTGAGCCCAATAACCTCTTGCTCCTTAGTGTCTCGACAATCCAAAGCTTGCGACTTTCTTGGACTCCATCGCCTTTCGAAGCATTGCTAAACCAGTTCTTGACTCCCACACGGGGCTTCGATAGCCTGGCAGGGGGACAGATCTGTCGCTCTTTGGATGAGCCTTGTGTGAATGTTTCTGCATTTATGTTGCTAACTCGACTTTCGACGGCTCTGCTGGACACCATGTGCTGGCAGTCTCAAAGCCGCTTCTCATCCACGGAAAGGATACAGTTTCAACACCGTACACTTGAGAGCAAGCTCATTGTCCACAGAAGGACAACACACGACTGAGGGCCTTCTGCACTTGATGTTGCGAAAGCGGTTGATACGATAACTTGGATGGTCGCAATCAAGGAGCAATGAATTGACCGGCACGTCGACTCGTATTCCTCTTGTTGAAAACGACTGCGCTCTTACCATAGCTGACTAGTATCTTTCCAGTCGATTGAAGAACTTTGTGATTCATTTCTGCGCTGCTCCTCAGCTTCCTGAACGAAGAAGCTCTCCTCGCTCCGGCTGGCTCCAAGTTGACGAACCACTATCCTCTTCGAAAGAAGTCCACCATCCTGTCGAGTCCTCTCCGAAGTCGAAAAGATAATCAGCAGCTGAGACTACATATTTGCAACGCAGTGCAACAGAGGTTGACTTGTGTTGGTCGTTCAAAAACTCGTCATAGCGCACAACTTCGCAGCTTTGCTCGCGTTCACATACTGCTCAATATCGGAAAGGGTCCGCACAAGCTCGCAACACCATATCAGGATAAAAGTGTACGCAAAGATTGATGCTCTTGTTGGGACAAGACTAGAAAGGACGGGTTCGTAGTGACTGTTTCTTGGAAGTTTTCTGCACAAGGCTGGTTCACGGACATGCTGAAAAGTGAGGTTTCGCCCGACTGATGTGTGGCACAAACGCGCGGAATGGAATTCTGTGTCAGGTAGCATTCCAAAGCACAAAAGCAATGCCCAGAACTGTTCTGAAAATTTGCGGATTAAGTCGATCAAGTGTCGAAAGCATAAGTATCTCAGTGAGAGGTCTTCGTCATGACAGCATTCGCGTTCCTTCGCGACGCGTAAACCCCACGCCGAGTTGTACGAGTCGGAATGCCAGCAATACTTCCTGTGACAGATATAAGAGGCAATATAAGTCAACCAAAGTCTGAACTCTGGATTTTAGATTTACTGGGACTTGCGTAAGGCTCAACGTCTTATAGATCAGGTTCAAAGATATCTGCCCGATCGACCCAGTTGAAGCGTTGAAGGATCTTTATGGTCAAGGAATTCAATCCGCAGAACTTCGAAACTGGATTAGCACCTGGCCATGGCCCACCTCAACTCGTAAGTGCTGAGATACAGCTTCCAGACGCTCCTTCTACCGACCCTGAAGATAGCTGTAATGTTACAGGAGGTCGAGTGCTTGATCAAATCCAGTCACCTTGAAGGACTGTGTCAGTTATGGGGACCGGGAGACTGCTCAAAAAGTTAGATTACGTGTGTTTCCTCGTCCAAACTGTCTATGCAGTAGTAGCAGCAGCCACGAGCTGTGGATCACCAGAGTACTCAAATATGCGCGTTTCTCACAATTAATTCTGTGTTGTTGCTGGGTTGGCATGGACCACTTGATCGATCGTCTGGTAAGGTGGAGCTTTCCGCCACTCCAGCCTTGTGTGCCATGTCTCCGGGCCAACTAGTGCTCGCGGAGAACTCGCTACTCGCTAAAATAGGGGGGCGTTAGCGCCGAATCCATGGGGCGGACCGCTACAGATACAGAATCCACGGTATTCTTTCCTGTCGGTATGTTGAAAGGGGGTGTCAGCTTCTCAGGGATTTTGTCTCTTGGCTGAGTGATTCAAATCTATATAATAACTTCTTTCATTTTTGTCCATCCATTTGCTTTCCTTGATTAAATCGAAACCCCTATCTTATCTTTATAGAGTCTTACATAATTGCATGAGGGCATTAGGGTCAATTGGATTTCTTACTTAGTAAAAGAATTTTATAGTGTTCAACTTCATAATTCCAAAGTGAAAAGAGGAGAGACGGGGATGAAACGCCCTAGGTAGAACGATTTCCTGTAAATCACGTGATGAACCAGTTTGGTCAAAGTCGACGTCGCGTTGTTGTTTATATCTCTTAGCAATTAGACATAACTCAAGTGCTAAAGACCTCTCGAACTTAGCCACAATCTTGTAGATATCTTTTTCGCTGACTATTATCGTTGTCAAAAGAGAGTTTGGAAAATCATTCGTTCAAGCAGGCCGCGCACCTAAGCGGGAAATCGTGTCTCCATACGGGGCTTGCCGAAATTCGGGCGCGTTCCATGTTCATTAGCACTCAGCATCAACAGAAGGTCGAATATCTCTTAGTGCTCCTCCTATGGTAGCTTGCCGCCACTTGAGGCTGCGACATCTTGATTCTTCGTCTGCCGGATTTATCAGTGCTGTCTTCTTTGAGAGGAAGACTGCCGGAAATAGCGGTGGATCTCTATTTTGCTACCGCTAAAAGACGACGCTCTAAACAAATCACGAACTTTTACGCTTCCCCTCCTCCATACTCTTTGGGCTTTCAACGCAGCACTGTCCTCAGGCTTTTCCCACATATCCTTCATCACTGTGGGCTACCCGCTGGCATGCTTGACTGGAGAAAATTTGAGAGCAGAGTCACAAGTATTGCACAATATCTATTATCAAGTTAACGATTACTCCAGCCATTCGATTTGAGATTCTTACCCGACGACAAAAACAAATATCTCTTGGGCGGTCAGCTCTACGACCAATGATGCACCAAAAAGGAAGATCAGGACGAATACTCCCACCACAGCCGCCATTTTTTCTCTCCCAAGGTTGGCGAGAAATAGAATACACACAGGTGCGAGAACGAACCCGACGGCCAGCAACGCTGCCGAGAGTTTGGAGAGGATATCAAAGTTGTAGGTTGACAAATGGACAACCTTAGAACCGTCAGGTCTCACGTTCTCTTCCTTGGCCCCCAGCACCCACTGGAAGTTATATTAGTCTTTGGGGTTTGAAACGAGGCGGGAGATAAGTGATGACTGTATCAGACGGGACATACATTAAGCCAGGAGTCAGGTTTCTTGGTAGCGCATTTTTCCATAAAATCTTCTATCAGATTCTTCGTCTCCGGTGTCCGTCTAGCTGTGACGAAGTCGTCACGAAGCTCGAGGAAAGTCTCCTCTCCTTTATTGAGAGGACCATTATCATATACCCAATTCTGGACACTCTGGTGATAACGTTCTGGTACTTTGGGCAAAGCTCTCACGTCGGTGTACTTCAACAGAAAGTCGTCTGTCTCAAAATCAATTTCTCTCCGGGGAGTCTTCAGCCACTTTTTACTCACAGTATGCAAGCAGTTTCATTTCCATCTTATCCATTAGCTCAGATTGAGCCGGTGTACAATCATCATCACGATCGAAAGTTGTAAGCCTCCATTTCAATAGCCCCTCCCGATCTGTCTTATTGAGCTCGTCGAGTTTCGTTGCAAGTTGGCACAATTCGATTTCCCTTCTTAGAAGTAATCGAGCAGCTTCGTCTCCAAACCTGCGAAAGATGCAGAATGAATCGTTCGAATTAAGGAGCGCTGCAAATCGAGGTGTACCGTCGACATGATCTTCAACTAGATCAACATCGTTAGCAAGTCCAACTAAGGTTTTGATCAAGGACACACGTTAACTTACGCTTCTTATGTTCCACTCTCATGAATCCTCCCTTCTCATCAGTGTCCGGGTTCGCTTCGGCGGTCGCTGGGAAATGAGGTAGACCAAGCACCTTGGTGGCAAGTTGACGCCATGCTGCCGAGGCAGGTGCTTCCGTGGGATGGGCTTTTTCAAATTATCTTCCGGTCTACAAAATCAGCAATTTAATTTAAGAAAATGGTACCTTGAGTTTCTTCGCGGTCATCGCTTGAAGTAGGTGTCAAAGTCTCGTTGGATTCCTTGGAGGTTTGATAGTCGGCGGTAGTTGAGAGGTTCGGTGCAGAGACATGTCGACTCCTTAGCCCGGTAATTATGTCCTCCATTTCGCGTCTATGAACGCCATAGGCTCTATCAGCACGGCTATTACTGGGTGGGTGAGTTGCGGGGGGTGGGGTTAAGATTGAGGGGCCTGCCACTGGCGGCATAGTTGCGGCTCTTCTCAGAGTCCTCGTTGCCATCATGGTTGACTGAACAGAGTGAAGCACTTGCGATCGAATTCATCACGACCACAGGAATTAGGTCTTGCCTAAGGGATTGGGCTTGATTTTATGAGGCTCCTGCCCAAAGGTCCACCAGATGATGGAGAGTCATCTCTGCAGCACACCAACACACCCACCTGATGCAAACGAGCCACTCAAACGAAGAGTACTTTAAAATCTATTACGGTAACACCGACCTTCTGCGAGGCGAGAGTATGGGACTTTATTAAGCTCGACGAGTTTTAGGAGGCCACAAGGGACGGGATTACTGGCTGAGCCCGAATAGGATTATAGGCGAGAATTTTTGGTAGGCGATTGTTAGAGAGAGAACGCTGAACCTGCGGGGCTCTGAGCCCTTTTTATACCTGAAAGTACCAAAGTACCGTGCTAATCTGAGCTAGAGGTCCCATCGGAAGCCCTGGTTGCACGAGATTCTCGCCAAATCATGGTGGTGATCACATCGTTCCCAAATTTTGGCTTGCAGAGTGATAAACAACCTCCTTTGATGTATTCCGTGCTTCCTCTATTTATGCATACCTTTTTTTTTTTGGGAAAATAACCACCCAATCTATATGCTGAATCCAACCCATTATCAAGAAACACCGCACGAATCAACCTCCTCAACTCCTCATTTCTACTGGATGCAGCGGTGTAAAAATGCACTCAAAACAAAGCCAACCCAGTTTGTCCAGTTATACGAGCCTACGCAAGGTCTATGTTTAAAAGAGCTCTCGTCTACGACTTCCCCATCTTCTCATTATCAGCCTGGGTCGTGCTCGCCGTGGTTGTGGTCATCGTTCCCGTCGTAGGGCGAGGGTTGTTTGGAAACTGAATGAAAGTTAGCTGCTACCTGGAGCACTCGATGGGAAGACAAACAATAGGAGTAGGTCTCCCAGATGATACAACGTAGCCTTTTGAAAGAGCCGTTTTGCTCCAATTCTGGTGCTCGTGTTCCCCATGCGATGAATCCCCCATGTTTCCTTCACAAACCAAAATCTTCCTGTCTTTGTTCCCTTTCTTTGGCATCGCGGTGTATGTAGCGACTGAAAGTCAAATCTCCTTCACAAAGGGAATGAAGAATGTTGCGAATAACTGCTTTTGATCAGCGGGTTAGTTTCGAATTCTGTTTCGTGGATGTTGTTTACCTACGCACTAAAACATAAGCGAGAAGACACAATCAGTGAGAATCTCAAGCCGCACACACTCTGCACACTATGAATTTGTTGTGAAGCAAGGGAATTGCAATGAAGAAGCATATACCCGAGGGTGAACCGCTATTCCAATGAGCGCGATCTTAGAACAATTCACGATGTCTTGCGGAGCGTGGTGGGAACTGAGGTTGAAGTGTGTGCTATGGGGATCATGATCGCCGCGCATCACTTGAGTCTAACTGAAAATAGGCCCATGTCTCCCACGGATCGGGGAATCGGGTCATCTGGCAGGTATTCCGCACGTGGTCCGGGGTCTTAAGAGATGGCCGACGGACACTCAAGAGACGCGGCTTGATGTATCCTTCCCCAGCACCCCTTTCTTTCCACCACAACCTCATAGCCTAAGATTCCATAGAGATCACAACCTGTGAAAACTCTGATTGCTTCGAATCCATGAAATTCTTTGAAGCACTCTCATAGAACCCCCGCGATGTGGCTTTGGACTGAGGTGAGTTGAATACCACCTTGCGAGTTTCATCGTTCTCCATAATTTTTGCGCCACAGACGCCACAACGCCCGGCTTCTATGAAGTCCTTCCATGCAGTATTGACTGCCATACCCTGCCAAAATCATCATTTCCGAAGCCGCAAGACCATAAAGATACGGGCCGGAGCGCGACTCGGCAGGGCCTATGCATTCCCGAGTGGGTAACTCTGCGGACCGGCCATCTCCTTTTCATAAAGAAACTCCTGTCCTTCGCTCTCCAATTCTTTTTGTCTCTCCATTTGTACTTCGCGGTGTGAAAACTCTTCACCACTTTGGAGATACACAGGGGCGTTTTCAAATCAGCCACCGTTGTCTCTCATTCGCCGTGCAAGTAAACACGAACAAGGGGTATCAGCGGTCAAGGATCTCGCGTCTCTTTCGTGTCTCTGACGTTTCAAACGCCCGGTATGGAGAATACTATTGTATTTTAATGTCTTGTGGAATATTTGAGCACTGGTCTCTTGTCCAGTGACATGAGCAGTGTAGATCATGTGATCTGGGTCAGATGACTTCCCAAAGAACTGGACCGCCTAGAAACAGGAAAGGCTTGACAAGATTCCTTTATAGTAACAAGAAAAATCTTGAAGAAAAATCTTCGTCCTCAGCAAGGAAAAGAAGCAAACTTGCTGTCGAGGCAAGACTGCTGGACATCGGGCAGAGCCAAGGAGCGAAGAATGATGTGATAACGGTTGCAGCTTCGGAACCATAAATATTATAGATACTGAAGGTGGTGTATGACAAGGATCAACGCATGTCCAACTGGATGTGCCGAACTGCAGAAGTCTGAATGCTAGAACGAGAAAACATTATAGTGCATAAAGTTGTGCAGCCAGGTTGCATAAATTATGCACATTCTATTTATAGTATAGAGAATCTCAAAATGTATCGCTTTGTCAAAATTGAAAGAAAAAGGTCAATCACTTGGGTTGACTAAGTTGTGGCGTATACGTACTCCACTGGAGCCGATGCTGAACTATCAGCAATAGCGCCGCACTGCTTATGTGCGGAACAGCGGCTCACAAGATCTATCACTATTGGGGTTTCGCCAGCAATGACACCGAGGACACTACCCTGTCGCGCAAGAGGTGGGGGAAGGCAGTACTTATAGATGTCGTGCACGATGCAAACGGGCCGGGCCTCATGCCTGATAGAAAGCTGGCGCCGCCTGCTTTCCCATTTTCTCCAATGAGAAGTCCGCGCCCGTCACCCTAACCTACCTTGCATGTTGGCGTGTTTATACTCGGTTTACGGTAATAAAAGATCCCACCTGGCTGGGATACATAACTTGTGGGATACATAAAAAAGGGCAATCAGGTTCGAAACTCATCTGATGCGCTGACAAAACCCACCTTTTCAATGTCTGATCCTTATTCGGAAAGGTGCTGGACTTCGGAAAGTAGGTGTGAAGCGCAAGCAACAGTACTTTGGGAAAGGGCTTTCTCGTATATCTGCTGGGAGGGTGCTTGCAGGCTTACCAAGCCACTAGGTGCTCGGAGGCACCGAGGATCCATTAAAGCACCCGAAGCCGACAACTAATGGAATACCTTCGTCTACTAAAGGGGTGTTCCTTGTTTCACAGGCCTTTCTCATCGCGATTACTGGAGAGACATCTGAGAATCAAGCTGCCCGCCATTTAAAACAGCATCTGAAAGAACATGCATCCAAGGATCTAGCCAACTCACAGCGAACCAAGCCTTCGGGATGTGTCTTCCGGGTGGCCAGATCGTGTTGTTTTTGGCGTGCCCTCTACGGATAGGTCGAGCTCGCCCGAGGCTCCAGAGACAGATCTTCCATCGACACTGAATTGGGAAGCCTCACAAAGACCTCTTCTACCCTATCGAAAGACTTATCAAAGTCCTTCCTAAGCTCGAAATACCAACGAAGGAGCTATCGCAGATCCGTTTCTTCCATCTGCTGTTTGGCCTCGATAACGATTCTGCAAAGAAAGAGAAGAGTTTCTTGTCACCGACTCGCTCAAAGTTCACCATGGACCTCACCAGGCCCCTATTTTCAGCTAGCGGAAATCCCCTCTGTCGTTCATCAAACATCTCCTCCCACTTCGAGCCCTCCAATGCCATACTCTGCCACTCACGCTGGGATGTTGCTTTTCGCCGTTATTCCAACACCCTATTGAAGCCTTTGGCTCCTCTTCTCACCTAGCAATCAATCTATTTTCCTTGCGCGATTAATCGGAAACCATCCTTCGGCAAGTTTGACGGATGCTCCAATACGTCTTCATATCTCATTCTAAGGGATATGAAAATGAAAAGAATTTCCTCACAGCCCTCAGAGGAGAACTCCAGCTTATGTCGTTACCCAGATCGATCAAGGCCGCGCTGAAGGACCACTTTCAAGCCTCGCTATTCAAAAATGTTCCGACAATAACACCAAGACAACTAGGACTTTGGAAACAGCTGAATGAAGAAATGATTCATGTCTGCCATCGCAGTATTACTCTACCGCAAGCAGGTTATCCTTCCGCACAGCCGCGCAGCCGCGCTTCCTCGTTGTGTCGCTCGCTGGGATCTTTTTGTTGACCCAATAGAATTCACAATTTAACACGGCTTTGAATCAACAGGAAACGACCATGTTGATTTACGAGAACGCCGGAATCTATTCTTCGAAGCACGCGGACCTCGTTCAAGATAGTCTCGAGATCGTAATGTCGATACGAATCTTCCTAGGAGTTGGTTTCCGCTTCATCCATCATGCTGCAGACACCATGAGCTCCCCAGTCAAACCTTTCGAGCTTCCGAGCTGTCCCAAATATTTCGAGAGCAGACTTCTGTTCATTTATATACTTGCAGTCTCTCGATGCCATCTGCAAAAGAAGCTCGAAACCCGGTCTTCCTTCCACAATGAACACAAGGAGACATACAGTGCTCAGACAAAGTTGTTGATAAAAGTCACATCCTGGCTCAGGGGCCGAGTGTCATACTGGTTGGAATTTGTGCTAAAGTACTCGTTTCGGTGCTCCTGCAGATCTTCTTGGCGTTAACCCAGGGCGACACTTTCGTTCAATCAAGTCTCAAGTTACAATTCTCCTCGCTTGCCTTCCTAAGAACCGGTCAAAACGAATGCCAAATGGAGCTGGAAGTATGGTTCAACCACATACTAGTGTCATGTTAGAATCGAAACGCCAGCTCTTCACTCCGCATTGTCACGATTAGATTCCTGCGCAGAGATGGCCGGGTGAATATACCACAAGCAAAACACGTTCTATCTTTCTCCTCGTCGTCTCTCGCGTCCCAAAATTTCTAGCAGAAAGTTCTCTTCTTATGTTAAATCAAGCTCTGATCTCAACTACCTAATATCTCTGCTACAATTCTTGAATGACCAAGTTCGGGTCTTCATAAATTCAAATCCGTTTCATCGCATGTTTATCAGTTAAATTCTAAAGTCTCGCTGGATTTCATCAACGCCACAAATACCATGTTTAGATGACAGGAAGTGAGGTGAAATTAACAAATCGGGCTTATTTTTACTGTTTATCGTTTACCGCAGGGTTTGTGTTCGTTGAAAAGGAGGCGGTCATGTCGGGAGAGACGCCCCTGGGCTGAAGCTCGCTTAGATGGCGGAACCAAGGGAAGGCCTTTTTTTAAGATAAAAGACCACTTGAAGGAATTGAAGTTAATTATTTTATGGGATGGATCTTAATATAATAATTGAAAAAGCATTGATTGGGACTTCTTTCACGTGATTAGAACCGATCCTAGCTTGTGAGCCTTAGGCGCCAAGGCCGAACTCGGACCCCCCAAAATTTACCCTCGAATTTTGTCCCACAATCAGGGCCCTGCAAACTCTATCTCCACTACATTCCCTTCATCGAACTACGGGTAACAACAATGCACAACCTAGCCTGCGAATCTGCATGCAGTCGAGGGATATAGTCAAGATACGAACAAACGGATGGAGAGCAGGATATACAAAAAGCGGCGGGTCAACTTCCAACGTTATGTTGTCAACAAAATCCGGATTACAAGGACAGCATGGAATCTTTCGACGCTACACAAGCTACTATAAAGCCCTTCCATCCTCCTGCGCTTTCGTAAGCCAGTTCACCTTCAAACTAGAATGCTCGTGCCACGCGGTTGAGTGTGGTCTTCCCACGGCGCGTTTTCAATAACCCTATCCCCAGGCCCCCATCGCATGTCTAGGACGTGCCAGTGGACGAGCAGTTGGAGCCTAGGTTCCCAAGAAACATAATAATCACCGCAGCATATCTGGTCTTTGTTAGCAATCGGAGTCCCCTCATACGAGAGCAAATACTCACGCAGCACTACCGAAGAACACTTCTTGCACTTTGGCGCCAGTGACACTCGAGACCACTACGGTGAATAGGAACACGAAGATCGAGGCTACAGTCGCCATCATATGCTTGCTCATTTCAACCAAGAAGAGCAGGTATACAGGAATGAGTAGCATTATCATGGCAATGGATACTTCAAGAATATTGGCGATGATCTTGAGCCTGTCGATAGAAAAAATCCGGACGAACTTGTCATCTGTCTTTTGACGGCTTCTATCATCCTGGAGCATCCACTTTGGTATGTCAGTTCTCCATTCATCCAGGGTTTCATTCTGAGGGTGATGTATACCTCGATCCAAGGATGGGCGCGAGAATCGAGCAAGGACTCTACGAATTGCTCAAAGGGGCGCTCATTCTGAGATCGTCCAGCCAGAGACAAGAAGTCATCAGGATGAAAGATGAAGTCGCTTTTTCCCGCCTTAACGGCAAATGGTTTCCTGTTCCAAACCCAGGTGAAGAGTGCCTTTGTATTTCTTGGTGGACATTTGCCCAGAGCACGAAGGCCTGCGTCCTTCAAGACAATGTCCGCTAGCAAGTATAGTACGTCAGTTATTACCCTTCTATGATCATTATGAGTACGATTATACCATATTGAGAGTAAGTTGCCGAGATCTTCGAGACTAGTTTACGTTGCTCGTCATTCCACCCATCGTAGTTTTCAAATCCTCTAAGTCTCTTCTCCATTATCTTATCTGCAGCATCTTTCTTGTCGAGTTCGTCAAGCATTTTCTCCAACTCGGTCAAGTCGTTCTGAAGATGTGCCAGGATTCGGTATGACAGTCGGCCGAATCTGCGTACATTTGCAAAGGTGTCATCGCTGTTGGCGAAACAAGCAAGCTGTGGGTAGCCTTTGGGATAGTCATCCACTGAATTTGAAGTGTCAGCCATGTGCTGGGAAGTGAGAAGCCATATTGCTCACCTCTCTCGTACTTCAACTTGTCGTAACCTCGAGACTTGTTTAACTCCTCAATCTCTTCTGGGGTCGGACGAGAAGAAGTGGGTTTGACGAAGGTTAGTAGACTGTGTGACACTGTCTTGACTTTAGAGAGCAAGCCAGAGACTTCTAACATAAGTGTTAGTAGGGGTTGTCTCTCGTAAGGTTCCCTAAGTTCCTTCCTCTCCATCCTTACCTTTTTCTTGTCCATGAGCTTCAGCGGTGGATGTTGGGGTCAAGTTGGGGCTTGTCTCCGGCGAGCTCTCGTCATCCAGTGCTCTAGTCGTCGGTGACGAGCCCGTCTGAAGTCTTTGTCGAAGCTCAGACATTGGGAGGGTCTCTAGTATGGTTGCTAGCACAACTGGCTCGGGTTTGTTAGAGCTGCGAGTGTGAGCTTCTTGAGGACGCTGGTGACATCGTGGTTCGGCCGCAACAGCGGCCTCTAGGTCTGCGATAGCCATTCTTGCCATCCAACGACTCCTTGAGTCTCAAACCGCTCAAGAAGGGGGCCATTTTCGCCATCTTTTGAGTGTATTCTGGAGGCTTGGGCAGCTTTCGGCCTCAGTAGAACCCAGGCAACCATGCCTAACGACAAACGATAAAGGGGTAGGGGATGGCACCCACACAGGCCATTATCCCTCGTTCCGGGAACGAATCAAAGTACGCGAGAGACCCTACCTATTGTTATGACAACACTTTCTAATCAGGCTGCGGCTCTTTGGCGTCTTTTCGCTTCTCAGGATGCAAATATTGATGGATTTTTGATGGAAAAGTTGAGATCTGATGTGCACGGGAGGCTGGAATCGGTAGTGAAGGACGAAGAAACGGCGGGCGGGCAATCAGGTACTTATACTCGCGCCCAAGTCACTCTGTACTTGAGACGCCCGGCCAATGGGTATTTAGCCTCTCAAGCGGTTACGGGGGTCATCAAATACACAGGCACGAGGATGAGGCTCGGTAGTGAGATTTGTATTTGAGGTCAAATCTTTTATAAATGATGTCTGATACCTATAACCATATAAAGCCGTGAGATGATGCTTTCACAACGCTTGAATTCTATTATGGCCAAAGTAACCGTATTCTGTGTAACAAATCGCTTTTTCACCAGTCCAGAAATCCGCTTTTGGTTTTCCCAACTTTGTTGCAATGAAAAATCCGTTCAACATCCATTATTTTCGTTCTTGCTTTTTGTTTGTACCGTAACATATATCAGAGCCTATTCTTCGGTGTTCCGGGGAGTAGATGGAGGAGATGGGTCCTGCTTGTATGTTATTCGAGGTCCTAGAAATTGGGCATGAGAGGCTTACAGGCTCCGGGACAGGATCAGGCCTCGCGACGCCTGCTGTCTGTCCTGCCTGGCCATCCGCCCAGATTCCAACCCCCTGAAATCCTACAGAACCTGGGATTGATGGATTGTTCATCTCGCCTCGATGAGAACTGAAGAATATTGGGGATCGTGAATGCAGTGCTGCTCGAGGCCCTCTCGTCGGCAGCGAATCGACCGGTTCTGTTTGGCAGGCTGGTTAGTCGAACGCGGACGTGAATAAGGGCCTTACTGACGGGCTTGATGTCAGGGAAACCAGAACCAGGTGGCAGGTTGATGTATGCAAACTAGTCTGTATATTCCGTATGGAGAGTTCTCTCCCGGCAGTCGAAAATTTCTCCAGCTCCAAACCATAACACGGCTGATGGTAGCAGATCGATTTCTGGGACGTACTTCGCGTACTGCACTCTGCGGCTGTACGTGTAGCGACTGAGGAAGATTCAGATATGAGAGGTAGGAGTCCTAAAGCTGCGTGCCGGCCATAGCACCAATGAGCTGCTAGAGGCGCCTCGGCTTCAATGACGCGCAGGCTTCAGTGCAGAGACACAGTTGGTGCAGAAAGAGCCGCCGTAGTCGCCGTCAGTTGGCACGCCATGCCATATAAACGGCTCTGCCATGAACCTCGCCTTGGTTGGCTGGCTGTCTCGAATTTCAATCCCGGAGCAGAGATTCTCGTGAGGCGGAGGTAGTTCAAATGTTCGACAGGGGCTGTACAGTAGGTTTCGCGAATCCTGATCAGGACAAAGCACCTTCAGTTCAGTAAAAGGGTCGCAACTTTAAGAACTGCATGGAACTCGACTATGTTCGCCTCGTTTTTGTGCGATTCAAGTATCGGGTACACGCTGATATCATCGCAATGGCCTCGACCTGCCTCGCCTTGCTCATCTCAATACCGCTGATCTCGAAGCTCAGACTCTTTCAACAACTTTTCCCGGAAGCATGATCTCGAAAAAGAACCAAAGAAATTATGTTTTTTTTGATGAAAATCCTCAGAAATCATATTGACGGGGGCATGTAGTCTGCACGTGCTCCTGTTCACCATATGAATATTGTGTGGTCTTTTGCTTTTCCTGTCCCAGCACGATTTACCATCGTTCAGCTCCCGTTTGTCAGCCTGCGAGACGCGAACTTTGCGTCCACAGTATCACTTATTCCATATTGTTCTCATTTCCAGACATCGAGAGAAGTCATCAAGATGTCATTCATTTCCTTGGATATGAATGTTGCAAGAATGGTCTGCAAGACAGGAGATAAATAAAAAAGCGATGGAAAACATAAGTATCGAACAGCATTCTAGTGTCGCAGAAAAAGAAAAACAAAACACGATCCTACCTCAATAACTTCCACGTGCGGTGAAGTTCTGAGATATGGCAGACCCCCTTAGGCGATCACATCGGAAAATATACAGCGTTGAAGCGAGATCTCTCTATCGGGAGGGAATACAGGGACAAGCCAACCACGATGCCAACAGTTGGCAGTCTGGAACCCGCAATTGTGACTGGTGAGAGTTGCATCGCTGGAATGCAGCTCGTTCAATTCGATCAGAGTTGCACCGCCACGCCACCGAGAAAGGAAAGTCCGCCGCGCAAAGCGCGCTCTTGGCCGCCCTTCGACAACATCTGCAGTTCACATCAGCTCTGATAAGAGGGAAGTGCCATCTATCAAGATGCCCCGAGAAAGCTTTTCGATGATGAGGAAGGACTGAACAAAGGAGAAGAAATTTTGGGCAGAACGTGTCAAGATCCAGCCAGAACATCTTCACACTACGCTGGGAATAGCTTCGGCTGCTCCAAATAGACGCTGAGAAAGAGGCACTAGCACTACGCCGTTCACACCCTTCTCGAATTTGGGAACGGAAAGACGATGCAGATCATGAAGGTGAGGGGAAGGAAGGCTACCGTACTTAAAAAACATGCTAAGCGGCCTGGGTAGGCGGCAATTCCTGCATACAGAGGCACCAGGGCTTGCCTGCCATCGCTTGCTCATCTACTCCGGCAGGTGCGAACGGCAAGAATTATTTCTCAAACTGCTGGGAGACCTGGTCAAGATAATTTAGCGTGATTTAGCCGTCAATCACGTATTTGTTTTATACCACACCAGCTACTTGATAACCTGTCCGTCCACTCTCTTTAGCTCTGATGGCCGATTGCAGGACGGCTGCGCACTTTGTTGATGGAGAACATTTACGGCATCTAACAGCTCATGTGTGTTTATTTAATTAATACTCTTCGAGTGCACTACAGCCATCGGTGTGACAATGTGACACAGTTAATGTGCGCCTATAAATCGGGATTATCATGGAAAGGGCAGATAATATGTCCCAGTGGTGAAAATATCGAGCTGTCTCGCCTGGGAGTCTGAGACGTCAACCACTTAGGACGGCGCTGGAACGAATCTTGGTCGGCGAACTCTAGGAGGCTTCGAGCAATTGATAGGTCTGCCCAGACCTGGAAGTATTAATGATCCCGGACCTGAAGTTTGATTCGAGTGTGAAGATCCTACTCGATGGTCCAAGCCTGTCTGCGACCGTGTCGAAGCTCTGAAATCTCTCAGCATGCGTTCGGTTTCTGTCGGAATGACGGAGTTTCAAGCAGCAGAGCAAGACAAGAGCAGAAGAGAAACCCTCGACAGTATCTTTGTTCCAGTTCAATGAACTTACCACCCCCCCACCCTAAACCCTTCCCTGAATTTGACTTTCCATTCAAGCTTAGACTTCGGGGCTCCCGTTCGATTGCTTTAGGGACATTCTGGTTTGAAGACAATGCCTCTTTCTGAATCAGAGTGACCCAAAAGCCTCTGACGTTCGCACAACACCTTCAGAACCCACAATGACACCTTGATTTCAGTGACAGATAGTCGAATAACTACCAACAGCGATTCACCCCGTAACTTGCCTCCCGAGCAAGTCAACACCTCAGGTTGCAATATGGATTTCATTATTAATGGCCAGCCGTTGAACTTTTGAACGGCTACGAAGACGAAGGCAAGATCCCAACAACAACAACAACAACAGAGCCAAACATTCTTCAGATGCCAGTTTAAACTTGCCGCACAATTCCCCTGGAGCTGCAATAGATCACTGTGCTCTTGTTTCCCCAACCTTACGACAGTCAGCCTTCACCGTCGACCTTTCAAATATGAACCCTTTCTATCAATACCATCGATCAAATACCCAAAAACACTTGCATTTCTCTGGTGCGGCTCCAGAGAGACAAGTGTGCGAAGCTCACCAGGTTACCATTGGCAAGCTGAATTACAAACGGACTGATGCCAGCAGTTCCAGCGATTCGAAGTCGCATACTTGCTCAACGGCGACCAAACATCTTCAGGGGTTACAGAAAGAGCCGCAGAGGTTCATCAAACGAACTTGGAAAACAGCTCATCAATTTGAGCAGCGTGGAGAAAGAAGGAAGGCTATGAAAGTCCTCGAGACCGGCATGGAGAAACCACAAGTTGGCAGGCTACCGACCTCGACCAAAATCGCTCTTTTTTTATCTTCGAAGAACCTCTGGAGTGCTTGCACTACCTGGTAATTACAACCAGTAACATATGCATATCCGCTTTCCGTCCACAGCCATGACCTTCCAGGAGCAGAATCAATACCATGCTGCTGCGCAGATGATTTTGAAGCCAACGTTCGAAGTATCAGAACCGTTGAGAAATTGGTATCCCTTGCTGTTGTTATCTTTGACATCCTCAGCTAATGCTGTTTCTACTACTAGCTACCAGCAGTGCACAACCAGCCCACAGTGCAGACTACCCTGCTGTCTTACGAATTCCGAATCTTCTATACTTACTCGAAGCCAACCCGAGGTCTGAATGGTCCCTGCTTATCCTCTGCCAATGGCACAGTTGGTTTGAAGGACATAATGATCAACATGAGAGAATATCACTACATATTGCTTGCAAACCTTGTAACAAGGTTGAAGAGGAAAAAATAGAGGGCTCGCTGGGACTCTGAGATAGCTAAGCAGAAACAAATATACTGCGTTCAAATTCGTCGATCACACTCATTCCCCAAGGCCCGTAAGAGGGAGCCAAAGGCTCAGATTTGAACCAAACTCCAACATAAAATTGTTTTGCTGGCGGTCCATGACCTACTCCAAGAAACACCGCCCTCATTTTATAGTATGAACCAAATGAGACAGTTTGTACCCCGAAGGAATTTTTGAGCAATTACAAACTTCAGTAAACCCATCCAATCCACACCTCCCTGCCTCACGATGGGCGCAATGCCACACTGTGCAAGGTATTTGAATATGCTTAACACCTACGTTGATTTCTTGTCCTCACGTCGTCTTGTCTATAGGCCCTGAGCTTCCCATGCTGCTCTCCATGTGGCTCCTGGCTAGGTTCTAGGAGCATTAGGTTATTGGGATACTATGAATCTGTCAATTTGTCTGGAACTAACAAGTTAATGCTTTGCTTACATCTGGAAATCCATCATCATCATTGTAGATGGGTAGCAGCTTATCCTGCTCGAAAGTTTCACGGACAGATACTACCGGTGTGGACTATCCTGAAATAATTGGATATTCACTCATTTGAAGCCTGTATTGACCCCACTATTACGTAAAAGATTTTGCTATATTGCTCAAGGAGATGCATTTACTAGCCCAAAAATGCTGTTGAGGCAAATCGAGAAAACCTGTTGTGCATCAGCTCTCCCCATCGTTTCGCCTACCTAGTGGCCTAAGTTTTTACCTCATGAAAGATGCGTAGATGGCTATACAGTAAAACCCCACCTATTGTATCAAACTCCACATAATCTGGAACTCATTAGAATTTTCTAAATTACAGAAGATTTTGTGAGTGCCTTCGACTAGCCAAGCTTGAAGTCAACCCAATACCACGTGTGATATCGGGGGAGAACTGGTCTTGTGAGCAGAGGCTCGAGATTGCGGAAAACAAACTACTTACAAACCTGGTTTGTGGGATCCGAGGGCGCCCTTAATCCGAACTCTTTGACTTACACAGCGTAGCTAGCGTAGTGAGAGTTATGTGCAGCATATCAAACCAGACCGCTGCAATTTCAAACATTGACATTTAATCATTCAAGATAGATTCCGAAAGAAGCCCTTCCGCAGGTTGAAGATGGCATAAATATTACGAGAAAATAATCTATACACCGGAAATCTGCCGTCATAGCTATTTGCTACAAGGAATTTTCACCAGTGAGCTCCCCGGAAAGCTCAGGAATCCATCGGAAGGCCAAGCTTCCCAGTTTACGACAGAGGCTCCCTGGGGAGCGGTCAAGTTAACGTTGAGGCTCTGCGGATAAATATGGCCTGAGATGCGCCTCGGACTGCTGATAGGAGAGATTTGCGCGTCATTCTAATATGTTGTGCGTTACGCCCGGTTTTGCTGTGAAAGTTTTGCAAGGGCATTGTCTCCCGGTCGACTGAAAAATGTAAACATTGTCGGATCCTAACACACGCCTCTCGACAGGGAACTAGCCTGTTGCGAGATCTCTCAATTTCTGCCCATTCATTCCAAGACTTTGTATATCAAGCATGTCATAAACAATGCTCAGAAGGAAAGCTTGGGAGCTGTTGAAATTGGCGCCTTCACCGAACGTCTCAAGCTGAGACGCACAGGTACCTTTGTACCCCTCTATCAACCTGCAATCCTACCTTGGCGGCAAAATCTTCTGCCCAGAGCTTAGCTTAAGAATTTGGCTTTTATCATCTCAAGCTTCAAAGCAATTACACAGTCTGCGCTTGCTTTTCAATTGATGATCTGTCCAAATATATTCTTGTCATGATACAAACGAGCCCTACGATTCATCCAGTGACTTTTGGACGTCGCGTGCTTCCTTCCCCGTCCTTCAACACAAAATTTTACCGCCCAAGAAATAACTCCCCCCCAGAAATATTTCTAGAATCAACGGAAAGTACTTCCACTTCATAAAAAGATGTCTACTTGCAAGTCCTCGAGCACAACTTAGAGCCCTCTCCCAAATTTTGGTAGGCAGAGCAGGCACTTTTGTTTGGGTGCCAAGCTGAACCGAGGGCCAGAACGCTCTCGGCGCGAAGAATAAAAAACATGTGTAAGCGCAATCGATCCTTCCCCTTTCCCGAGGAGAAACAACTTGCTTGTCCACGTTTTCACCCCAGTTATGCACTGAGTTTCAGAAATGGCAAGCCGAAGCATGGTGATTGTGATGAAATAGCGGCGTCCCAACAGGGGCTTAGCCAATACGATGACGACTCCGCCAATCATCTCTGCAGTGGCAGAACGCCAATAAGATCCCCGTAAACCTGGGACGAGACTGGTTGCAGTCTGCAAGTTCTCGATGATAGTCGTGGATTGAGAAGAGCTGCTGAGGAGAAGGTGTGCGAACCGCTTACTTTCCGCGGGGGTGCGAGAAATATATATTCCTCTTATCCTGTAGAGAGTCCCTTTCAGCAAGTAGACATGGGAGGAAGAATATACCCTAAACCAGAAAGGAGGACTCTAGCGAAGGCTGAGCAATCTTACAATTCTTGACCAAGGTCCAGACTCCCCATACATAATCCCTTAAATCG
Organism: Hyaloscypha hepaticicola; assembly: GCA_002865625.1. NCBI lineage: Eukaryota > Fungi > Ascomycota > Leotiomycetes > Helotiales > Hyaloscyphaceae > Hyaloscypha > Hyaloscypha hepaticicola. Next base: position 1,135,733 of record KZ613465.1, on the reverse strand, counting down.
CGCAGCCACTTTCTGGGGGCTGCTCTGCACTGATCGCCGGGATTTTGGCACCACCCCAGCTTCTGCAGTAGTAGCAGTACGCATATCACCATGCAGTACGCTTTGCCGGGGCGGGACTCCTGCGGGTGAACCTCAGCTTTCTACAATGGTGCTTTATCCGTAAGGTAGTTGCCCCTCCATACGCTCGGTTCAAAGACCTGCAATGCATAGTACCGTTGAAGAATGTTTACCTCTGTAAGCTCATGGAAATTGGAGAGCAGAGAAGGTATTCCTCTGACGTGAGACGGGAGGAAGTGTCCATGACGAGTACACGGACCATGGCTGATAGATACGTGTACCGACTCACGTAGCTCAAGGAAATGGTCCAATCAAGGCCTTGTCTCTCTTGGTGCTTCCTCGTGGACAAATGAATGTTGCAAGAAGCCGGAGTCTCTGATGGGAGGTTGTAGGCTGGGTTGATGCAGAATGATGCTGGAAATTTGCCGGAACATGGCCTACAAATGTATTCCGTTCCCGTTGGCTAATATTGGCGGCAGAAGGGCCTATCATATCCAAATTGCAAATGTCGCACAGAGGCTCGCAAAGCCTCGGAAACCTTCTCTCGAGTCAGCAAACTACAGAGACCCGGCTCTCAAGGAGTCAAGAAAGGGGAGATGGATTTGAATGGTTGTGTATACAATGGACAGAGAGAAGGTTTGCTTCGTCCAGTTGCACAACTCGCAACATCCCCCATGATATCCGGAAGTGTTCAGGTACGTATCTGAAGTTCTGAGAAAGCCAAGAAGAGCTCTTCCATCACTCGAGAGTGCCTAGGAACTTTAGTGGAGTGGAGACACTAGTCCCAACAACTGTCAGTTCAGCGGATGTCAACAACGTTCATCACTCTCATCAACAGTGTCCTTCAACTTCGATAGACACCTGTTGTATTCAGCTGTTCTGCTAAATTGATGTCCCTTTGCAGCTTCTAGATACTCAGCACGTCGAAGGTGCTTGCAGAAATTGCCGGTTCATGTTGCTCATCGAGGTTTCTCCTTGAAGTCGAAGATGGAGATGTACCAGCTTTGCGTCTAGACTCGACTTTGCCCCTCTCCCCGAGCCAAACCTCTACTCCGAACTGTTTGGCTATTGCCAATTTCAGAAGGTAGCGTAGATTATATGCTAGAGTTGCTGACCTGTCCAGAGTTTTCCTTCCTTCGCTGACATCGTTCTTGTCTCTACGGTGGCTGACGAGCGTCAAGACTCCAGCAGCTCAGCGGATTGAGTTAGAGCCGAGCCTATGGCCTATTATCATGTTAATCGATCCCACCTTCCTCCACGAGCCACCCCTCATTGCCACCAAAAAGAACCCATCAACTGCGAAGCGAGTCAATCTTTCCGCCGACCTCTTCCTTCCTCTCACAAAACATACTTGGCAATAGTACCTATTACGAAGGGACGAAGTGTCATGCCCTTAATTCTGAGGAAGTTGACAAGTAAACTTCTCCTAGCTTTTGTCGTTCGAAGGCTCTGGATCCCAGTGCACATTGGCTGGAACACAAGGCACAGTATCGGGAATCTAGTATCCTCATGGGCCTAGCTTGGAGATATATTACAGCGATTGGATTCAGGTACTCTATATTGGCCCTGGAGGCGTTCTTTTCTGTGCACTTCTCGGATGAGAATCAGTGTTGATCTCGTTGATTGAGGCAAACACTTCATCATCAAGCAGTAGATGGCCTGGAGTCTTCCTTCATGGTCGAGCAACTGCGCCAAGCGTCATTTTATTCTTGTCGAACATGTCGCAACAAGTGTTGTAAAAGGTATCACAGTGGAGCAGTGCGATCAAGCGATGCAGCTATTCTGATTTACCCCTTGTGGTGCACGCTTCCAATAATAGAGTCAACACTTCACACAATATCGAGAAGACTCCTACTGTCGGAAAAGTAATCTGCCAATAACATGAGTGACTTTATTTCGGTTTTTTCAAATCGCAATTGTATGGTTGAATACTTATTCGTTTTTGTTATAGTTCGTAGGGACGCAGGATACGGTCCCTTAGTAATAACTTTCTTGTCTTTCTAGCGATCAAAACCTCGAGCCCTAAAATCACTTTGGTGTGATTTAGTAAGCTAGCATGTCTGGCTAAAATCTAGAATGTTTCCGCCCAAAATTTTCTTGCTGCCTAGCAATTGGGATGATCACCCCCCGAATCGCCCACAAGTCTTTAGCGAGCCCCTGAGTGGGCTCCGGCTCCTAAGAAGTCAGGAAACATGCAACGCACCCTCAATCCCAGCTTTTTATTATCTGGTTGTATGCATAATTCGCGTGGATTTGCAAAGTTCTTTTATTTGCATCCGAGATGAATATAAATTTATCTTATTATCATCCTCGCTCAAGCTCGGATTTGAACAGTGTGCGACGTAGCGGGTTTCTTTATAATATCCAACGACTAAAGCTCCAAGGAGGAGCGGAAAGTCTGCAGAGCCCTCCAGTATGTTTCAAGAGTAAGGGGTATTCTAAGATAGATAATTCATAGATCAATGATAACAGAAATAATTTGAGTTCTGGTCATGCGTGCTCTACCCAGAATTCACGTGACGTTGCGAGTCCGTGCAACGCCGCCCGAAAAACATCAATTGCTTGCAGTTGCTCTTCACAACATCAGCCATCAAATCAGAATCCTTTGCAATCTAGACAACCTATGCCACCTTTATTGAAGGACTCTCTAGCCTACGAGCACGACCTACCCTTCCACGCCTTACCCGAAGTCTGTACGCGTCTCCTAAAAGATATAGATTCGAGGCGGTGAACAGCCTCACGCATCAATTGCTCTCACGGGCACACTTTACGAACACTACGAACGCGACAAAGCATAACTTTTAGATGAAATCCAGTCTGTCCAGCAAAGACGCGCTCCATCTGAGCTCTACCGCATGCTCTGCCTGCATTCATGTCTCCAATTCTGCCCTCTCCCTTCCCGAATGGCGCCCAGACTTCAGTTCATCCACTCCCTGGTGAATTCTGCGAGATATTGCCCAAGAACATAATCAGCACGGCCCCATATCTACTCATTATCAGCATAGGAACGGTCGACACGAGACGAGATACCTGCGTCGCAGTGCCTACGAAGACTTCATATACTCTGCCCTCAGCTACAACCGACATAATCAACGCGAATAAGAAGATGAAGCTTGCGGTCGTGACTGCCATCAACAAATGCGACATTTGAACAAGAAACAAAAGGAAGACTGGAATCATGAGGATCAACATGATGCTAGAGATGAGCAAGAATCGACCAACACTCCTTTCAGCTGAAGCAGAGAAGAAGGTAAGCTGCTGATCATCTGTCGGCTTCTTCATCCCCTCGCCTCCTTTCACAATCTTCTGTACGATGTTAGTATGGGCCTGTGCCTATAAGTTCCCCAGTATCTTGTACAGGGGGATTACAAACCCTGATGGGAGACCCAGGCCACGAGTCAATGTGGTCACGAATGAGTTCCTCGCAATAGCTTTGACGTTTCCCCGATGTATTCACAAAGTCATAGGCGTGGAATATGTAGTCATCATATCCCTCAACAAGTGGCTGGCGAGTCCAAAGCCAGTTAAAGTAGGAGCGGTGGTTGCGACTAGGCGGCTGACCAAGGCCTTGCAGAAACACCTGGTTCCGAAGTATATCAACTACCCCACATTTCAGTCTCTCTATTCCAATACACTTTGGTTTCCTTGGTCAATGCTCACCATACTTCATGAGCTTTGATGTAAGCTCGCCTATCAACTCTTCTTGAGCAGTGTCCCAGCCATTTTCATGCTCGGTCCATTTGAGACGATGCTCTCTATCGGGATCTGCGGCATCTTCCTTGTCCAATTTGTATAATTTCTTTTCCAGCTCTGTTATCTGTACTTCGAGCTGAAGAAGAATTCGGTTGTGGCAGTACTTGAAGCTACGATGCATGGCGAGAGAATCAGAGCAGCTAATGAGGGCCGCAAGCTGTGGGAACCCTTCCGGATACTCGTCCACTGTGCATCCACTCATCAGTCTCCATCTTGTTTGCATTCAAACGTCAGAGATTCAACTCACATTTTAATTGCTTGAATTGGTCGTGGCCTCGCTCACGGTTTTGTTCCTTCCGCTCTTCAGCAGTCATTCCAGAAGGTAAGCTCTCTCGGAGCCGACTAGAAAGCCGTTGCCAAGCTGCTTTGATGAAAGAATCTTGAGTTAGGTGTTGCCTGTATTAGCTGACTTAGTTTTAGAGTCTCTCACACATACTCGTACCTGGAGACTCTGACTCGCCATCGGTGGTACCTGGCGTAAATGTACCACTTGAGGTAGTCGTCGTGGGGCTTGACGTGAGGGTATTTGTCTGGTCGTGGGCGTTCTTTGGAGTTTGCTCGGGCACAAGTCGATTTCGAATTCCAGAGGTTTCCATGTCTTCAAGAACCGTCCCTTCCTCTGCTCGTTCTTCGTCAGCAACTCGACGTCTCAGCACAACCGAGAACAATCCCCGGAGCTCGCGGGGGACCTTTTCCACTGCCCTCAGGGCACCAGAAGCGGCGTTGATGAGACAGGCCATGGTTGAGCGTCACCACGATCACCATCTTCAAAAGGAGGCCCATATCGACGACGAGTATTTCCTCCGCCAGCGAACGACTTGCTGCCCAATGCAGCAACAAGGCTAGTTCGTCGCCTAAACTGGGTGTAACAAAAGGGGAGGCCGGGATCAGACGGCCCTACACCCTCTTGCAAACCCCCGAGCGAATGATGATCATAAGCGATTAAGTACCCACCAGTTACACTTCTAATCTGTTGCAAGACTACCGTTCCTTCACTTCACAAGTTTTCAAGGGAGTTTGAGTGGTTGTTGTTGAGATATATCATGAGGGAGACTAATCCACGCAATTTAAGGGACGGCCCGAGGGGGGAAAGTTTGCTAATTTACAGCGCTGGGAAGTCGTTACTTTATAGACAACGTCTGCACAGCACGTTGCGTGGGCGCTACCTTTGAGCGTTATTGGGTCCACTACCGACGTGTAACAACGCTCGACCTCACTCAATACAGATCATTCTCCCGCCGAGGCAGAATGCACATGGAAATTCATCTTTCCAATTGAGACATTCTGCTGTTTTAAATTATCTATATGCGTTAATTAATTTTTTGGAAGAAAAATCTAACAACTTTTTGATACACGGCCTCAAAACACCACTTTTAGCCTCATAATTAACGCCAACCGTCTTGAAATCGAGTTCCTCCCCTACTATAAATTATATATTTATGCATTCTTTTGCCCTTCATTGCATGCTACCCTCCCAACTGACGCTCATTGCCATCTTCTACCTGATCCAGAAGATCCAGAAGATCCAGACGGCGTAGATGAGGATCCAGATGGTGGCCGCTTCACCACCGTGGCCTGCGTACGGTCAGTGAAATGCAATCTACACCAGACTTGTTTCCTCACTGCACCCTTCTTCCCGGGAGCGATTTCTACATGAACCAGCGCAGGGTCCGACATCCCTTTCGATCGATGTGAGTTCTGCCCGTTTGAGGCCGCTAAAGGTGGTGTTGAGACGGCCGGCACAAACGTACCATTTCGGGATTTCTTCCTCGCCGCTCCTCCCTTGGATGGCGCACAGTGAGGCGATGTGTAGAGCTTGCCTTATTAACTATCCTACAGTCGACTCGCAGTTTCCTGGACGGATCAGCCATGCTTCTCAAGTTGTGACGAGTCTGTTTTCAAAGCAAACCTTGTTGTGCTCAGGGGACTGTTTTCCGCACCGACGCGTTCGAGGTCGCGGGAAAGAAGCCTCACCAGAGGGCCGTAAGCCTTCCTCGGCACCTAAAGACTCTAGCAGAGATTGGCGTACTGTATGGTAACGACCGTCAAAGGAGACATTGGAGCTTTGTCGATGAAATGATCCTGACCGAAAATTTGATAAACACGAGGGGTCGGACGTCCAAGGAGCCGCACTCTAGTTGGCTCGTTCTACGCACTACTACGGACCAGTCTCTCGGGTTCGTGATTGGAGTGGAACATTTTCAACTGGCTCCAATGGTGCCTACAACAAGCTCAAGAAGTGCAACGCCAGAGATATAAGAACTGGCCCGATTGACACCGTTTGAAAACAAGAGATACCTGTTGAATAGCCCGATACCCATTGCTGGTGCTTCCAAATTTTGGGTTCTCACCTCGAGTGGTGGTTAGAAAGGCACACATCTTGGTATCGTGAGCCTCGCCGTCGTTGCATGAGCGGTGTGCAAGGTTGCAGTAAGTGCGCCCGGAAAAGTCCTCCTGCGTACGCTCGGTCGTGTACCAGGGAGCTGGCGGATTCTGTGTGGAGCACAAAAGCAGTAAACTCTTGAACAGACTCGAATTGACCAGTGATACGCGTGATCGGCAGACTCTGGAAGCTTTTGGCGTCAGGGGCCCTTGTTTTGGCTGCCGAAGCCCTGTAATTCCCGCCGTGGAGGAGGCGATGATGGCACCGGACATGATCATGAGTTGAGCCTCAAAACTGCAGTTCCATGATAAAAGAGAGATGCCCTCATTAGGATGCCACAAATGGCTTGTCCATCAAGTGTGGAAAGTCAATTAGACCACCAACACAAGGAAAGTTCCTCTATGCATCTGGAGATACTGTCTACAGCAACCACAATACCCCACGGAAAACCCCGGCGAAATATACAGGCTGCATACTTTGGGTCTTCTTCAGATGCTTCTAAGTCGTTGATCCTTAAAAGGAACCGTCCAAGACTCTCAAGATTTGCTCACTGAGGTCGCTTGGCGACAATGAGGCCACTCGAGGAACAGGAGAGTGACAAGCGACTTGCTATGCCTCTCAGGTCTCAATCCTCCTTCGAAAATTCATTCGTCTTTTCTCAATTTTTTGGTTGCAATGTGCGATTTATCTTTTCGCGAGTTTCGGGCCATCACGCGTTGACTTTTATATTATTATGCCACTTCCTGATACTCTTCACTGCTCAAGCAAAGTCAAGTCGACCTTCTCTTCCACTCAGAAGTGCTGATTGGCTGTACGAAGGGGGTTAGCCTGTAGAGCGTGGGCCGGAAACCGCACCATGCGTTGCCCGCAGGCTGGCCGGAGAAAGATGCCACGCTTCCGGGACACACTTGACCGGCCAACTCAGGCTGCCAGCTCACTGAGCGGGAAGAGGGCAACTGCATGATGGGAAAGTATGTCGGAAATTGAACAATGATCTCTTCGAGCTCGCGAAAGTTGCCAAAAGCAGAACAGAATTGAATCACGACTTTTTGCGAACCACGAGACCCAAGGAATGGGGAGCAAGGCAACTAGCCCAAATCTTCCCACCGGCCCGGTCCGCATTATGCTTGAGACGACCTTTGTTAATTATTTTCTCATACTTATGAGCCCGATCTTCTGCTGAAGGACTTTGTGCTTACTCTTATACCAACTCGATGCTGCCTTAAGACATTGTGCCAGAGCGCGGCACAAGCGATACAAAGCGAAACCCCGAAGCCCCCGATAGAAGGTGGAAAGTAGCTATGCCTAGAAACTGCATGAAAATCTGGTTGGATCGACCGGAGGCGACCAATAGAGAGGTTCTGCTTTGATGCTAAAGTAGCGGTAGTTGCTGTCTTGGCTTCGTTCCTACCCTTTCGTTGTGATGACTTGCAGTTCGCTGGCCGTCACACCTTGGAGGCTCATGCATAATACTCAATGTGGAGGATACCAACGAGGTGTGCAGGATAGCCGCCAGAGCTGCATATCGAGTTGTGCTAGTTCGATGGTGTCGAATTTTAGTGCCTTTGCGTTCCGCCTGTGCGACTTGGTTGATTTGTGTTCGTCGGGTGTGAGCAGGATATACGGAGAAGAGGAAAAACCTCGTTGAGTTTTCTGTAAAAGCTTCTGCCAGTGCGTCGATGGCTACCTAGCAAAGCCTTTAAGTAAAAGAAGGGCGACCCGTTCGACCGAGGCCCACTACAAGAATCCCGAGACCACACTACAGTATCGGCAAGGGGGTTAAATTACCCTGTCACAGGGCAGGAGCTTCCAACATCGATATTACTGTCGTATTATTCAAACGCTTATCACTTCCCAAATGATAGCACAGAGGACGAGGCCATTATGGTGCCGTTCCTTTTTCAAATACCATGAGACACGATGGCAACCTCTTCAAAAATGGGGAAACGACCACATGTGCTGCCTTGAAAAGCGCCGAGCATACCTAAGAATTCATCAGAGATCTTCTTGAGGCCTGGGAATTTTTGGCTGCGATCGGTGAAAAGTTCCAAATTTCTTTGCGTTTGCTTGAAATGGAGTTGATTCGATGAGAACCCATTACGATGAACCGGTGCTATTTGGAGCCGTATGGTGCCGGAGATGATTACCATCGCTCTCGTTCAGGGGAACCGACCATCGGATCAGTGCCCTATAGCGTTCGTAGAAAGAACTGGGGGTCTAGAAGCTGGCGATGTATTTTAGTTCATCACTTCTTTCGTTCCTGAGGAAGCTGATTAACCTAAGCCTCAGCGCCATCTCCACATCCCCAGGTATTGTGAGGAGCTGAATCTATCCAACTTCGTTATCCATACTGCAAAACGCCTCTCAGTCTACTCATAGAGCTTCTCAAAGAACATTTCAACGAACGTTCCAAAGCCTCCAGGGAGCTGATTCCACTCGGTCAACCCTCGATTACTCTCGTAATGTCCGGTCGAACACTCCTTCCAGCCACCTTCACGACCCCTCGAGCTTCCATCGCCACAAAATTGTAGAGTAGATCAACTTGCCACCGCGATGAACCCATTCGGCTTTGACTCGCTCATAGCAGATTTCACCCCCAGAGTTTTGTCGCGTTTGGCACACAGTAACTCCTAGATGGACAACAACTTGCAGAGTCCGGCAACGGCATCCTCAAAAAAACCGAACGAAAGCATGTGAAATTCGGAGTCTTGCACCAAATACTTGAGGTTCCAAATCTCACAAGTAGAATTTCAAATTGTTGGAGCACACTCGGAGACTTTGCAACTAGGATAGTGGTATCCAACTTTACGAAGTCTTCTATGGAAGGCCAGGAAGAATACCCCTTTCCGTACAGCCCCTTGAAACACCTCGACGCTGCCTGTTCTCGCCGGGAAGACCAATGCGCACCTAACTGTTCACTTAAAGTTTCTATGCACTGCAGAATTGATCGTGTTTAAACTCGGCCGGAGCATCTCATTCTCAGTACATGATCTTGGCCCGTTTCCAAATCCGCAAGCACATTGAGTTAGTCCCACTGTGTTACAAAGAAACACTCTTCTGTTCTTGTTGGCTAACAATTCCTCGCTGTGCAAGGTTGAACTGTTTCCTGAATCTTTGCCATTCGCTCTACTGAACCTCACTTCCGACTCTCCCACGAGTACGAACTATTTGAGCAGTCGAATGATGGAACACTAGCTTCCAAAAGGATACAATGAGTTTCAGACTACCTGCAAACTCAGTGCTTGGTGATGGCTGATGTGCCAAAGCTGGTGTTGTCGCACGATCTTTAAACGTCCCCGATCACTGCAATCTCCAATTCCACAGAAACTCAATTCCGAGACTCCAAATACTGCTCGAAAGGCACACTAAATGGAGTTCAGGAAAGCGTGGCGTGTCTCGGGTAGCTGAACGGACGGAGTTTGATGGGAAAGATGGTTCCAGTGGACAGTTGTTGAGTCGGGAACTGTTTGAACAGGCTATTATCTGCCCCAACAGTAACAAGGTACCAATGGGAACCGTTATCGACAAGCCGAACTGTAGTGCATACGGGGCTCTCGAGGTAGATGATCGGTTTTCACATCGCAAAGTAGCACCGCTCTCCTTCCCAAATTCGCATACTCCTGCGGATACTCCCCCACCTAAGTCTCAGCTTCATCAAGTTGTGTACTATGGTTGAATACAAAGAATACATCTAGGCGGATGGATGGCGCAGATGCTGATAAGAAGCTCAGCTACATATTTGGAAGATGTCAATAAGGATTGACCTCTCAGGATCTCGGTGACTGTCGCACGAGGTTTCACTCCCCATTTCTTCCTATGGCGACTTGAGCGAGAGATCATGACGATCGCTATGCACTCTGAGTTTTTAAAGTGTTTGACTTGAATAGTGAAAAGGATCCAGACAAGTGTTCATGCTCCTAATTTTCCAATATGGAACACTTCCTGTATCAACGAGACATCATCATTGGGTCTCCATGAACCATCACAATTTTCTTCCCTGTCACCAGCTTCTATACACAAAGTAAATTATATAAAGTCAAGATTAGTCCTTGATTTCAATTTCTCTTCGCTATGACGCTTGACAATTGAAACGAGACTTGAGTCATGTTGGAGCGTTGGGTAGTTGACACCCAACCTTCGACAGTACTCCACGACCACTCATGATTAGCTTAGATAAACAATGCTCGCTTTTACTTTTTAATAGCACTATCTATATGGTTGTTATCTTGATTTGGCATCTCGAGATGACTGCATGTCATTTGTGGGAAATGAAGATCGAGCTGCTGACGCCGTTACACGAATGTGCGAAGTTAACACGGCATTGTCGAGGCCATGATCTTTCTCCTTCGGGGCATGGTATCTCGGAGAGTAAGGGGGGGGTCTATAAGTAGGTCTGTATAGAATCTTGACGCGGAACATAGAGAAGTACATAAGGGAAAGGGGGTGTCTGACGCGAAAAGGGGGGTAAAAATAGGGGCATGTCACGTGCTACGCACCCAAACAACAATGGGCTTCCATCTTCTTCACCAAAGTATCAGGTGTTTGAATGTCATAATAGTAAATCAAATTTTCTAGATTTTATTCATATCCATATAAGGAGCACAACCATGAAAGCAATAAGAAGTCTATCCATCTCTGTTGCAGTAGCTCTTTTCTTGTGGAAAGCGCCTCCCCATTTACAATTAGTTCACTCCCAAGCTGAGCTCCCCGATGCACCCCTAAACTTTTTGCTCATGTTCCATCTCTCTGAATAAAGAAAAGATAAAACACATGCACAAAATCGTGCTTTGTACACGTGTGTACAGTGTTGGAGGCCTTTGCAAATTACCCCGCCATGAGCAAAGTTTACAGTATCCCGCACCAACACACTTTTATGGTCATCATCACCAAATCTGGTGACCACGCCCTACAATTCAAGTATTTGCAAACTATTCAATAAAACGCCTGTGATCAACCTCTCGGGCAGGAGAGTTTTTTTCATTCGGAAACTAATTCTGCAAGCCAACAAATGTTCGAAAGTAGCGTAAGAATTAAAAAAACCGAAAAAAAAAAACAGCAGTTAGAGACTGCAGAGGAAGGTACGAAAGAGGGGTACGTAGTAGCATCATTTCATTTGAATTCTCTGTTTGACATGGAAATATAACAGTATATACTAGGTAACTCATGGCCGCATAACCCATTTACAACCCTTCCCCATCTTGGAGAGAGGCTTACTTCATAATCATATTGCACTTTCCTTCGTGTTCACATGAAGGGATACTGCATGCAACGCCTCCCATTCTCTCACCCAGTTCCGAACGGGTTCATCATCAGCTGGCCCATGAAGGCAACAGTAGCAACAGGACAATGGAAATGAACCTGAACAATTGCTTGAGTCTGGCCCGCCTTCGTCTTGAACTGGGGAGAGTTACTGCCCCATTTACCGGCCCTCATCGTAGCCACTCTACCGCAAGTTTTCGTAGTCAATTCGCAGAATTGGTAAGTGCAAGTGTTCGTTCTGCTTCCACCTGAAGGATCCGTGGCAAGTTGGTAATCGATCAGTGGAGCATATGGAGTGAGAGGGCAGACAAACACCGTTTGCTGGACGGTCCAGTTTTGGCCAGCCGGGAGCGATACTTGTCTAGAAGCTGTTAGAAAATCGAGATTGTTTAATCGTATGATTGATTCTTACAGAACATATGTTGAGGGAGCAAATGGAATCACTTGTGCAGGTGGTGTATTTGTGATCACGATTTCGTTTTCATAAGGAGAGGTCCAAGGTGCTAGGACACCGCTTGCGAAATTTCCGTTCACAAGGTAATCACAACCTCAGCAACGTCAGTTATTTGTCTTCTGAGCAGTGACGTATGATTTTATCCTACTTGTTCCTGTGGGGAATGTAGCGCTGGATGTAGTGGAAGTACTCATCGTGGTTGAAGATGATGTCGTTGTTGTTGTTGATGACATGGTGCTGCTCGAGGTTGTGCTAGACAGAGCCGGGCACCCAGCAGATCCACCGGAAATATACATATAAGCCTCACTGTATACAGATGTGCCATCGAAACCTCCGCAAAGGCTGTTATCGCTGCAAAATATATTGCACAATGAGGCACTCACAGACGGCGATGAAGACACGTCCGTGCCACAATAGCAAGATCCAGCTTCGATGCTGGCATAAGGGTAGGCTACCCCAGAATTGCCTGTACTGCAGGTCGTGACACAATCTGTTGCTGTACCAGTAAAACCTGTGATTTGATAGCCAGCACTGGCAGGAGATCCAGTTGCTGAGGCGCCATCCAGGTAGCAGCCCAGCCAGGTGTAAGATCCTCCTGACAATGGGATACAGCTTAACGCAGATGGAGAACCACAAGAAGTCATAACTGTAGCTGTGACAATAATGAAGACAAATTCCGAAGAGAGAATCGATCAAGGTCAAGGACGAGTTAACAAGGCGGCTGAGGAAATGGAAACACACTTATCTTCCCTGCCTTATATATCGTCTCCAAAGGGCGAGGACAGTGGGGCCGTCATTGTGTTTGAAATAAGACAGAGGCTGAAAGCTGTCCGCGATGGGAGCACGATGGCGCCAGTGGTGCGGTGAAAGATGCAGAGTTGATTGTATTCAACAGCCATAAAAGCAAGCGAAAAGCCTCAACTCCACTTTAGATATATTGCTCAACCATAAGCTTTATGCGAACAAATGAAGGACAGAGGATAGTTCTTGTGACCTGATGCAAGTCCACGGACCTTTAGAAAAGGAAAGCGGACAACAGCTCATTTAAGGGTCTCTAAGACATGACTCTCGCTTAAAGGGGTTGCAGCCAACGATGACTTCTCCACAGCGCCATTGATGATCTGTCTAGGCCCAAAAGCAAGAAACCAATAATGTAATGCATTCATTTCATCGAACGATGACTGGTCAGGGCTATTCAGCTCGCATTCCACTTTCATATCTCGAAATCAGATAGTGGATGCGGAATTTCTAATATTTGGAGAACCTTTGTTTCATGGCTGCAAATTTCTTCTATTTGGGAGAAATATATATCACAACCATGATGAATTCCAAGAGAAAAATCTGAATTCTTCACACAATATGGAATGTCGACTTGTTTCGCGACTTCAAGTCATATGTTTGGGAGATGTCTCTCCTTGAGCAACACCTGCTCAGCAACCGCAGCCACTATCACAAGGCTGATCTGAAATGATTCTTATGGCTTGGCTGCACAGAATGGAAAATTTTCTATTTTGTTTTATGGATATCATCCTAAGCCCAAGTATATTGCTTTTGTCGCACGTAGAGCCTCAATCACGTTACGTCGAGTACACGTTAGGCCTAGCAAGACGCTTGTTGCGCTCACGTAAGTATCCGCTAAGCTCAGGGCTTATAACTCCGGTGCTCGTTACTCTTCTCTCGTACTCTTTTAGTTAATTAAGTCAATATACAATTCGATCCTCACAATAACTCCCTATGCTCTGCCCATACGACGTGCGTCAACTTTCTAGTCGTTATGTTAGTATCAAATGATCCGATTTGCTCAGTAGAACTTCGCCGAAGTTGCGCATCCAAACAAAACTCAACCAGCGGAGAAATGCCTCGCTTGATTTTTTATATTTTTTTTTTCTTTTCTGTGAAATTTAAGTGCTATGAGCTAAAACTATTCAGTTGGGCTTTTATGGTTGAAACTATTGTGGTAGAAATACTGCAAGTGTTGGGGCTCAAACGTACCTCGCGGACACACTTGTTGCGTAGACTATGCTTGCACAATTCAATGAGCTGGATTTAGCGCTTAAACTTCTCCATGCTTTCTGGCTTGTTCGAAGTTGAATTACATTGTGAGTAGTTTCAAGTTTCAAGTTGTAGCCATCAGCTTTTCTGCTCCCATCCTGATCCAATTCTCTCGTCAAGACCTCTCTCCACATTTGGGACAATAAAACTGGCAAAAATACACAAATACACATCTCAAGAGTCCTTTGCACTCGTCTTACTATCCTTTTTCGTACTTGCTTTGACATCATCTCCCACACTTCCCTTGCCAGCATTTACTCTACTCTTCCTGCCAATGTCTTCTGACTTTTCCTCGCCAGTCTTCTCCAACCTAGCCTTGGCAGCCTTTTCTGCTTGTCTCGCCTTTGCTGCAATGTCCTGGCAAACAGCTTCTTCTCTCGCCTTGATCATCTCATATGCTTGACAAACCAGCTTGGAATCCAAACAAATCCGCTTCTTGATAAAGTGGATTAGTTCACGCTCTCTTGTTTTGTATTCCGTTTTCCGCAATTGAAAAGCTTTTTAACATCGAGTTTCTTCTCTTGCTCCCAAAGCTTGATCCAATCTACTAGGTGTTCCGTTGCCCGCACTTCAAGGAGAAACATACAATGGGGAAGGCTATTGCAGGTATGTATGTCGAACGCTGTTCTCTTCTCTTCTTTGGTGAAAGATAGATTGTTGTACCCCGCGACGCGAGTCTTGGCGAACTCCTCCCAGGGTATGACAGGGTTGTAGTAGCCGTATTGAGCGCTTGTCACATCAATGGCGTACGCTTTTTTGCTCTCCTTGAGTACCACTCTGAGCACATCATGTCATTGATCGTGGTATTCTGTGCGTCCATCGCTGCTGATAACCTTCCGTTTGTGTCCTGTGAGCTGGACGCAGGCTCCAAGCATGCTTACGGTGGCACCTGTTCTTGATGATAAGCTTACGCTCAATTTGAAGTAATCCATCTTTATGACTCACCACGGAGAAGATATTCAGCAACTTCCTTCAAGTAAATATTCACCGCAGTGCAGGAATCATACGACAATAGAGCCTTCTGATCCGCTAATGTCTTACATTGTCGTGCTGGAAATCTGAACAATTGGTCGTCTAACGCGGGGCCAAAATTCTCGGCAGGAAGAAAGTGTACGATCATAATCTCGCTCTTCTTATTTTTACTCTTCTTATTCTCGTTCTTCTCGTTCTTCTTGTACTCTATTTTCTCAATTGGATAATTGAATAGCCTCTCACGGCAGGCATAGAAGATTTGTTGAAGAATTGATCCGGCACGGTAAAGGCCCCTCTGGGCAGTGTGAAGTTCGTAGCTCTCAGGGACTTGGCATGCCTGTTTCAAAGATTTGGTCATCTCTCTTTGGTCTAGAGAGGCATTTGCATAGCCACTGCGACCCAATGTCTTCTGAATGGAATTATGAAAACCATTGGAGGATTGAAGTTGAAGTTTCTGCCACCAGTTTCTTGTGAAGAATTGGTATCGGGGCATTGGGTTGCGGATGCAACTGATTTAACCTTGCTGGGGTGGTTCATATGCAAAGCAGGGAACGTAGGATTTATATAAGTTGCTAGCTTTAAAGGCATTTCTGAATGAGATATCATGGCAGGCAAGGAACTGTGTGTGAGGATTTTCGACACGAAAGAGACTAAAAGGAAGAAAAGGTATTTGAGAAGATACCTCTTTCTAGTAGTCTGAGATGTAAGAGACCTCTTCTGAAGTGGCTGAAAGAAAACCATGGTACACCAGATATAAAGCATTCGGTTAAACAGGGGGGGGGGGGTTGTCACGTGATCACATGCTATGGCCATCTACGTGCAAGACAGGATGCATCTCATTGTACAAAAGAACATTCTTGCTTGAAACTCCTATGACTGCCACTACTAACAGAAAGTTTGAGAAGTTTTTGAAACGCAGCAGAAAGACATAAAGCAAATTAAACCCAAATAAAGATAACTTTTAAACTCTAAGCTGGAGAACAGCCTAAGGTAAGAAGCTTAGAATAGTTCTGTCACTTAGACAGAAGAGAAAAGGCAGTTGACATCTATGAAGTGGTTTTGTGCTTACTCTATCTGCTCCTAAAATCCGATCACTTGCAATATACTGTTAGACATTGGGTGGTTTTCAAGAGCGTTATTACCCCGCTCACCCCCGCACTTGCCCCAGAAATTGTTAGTACAGGGCATTCATCGCTAAATTACAGTGAGAATGCACTATATCTCAACAAGCATGTGCCATTGAGATCTGCAGCTCAGCTATAAAGTCATTTGAAGGACCTCTGTAAAGGTACACAACCTTGCCACTATCTAGATTTACCCATAGTACAATAATCACACTTTTAATCAAGCTTTCACGACTGCATACCAAACCATTCCCATTATTCCCCCAAGCAAAATCGCAAAGGGTGCCTTTAACCCAAACCACGCTCCTCCCACGAAACTCGTAGCTGTTATGGCAACCCACCAAGGATCTCTCCCCAGAGGACTTCCACTTTGGTTCTCGGCATCGACATAGCCAATTTGCCATAACTTATAGACCGCTGTGAACACCAAGCTCACAGCTCCAGCATTGACCCCGCGCAAAATAGACAACAGCCAGCGACGAGATCGCAAAACCTTCCACAATCCCATCACTCCCGTCAGGATGATAAGTCCCGGAGTAAATATTCCCAAGAATGCTATGATGGCGCCTCCGAAGGATGGTAGAGAGGTTTGAGCTGTTGCGAGCGAGCCGAGGTAGACAGCGAAGTTGAACTTTGGACCAGGGAATGACTGGATTATGGCAAGACCGAGGAGGAAATCTCTTGGAGAGACCCAGCCTTCGGCTACAATATACTGTCGAAGAAGTGGGATGACGACAGGACCACCACCGAATATGATTGTGCCTGCAAGTTAAAGGTTTGCAAAGAGGGAAACGCCTCGTGGGGGAGCCTTGAGTAAACTTCGGACAACCATGCTGGTGATAAAGGAGAGCAAGAATCCTGTGATTATGGATATGCCCGTTTTCCAGGTGATGACATTAAGCTGGATGTTCATTGGAACGATCCTCTCTGACAGCTCTGGATCAATTGTGGGCTCAGGCCTTTCGACAGCTGCAGTAGATCCAGCTTCAAGTGATGAAAGAGCTACTTCTTCCTGAGCTATTTTTGTGTTACGACGATGGTGTAGAGATCTTTCAGGAGGATTTTCCAGAGTTGTAGATATTTGCCCGACTTCGAAATGCTGCTCATTCACACGCCTCGTACGTGGACGTGCTCGCCAGAATAACTTGAATACGCTCTGCATCCACTCGAAATCCCACACCAGGGTTGCGAGTCCAGCTCCGAGCATCAGGATTGGGAAATACCACAATACAGTGTAGAGCATTCCCGCAACACCGCCGAGAAACACCAGGACTCGAGTGAGTTTGTCCGTAATGGCTTTATCTGCGAGCCGAACGGCGGCAAGGGCGATGATACCTACAATTGCTGCATTCAGGCCAGACAAAAGAGCGTACACAGGCGGAGGTAAGGTATCGCCAATCCGGGAGACTCCCAAGGAGAGAACGTACATGCCAGTGGCACCAGGAAGACTGGCTCAGGAATTAGAAGGTGATCACATGCTTGATGGCTCTAGATTTAAGCTTGCATACCACCACAAGCAAAGGAACCAAATCCCGCCATAAGGCCTCCATGTATATAATTTATGCAAAACAACATTTTGGTGCTTGCTGGTCCTGGAAGAGCTTGACTCAGCGCAAATATCTCGTAATACTATTTGATCTAACTTTAGCAACAGTATTTCCAGATCTAAGACTTGCTCACCAGTTGCTCATTAATCCATTCATTCTTTTCAACAAATTTCTTGTGAAGCTATTCGAAGTTAGATCTATTGTGCAGGCACATTGGGTTTGATTTACGATTTGGAAATGCACCGGTGGGCCACCGAACGCCGTGAACCCTAACGAAGTAAGTGCCAATTGTTAGACAAGACTTCCTTAGATCTTTCCCATATCGCTGCACGATCGATCTCAATCGACCGCAAGAATCGCAGCCATACGGGAAACCGTAATCGAATCATTTCCCAATTGTCTACTTTCCTTTCCGATGCAGCGATTTTTCGAGGTGTAGGAATGACTGTTTTTTGTAATGCTGGATTGGATGGTACCTTAATTTATCTTAGTAAGAGTTTATCACGCCTTAACGCCTGACTTACATTTCTTGGGGCCAGGAGTTTCTCAGAAAATGACATGCCCATTTTCCCTAGCTATGCGTATCCATGTTCCAAGATCAATTACCATGAGATTAAGAGGGCTTTTGTCGTGGTTCAATTGACTTCCTATGAAAATATGACAATCCTGGGGCCTACCATTGCCTTGCACTTTTCGGTGCTAAATATGCTTGATCACCAGCTTTTCTGTGATTGCTTTACCTCCAGCAATCTTGAGAAGTCTGGAGCTTACGCAAATAGCACGAGCAGACAGCTAGCCGCCCACACGTTGTCGATAGTCCAGTGCCAAGTCTGGACCAAGAGAGATCTTCCGGAGAATTTGCGCTTGCTCTTCTATCGTTGAGTGTGAAGTCGTGACTTCAAAAGATTTAGAAACTTGAATACCTTGGGGACATTGCCTCATTATGGGCTGCTGGACAAACGAAGGGAGAATAGCCGGACTCGGTGTTTCGCAAGAAAGGGTGCTCATATGTTGGGATTTGACCAGAGCACGAAGTCGATTCAGGATAGCGAACTCGAGCTTCAGTTTGATGCTGTAGAGCGTACTCTTATACGTCGTTTCAATGGAGTATTCGTTTGCATATTCTGTCCCCAAAAGAGTGATGTCCATGAGGATCATTAAGATGTTGACGAGTATGAGATGAATCATGACGCTTCGTGCTTCTTCTTTCTTGATATTTGCTATTGATTGGAGCATCTTCCTCGCTTCCCAGATGTATAGAGCGGAGATGATGAATTCTTGTAGGGAGAATGCTGTGATTTGTATCTTCTCGCAAATTGCGTATGGTGAAAGGAACGGTTGAGGATTCGAGGAGTTCGAGCCATAGAAAAGAACGGTGGTGGGGACATGGAAGAGGAAGAAGTCGACGATGACCATTCTCAAAACCCATCTTATTCTCTTTCTATCGACGAGCAGGTGGAGTCGAGAGTAGAGGACTACGGATTGCCCAGTAACCATTCCGTACCAGCCAATGACCACGAGGGTGGCACTGACGTAGTCATTGCTGCAAAGATCGAAGAACTTTAACAAGAACCCAGTTGCATGCATAGGTATGCCCCAAGAAGCAATAAGAAGGCTCCAAAAGTAAAGTCCTGTACGTCGCCGAAAGGTGGTGAAGATCCAAAGCTGGATCTCAAGGACATTGAAAACTGCAATGGCGAAGAAACCTGCAATAATCATCGCAATCGGGAGCGAAAGATCTTCTATTCTACCGCTGTAGCCCTGGCCAGAGAGACTGTTCGCCATACTTGTCTATATTCTTTGTCGACATCAGCACATGTCGAGAAATATAGTCTTGTAGAATTGGTAAGTTGGGGCGCTGAAGGCAGATTTAGATCTGGCAAGGGAAATGACCCATGGACCCGGGAAACAAGAAAGCCCTTCAGGCACTTAATCTGGATCAATGAATGATAAATAGCATGAATCTAGTCTGAATGACGATTAAATGTTGTCCAATGCTCATTCAAGCTCCTCATGCAAGGCTGCTTATTAGTCAAGCCGCGCTCCTGCGGATTGCGGACAAAGCAACTTCGATCCACTGCCCTCGCCAAATCAAGTAATGAAAGAATGTAAAATCTTAACAACCTAGGAAGTGCGCTTGAATTGATTTTCAGCTTGAAGTAAGACATCTCAAGCAGCAAAGTTGCCCCAGATTTAAGATCGATCCAATAAGAAGTGAAAGTCCCATATCACAGTTGGCAGCTCAATTTGTTCAACGCTAATTCGAGCTAGTCTTTCCCCTACACCGTAAAGGAAAGAGCAGGAATATAGTCTGCTCGCTGACATGGTGGGCAGGGCGGATATTCCGGAGCAAACGGTCGACTCGACATGTGATCTAGTGCCCGCTCAGAGGGGGTTACCTCGTTAAGTAAGCTGGCAACGCATTGGTGTTCGCTTAAAGCCCCTATTCCAAGCCGAGTATTCTCTCAACGAACTCATCGTTTCGACTCCTTAAATAGACCTCTCTGGCTAGTACAAACCATCCTCTTCTACATCTTTGCTACTCATTTTAACATCTGGTACCACAACTGATATCGATACTCCGTATTCTGGAACCGAGTACACCCGAATACACGCACCGAGGGACTCCGCCTTTTAGGTGCGCCAAGTATCTTAAGTCAAGGCTAATTTCATCGCGACACCGCTAATAAAAATGTGACAACGGACGGTAAGTGACAACGCTTTGCGATGATAGTACAAAGAGAGCCACATATCAGCTTGGATTTCCCGATGTCGACTTCTTTTTCGGTGGATTGCTCCCAATAGAACATCTCACTACAGAGCGATACTATGACATAGCACTGGTAATTGGATTAGTTTTACCCGGCTCTCAAAGCTTCCAAAAGCTAGCCAATGTCGACTTCCCAAATTGTCGACACTTGCTGGCAGCAGCCAGGGCACGGGCCTTCAACGTGTGAAGTTTTCCTCGCACATCGCAAGGCACGAATTGTCGACTCGAAGTTGGAAATCTCTAAGAGACTCAGTATCTTCATAATCAACGCTCTTACGCTCAAAATGATATAAAGAGGTTCTACAGCGGGGGTCGACATCGACTCTGCAAATTCGGTAGACACCCTTTTGCCCCTTTTCAGCTAAGCGAGACTGACCACAAAGATCAAGGGATCGACAGTATCTCTACTTCGTATCCCCACCTCAGCCTTGTAGGGCTAATACCATACGAATCTAAATCTCATATTTAGACAAAAAAGTCACAACGGTCCCATCCGCCACCAAAGCATATGATCTAACGGCCAATACGGGTTATCACATCTGCCTGATTACCCAGGTAAGCTTCTTTGTTTCTATTCTTGACGACAAAGTAACGTCGATATTGTAAAATGCTTTTACTATCTGTAAAATTGGCATGCTGACGGACGTCATGACCTGAAATGAGAAGGAAAGCAAGTGGTACAAGTAGAGTAACCCCCCATCCAACTGTAATTATCGTGCTTAGACAGAAATCAAAACAAGAACCATAGGCAATTTATGCGCTAACCTTCATCTCAGAGCTCTCAACTTAACCTGAAACTCCTTTCAAAGATGGAACCAACCTCCAAATTGCTTTTCACAACAATCTGCACGAAAACTATCGTCTCCGCCCTCAACTCCATTTCTAACGCCCTCCCACATGCTCCAGCGAACACCAATGGCATCATAGACTTGCACGTCACCAAGTTTGCCATAGGCTGGTCTCCAGGTGGCTGCACCTACAACTTCAACATCAGCGGCCCCTCCACGGCCGACGTCGGTCCCCCTTTCGCGACCTACTATTCAGGAATTGACGTCCAGCAAAAGATGATTCCTTGCGCAGACTAGAATTTGTAAGCGAATTTGGCGCCAACATAAGATGAGGGGATGGTGTTGGTTGTGGATAGATAAGGAGGAGAACCGATGGAAATCATGGGTTTACGTTTCCCGACGGCTGCTCTGACCGGGGCGCCTGTTCATGCTAGCTTTGTGATCCTGGCTAAGTTTTGTGGGGATGTTACTGGTAGTGCTGGAAGGTGAACGCTGTGAGTATAAGTGTGTGTAAGACGTAAAAGTCTTCTCATATTAGGAGATGGACTTATATGTCTTAGCTATGTTAAATACCTGCAGAACAGTTATCGATGCCCAGGTTAGTAACAGAGCCTCCATCCTACCTCCAAATAATAATTCATGCGCGAATTTGATGTGCGCAACATTTGTTGCAAGAGGGACTAACTCCTTTGGCGACCCTTTTCTCTCTACCGCTGGACTGGTCCATTGAGGACGAAGGGCTGGTATCAACATCCACTGCATAGACCAGTTCTCCATCCCTAAGCCGTGTTCTTAAGGCAGCAGTGATCACAAGTCCCGATGGCAAGGTTATCATAGCCCAATCAGATGATGTATCCCACTTTAACCCCCAAGCTTGCGGAAAAAATAGTTCGCCAAGAGATTTGCTATTGGGAAAGAACAGAATGAGGCCAATAGATAGCAAATCATAGCCCGGCCGGTGGATCTTCAGAATAAAGGTATCCTGAATTTCAACAGAACTGCTCCGGCTTTTGAACTCTACGAGTGCCATACAATTTATTCCAAGTTTGAGAACAAGTGTGCGGTCGTGAGCATTGCTGTTGGAGGGATGCCACTTTTCCATACGTAGATATTCGCGATTGAAGTCAATGCCAGTGAGTTCAGTAATCGAGGATATAGCAAACTCATTGCATAAGAAGTGGTTGGAACTTATTGCCAATTTCGAGATACCTCGTCCCGGTGTCTTCTTGTTGCGTGCTGCTGGCTGAGGAACGAGAATCTGCTCCATCTTCCCCTTCTGTGGAATATCCGTTGATGAGAGGTGATGTAGTCTGTTACTGAAAATTCGTATGTACCCTTTGCGCCCATTGGCTTCAGTATATCTTCCGAAATGAAGCAGTACGTGATTTTTCTCCCTATGTTGCTCCTTGCCTAAAGGCTTCGACCATGTGTAGCAGCTCAACGGTGCCAAAAATTGATCGCTTCCAAAGTCATAGGGGGACATCTCATGTCGGAGAAGTTGAACACTTTTCTGTGCCGCTTCTGCTGCTGGTATCAGCATAAGCGAGATATTCAAGCCATGATTCGTCATTGAATATGGAGAAGTCAAACGGAATCGACTCCAATTGGCTGTGCTGATGTTGCACGATTGCTGGAAAGCCGACGGAGAATCCGCAAGAAGGCCTGTGACTGTGTGGTATTCACCAGCTGATTCTTGAACCCAAGCAAATATTGAATCATCATCCGAGACTTTTATTATTTCAAGTTGGAGTCGCATGAAAGCCTTGCTGCCTTCGCCGTAAAGCAGAGGCATGTTTACGCCGAAAAGACCCATTAGGCAATACGCCGTATCCTCGATCCTCAAGGTTTGCCTTCTCGAAGCCCATGAAAACTTTTGTGCAGTACTGGCACTTTCGAAGCCCTTCAGATGGATTTCACCAATATTTGTAATAGAGGATACTAGCTTGCCAAAGGAAGTCCTGGTGCCAATTTCGGCCCATCCATGGTTGAAGAAAACGACAGTCTGTGGCGCAAGAAGTTCCTGGAGAGTCCAACCCCTGGTGAACCATTTGCTGTTCCGAAATGCAGAGTTTTCCCTCTCATGGTCCTCCTCTCCCAGGGGGACGTCATCGAGGTAGGCGTAACAAACCTGAGAGTCCTCATACCACTGAAACATGGAGTTGATGGCCTCGGAAAGTTCTGCACTGCTTGATTTGTCAATGCAGCAGGAGTCGATCCACTGCCCCACTGTCAGTAAGGTGCTAAAGTTACCAGACTCATTCGATATAGACAGCACTTACGACGTAATCCCAGCCTTCTTTCAACGCCTGGGCGCAGCAACCCACAATCTTTGCCCATCCAGCCATCTCAGGCCCTCGGCCTTGCTGCAAGTCCTGGAAAGTGACTTCGTTGATGCCCCATCGGTGCGAAAGAATGGCATAATACGGGATGTCAGTCCCATAGAACTCATGGAGCTTGATCGTTGTTGTGTTGAGCAAGCGCATGATTGACGTTGCCAGTGCCGAATTGCTGATAATGAAAGAAAGAAGAAAGAAAGAAAGATGGAAGGTGTTTGGGTTGTGAGATGTATGGTAGCCTCGTCGGTGGTGGTGGCGGGGTAAGCCACCTGATAAAGAAAGAACGATCACTAGAAGCTAATTGGTACCGCGACACGTGCAGCCCTACCTTCCATGTATATGCAGTGTGCACGCAATAGCAGCTCGGCGGTTCTGGTCACAGAGCCTTGGTCGTATCAATGCCCTCACACCTATCAGAGCCTCAAACTCTCACTCGGTGAACGATGTTGATATCAGCCGGGTACGAATCATTCGCTCCACAAGTACCACAACGGTCTGTTAATAAGCATCAAGCAAAGGATATCCATGGCATCCCACTGGGGATTTACTGGATCACAAAAGGAGTGAGTATTCAAAAGCAGTAGAATCTCATGAATGCATCATCATATTTGCGCCTGATCTACATGCAGTTGGGGTATTTCCATCCATCCGTAGAACGCCATGTCATAATATCCGCCGATTTTCTGGATCCGAAATGCAGCATGTGGAAACGCCGAGTATCATGAACGCCGCCATGGCGATGCAATGCCGCTGAAAGAAAAAGAAATAAGAAAATATCACTACGCAAACGAGCTAGGTAATCTCGATGAACGCAACCATGCAGGCATGATAGGTTCGAACGAAGAAATACCACTGCTCGAAATCGCTGGATAATGTCAATCCATAACGCCATGTCCATACAATGTCATGAAAGGAGAAGCACCACTGCTCAAAAGAGCTGGATGGTCTCGTTCTCAGCATCATAATATCCCTTAGTAGCCTCACGAAGCTCCGCATCCTCAATGATTTCCTTTTCAGCCTCGACCAGCTTCTTCATTTCGTCCTTGAGGTTTTGTTGCATAGTGACGAAGTCCGCGCCATGGATGGCCAGCCAGTTATTATGTCTGCACTTTCGCTTTTGCTTGAGGCAGATATTGTCGAGTGCGTCGGAGACCTTGGGAGGAGTGGGGACAACTTGACCGGGATAAGGGATGCGAGCTCCGATCTCCTTGGTCTCCGCGGTACGAGGACCCAGCTTGCCGGTTGCAAATGCTTGCTTGCCCTCCTCAGAGTTGAACCATTCATCAAACTCTTCCTCATTCATGGCAAGGCGGTTGTCATAGCCACAAATATCCTTAACCTCCAAGTTGGGCTCCTTGGCAGCGATTTTGGAACGATCGTTGATCATAACAAGCAGCTTCTGCTGATTTTGATAGCCCTTGATGCGATCCTCGAGAGTCTTCTTCTTTTGCTTAATCTCTTCGAGTTGCTTCTCCTCATCTTCGTTGAGATAATCAAGTCCGACGGGACGATCTGCGACCTCTGTTAGTGATGCCGACAAAGATTGAGGATTGCAAACATACTTGGGTCGGCTCCTTCCTTAACCGGAAGTGTTGGCTTTTGGCCCAGCTTATGGAATTCTGCAGCGGTCGGAGCTTCAGCCAGGAGTTGGCCCACTTCCTTGAAGTTCAAAGCACCGCCAATGGATGGAGCGTCGTCTTTGCGCACCCGGCTTGCGACGAACTCCCAGAACTTAACCTTACACTCATCGCTGCAATACTTGCTTGGAGGATCCATTGCGACGCGAGCAGCCTTGCGACACTTGATGGTCGGGACATTGTTGACACGGCACATCCGCTTCCAGGTGGTGAAAAGAACATCCTTCTGGCTGCACTTGGGGCAGATGAAACGATCAAGCAACTCATGGGCATCGTTCTCGTCGATATTGACGCAAGAGCAATGGTACCAGTCCTTGCAACCGCCTTCACAGTAAACCATCATACGATGATCATCCGGACCGCGGCAGATACAGTATTCTCCACCATCATCGCTACCGGAGTCAGAGGCAGCTGTGGTGATTTGGTCGGATGTTTGGCTGGCACTCTTCGAGTTCGAAGTGGCGGCTTTAGCTGCTGGAACTGAGTTAGCACTGGAGAACCTCGTAGATCTTTGCATGTCACGTACCATCAGCCTTGGCCTTCTTCGCGTGTTGTTTCTTGACGCTGGTTGCAGTGCCTTTCTTGGCTGGCTTTTGGACCTTTGGAGCCGGAACAGAGCCGGCATTGTCAGAAGCGGGGCTATTCATCTGCGGTCCGCCGGATGGTGTGCCTTGCTTTGTAGTTGCGGACGGAGTGCCTTGCTTGGACGCAGTAGAGGGTCCAGGAGTGCCTTGACTGGAGGATGGTGGGAGAGGAGGTGCCTTTCTGGCGCGACCCTCGCTCTTGATCTTCTCAGAGATGCTCAGCATGCTCATTAGAATGTTGTCACCACCTGGAGTACCGTCGCGAGAACTGGTAGATGCCTCCTTCTTAATCTCCTTCTTCTTCGGAGCCATGGCGGAAGATTTTGGTGTTGAACGAAGAGCGGATAGCGGAACGCCAGATGCTGCAGCTTGGGCAACGATTTTAGCGTGTTTTTCTTTGTTCTCCTTAAGCATACGTAGCGCAAGCTCTCGAGTCTCGCCTGTTGACCGAAATTTGCGGGACTCGTTTGCGTTCTTGTGATGCTTGTTATACATCCTAGAATCGGCAGCCGTGTACACTTTGTTCCAGACTACGTCATCCTCGCCAGGAGGCGTAGGCTTTGCTTCCGGATACTTGTACTTGAATCCTTCCTTATTATTGGTGATGACGGCGAAGGGGTCTTCAACCTCACTAGGCACAGGTTGCGGTATTTCGGAGGAGGCGGTATCTTGAGCTGACTGCGGAAAAAGAGAATCCAAGTCAGCAATGGAATTACACACAAGGGCCAGTGCAAAAATGAAGAACGAAGGATAGAGACTCGAAAAGCACCTTCGACGAGACCAATTCGCAACCGCGTAGAGCCGCGTAGAGTGGATTTCGTGCTAAAGGTGACAACAGGCCCCGAGGCAATGGAACACATCACTTACCCCATTTTGGGCAATCGCAAGGCCAGCGGTAGCCTGCTGAAGGTCGTTGACGTTCGAAGCCATTGTGGACTCCGGTTTGTGGTCGCGCTTCAAGTTGAGGTTGAGGGGCTGAAGTCGATCTCAACTTTCGAGCTTCACCCTGACGCGGTTGAAGATCTGCGAGGCGGGAGCTAACCGATTTTGGATAAGCAAGCGAAACCTTTATGTGGAGTGGGGCGCAACAAGTTCAGCCTTATCAGCCTCGTTAGAAATATATTATTTTTGAGCGTCGATGATAAGAGCTCTGGGGGCATTTGCAAGATACGAAGGAGAAAGCATGTTCTGTGATAAGAGGAGTATATAATGTCTAAACAAATATTACAAATTTGAGAGAGGAGAATTTAGGAAGTGTCGAAACCGCTCGGCGGTAGCAACTTGTGCGTTAGGATTGCAAGTTGATTACTTTCAAACCTTTAGACGATTTTACCGATACGCTATTCGTTGTTTGAAGACGATTGGCTTAAGCGAAATTCACAGAAACTGTTAAAGTAATACATATATCTGGGTCGCGCAAGGTAGGCTCTCGCTGCTTTTGGGACTTCACAAAGTAGTGAACTCGTTGGATTGCAAATGTATTTAGCTTTGGAGCAGCGCTTTGAATACAAGATTGAAATGTGTGAGAATGGGTTTAGTCCCTCCACTTTGGGCGCAAAGAGTCAATTGCCCTCTTTGAAGTTTGTATTTGGGCTTGCATTTCACGCAATGGGAAGGCAGAGACATTCTGATAGCTTCAATTTGCATCACAGTGCGTGTCCCAGTGACTTGAAGAGACCACTTAATCCATGGAAAAACAAGATTATATAAAGAGCTCCTCCCATTCATTCTTCTTGCTCAATGCCCAATCTTACAAGTCCCAACTTCCACAGATTCCTAGATGCTTTTTGGGTATTGACGCAACAAATGGAATACTCAAACAAAGCAGATAACAACGCCAAATAAGTGAGCCGCGAGGCTATTCCCTCTTCCAGCCGTGAGGCCTAGTTTCTCTTGCACATCCGCATCCAAATCGGGCCAGGGGATGCCCCCACTGACCTTTCCTCGTCCTGTCTCCTCTCGGCCGTGAGACCACATCATATACTCCACCATTTTTGAGTTTCGTCATTCCTGCTTCCTTCCACCTCAATGATGGTGTCCGTGCCTCCTCGAGCTTCCAGAGCTGTGTCCATGATGGCGATGCGACGAAGAATGATGTGAAGAATGTCTGTGACGGCTACTAGAGCCGCTGCGCTCCAACTCCTGCTCCATCTCCTCAATTCTCTGCCTATAACCCCTCACAATGTCTCTGATGTGCCTTATCCGGTCGAAATCCACCTCCAGCTCATCAATCTGCCGTATTATGTCGTGAAATCGCGCAATCTCCGAGTCTGCTATCTGTATCGCATTGCCTGCCCTGTCGTATTGCTGCTGTGCCACCATCTGGGATTGTTCGGAGAGATAGTCTAGACGTGCTTGTATCTGCTGTAACAAGCGATCAAAGTGCCGGCTCAGTTGTGCAAGGGAATTGGGGTCCAGGCGGAGCAGACCTTGGGAGGAAGCGAGGGATGCCGCGCGAGAGGAGGAAGAACCACCAGCATTGGATGCGGCAACTTGCTGGTGATGCCGCAGCAGGGCAATCTCATCATTGTCTAAGCCGAGCTGGGTATCGGGGACCGCATTCTCTGGAGTTGACATTGCGGTTGGCGGCAGTTGATGCCAGTGCGCGGGGGTTGAGGTATTAGAGTAGTGGGCGAAGGCGACGACACCCTCACAGAGAGCTGCGAAGGTGCTGTAAACTTCATGGTAATTGAGATAAGGGTTGGATCATTGCAAGAGCTCCCCGTGGTGGTGTTGTAGAGAATGGATTGTTGCGGGATAAGATGCGGTCAAGGCCGAAGGGGGGAAGTCGGTTCCACGATCTCGGGACAGGATATTTTGTTTTTATCACTGGCAAAAAGAGGGATGAGAGATGGATCAGCTGAGAGTGGGCAATCGGGGTCCCACGCTCTGATATATGGCGGTACGGCGCCAGAGTCCCAGGATGATGCTGCTGTCTATGAGTGCAAGAGCAAGAGCGCCAGAGTGCCGCGCGCTGTTTTTGTGATCATCCAGAGAAAGAAAATGATCATGGCTGAGATAGACGCTGGGCGCCGTTTTCTGGCCCGCAGCTCTTAAATCTGGGGGTGTGCGTTAGCGCCTGAAACCAAAGCCTCAGACCCTTGTACCGAGCACAATTCTGGTGATCTTTATGCAGCGCACACAGTTAAGGTTATGCATTTTATGTTTGACTCTCGCGTCATCAACTTGAGCCTCATCCTCAACACCTCGTGGATCATGATCGCCGTTTCCGTTAGGCCTTCTAGAGCGCGGCGAGGGCGGGTGACTGCATCGGAGGGACAGCCTCCGCGTGGGAGAAGCATGCCCCCTCAGTACCGGCGGAACAATAATCCTCTCTGCAGCTCTCCGCACATTGGCTGTATCTCGTGCAGCTGATTCATGCAGTCAAGGTTTACCACTCCATCTATTCCTCGAATTAAGCTTCAACGTTTACATTCAGGAACGGGTCTCTTCCACTCGTTGTCAATTGAGCTGGCAAGTACCTAGGTCAGCATGCATTGTCCCTGGTCGTGCCATACCCTTTCATGGCTAAAGGTGGGATGCATGGGGCAATTGGTATATCTATTGTCACCGCGGACAAAGGGAACACCGTGCTCTATATGGTAGTGATCAGATTGCATGTACCCCGCGGAAGCAAATTCGTACCGGAAAATATACTGGGCCTCCCAAGTGGCATGGGCCGATGAAGCGGATTTTCTCCGTCATCATTGAATTAGAATGAGCTGGCTGATATAAAATGGGGCAACTCCCGGTGGCCAAGAGGCAGTTCTACCTATAACTCCCCTTTTTTCAATTCTCGCGAGCTACTTGAGACTTTAAGAATGAAGCTCCTTTCGGTCCTTGGCTCGATCATAGCTGCTGCAAGTCTGGCTTCAGCTACGATCTGGCAGAATGATCAGATTCGTATCACAGACTATCCTAACACTACCATTGACCCTTCAGGATACAAGTTTTCTTCCTATCCCCCTAATGCCACGGAATTTTCATACAAAGGACGATGGGATAGTCAATTTACTAGTTGGTATTCGTAAGCATACCTTCACTGCCGGCAGCTTCACAAACTGATCATGCTTCCAGAGTACCAGGTTTAAAATTTGGCTTCACGGGAAATCAGGTTGCAATAACATTTGGGCCAAATACCATTGATACAACTCTCATTGCATATCGAGTTGATGGACAGGACTGGCAATTGACGAATGTCTCTACCGGGGCAACACATCTCTTGGTCAGTTCGAATACGGTCGGAGTCAACCTCATGTATCCCATAAACCCTTCGGCCTTCGAGATGAGAGTCACCAATTGGGCTTACGGAGTGCAAATTGCCTCGGTACATGTTGGGCAAGGAGAGAAACTTGTCAAAGTTCCAGACTTCCCACGAACCCTCGAGGTGATCGGAGATTCTCTCACAGCTGGGCAGTACGGAACTCTGGAAGGGCTCTCAAGCTACGGGTATGGATTAGGGGCGGGTCTGGGAAATACCGAATATTCTGTTACCGCTTATCCTGGAATCTGCTTGTTCGACAAATTGTGCTGGGGAAATCCACACGGGATGCTTTACCAATGGTTTCGAACATCTGATACCAGCTCGCGAGCGGAGAAACTCTACGGTAATAACCCTGAATGGTGGGACTTTTCCAAGAGACCGGCTGCAGACATTGTTGTCATCAATCTCGGCACAAACGACAATAATTCTGCAAATAACGTGACTGCTGATGGGTTCGTGGCCCAATATAAGATGCTCGTTGAGGGAGTGCACAAGGTTTACCCGAGAGCGCAGATAATTCTCATGGTAAGCTACTACCCCATGATCTCTAGTCACAAGCTGATGATAGAAAGTCTCTCTGGGAAGGCTTTAGCAGCATCGGCAACACATATGTACAATCCACAGTGACCTCGGACGTTGGCTTTGTTCCCCAAATTTACTCCGTCTACGAATACTTCAACACAGAAGAATATCTCGAAAACCCAATCCTATACGACCCGGTCCACAACACAACATATCACTCAAACCAAAAATCTGCTCCGTTCGTTCATTACTTCAACACCACTGGCTTGCTGCAGCACAACGACATCGGACCCTTATATCATCCCACAGACGTGGGACATACCAAGATTGCGAGTCACTTGATTCAGTACATCAAGCTCAAGTTTGATTGGGTTCT
The DNA here is from genome assembly GCA_002865625.1 of Hyaloscypha hepaticicola. NCBI lineage: Eukaryota > Fungi > Ascomycota > Leotiomycetes > Helotiales > Hyaloscyphaceae > Hyaloscypha > Hyaloscypha hepaticicola. The sequence goes on along the minus strand of KZ613465.1, from coordinate 1,104,855 downwards.
TCATGCTACTGGGCCGGAGGTGTTTCACGATACACTGTATTGGAACGATGAATCGGGATACTGAGCACAATGAGGTGACTCTGGAGCAGGTCCAGCTCGGCAGGTGTATACATGTGTTGCGTCACATTTTCAGCTTACAATGCAACCCATCTCTTAAGCCTGGTCTTGAATGCCCTCCTTGACTTCCATTTTATCCTCTTGTTTCCTTGACGAGAACCCTCCCTGCCGTTCATCCCAAGTCGAAGTGCCAAGCCAGGTCATGATCTTCCCCTTACCATAATTCAGGACTTTTCACCGAGCTGAGCCAATGCAAGAAGATCTATTTCAGACGTCTCTGGCACGATAGAATCACGTCCACGACATTTTATTGAAGCATCTGGTTGTATGAAGATTCGCCCATCTCCTTGGAAGCCTCCCGTTATTTTCCTTGCAGTATCTACCCAGCAAGTTTTCTCGTCGCCACTGCAAACATTTTTGTTCAGGAACAGTTTTCATGAGGGGACAAGTTCCAGATATCTGCAACTGTCAAGCTGGTGCATATCATCTAGATCTCAACTGTCGTCGATCCACGACGCTGCGTTATTGTTCTCTGATAGGGCGAAACAGCAGCACTTGACTGGCCATTTCTGGACGGAAATATGCAACTATAGCAGGAGCATCATGAAAGTGAAATTTGATCCATCCTGCAGCCAATCCTAATCTTTGTCATTAATGTTCCGGAAACAGGGTAGCTGGAAACATGAAGGATTTGCAGCGATCCCAAACACATCGACGAAAAATATACGAGCACCAGCGTGCAAGTAGACGTCCCGCTCCTATAGAACAATGAGAAGGTATTCAGAGTGCGGCATCTCAGGAAGACATACGATAAGAAGAAAGGAATTCGAAGCCCGCAACAACTTGCAGCTTCGCGAAGCAGATTTCAATGGGTAAAGTCTCCTACTTTCGATAACTAGTGGCAAATTCAACTTTGATGCATCCTCGAACCTGAAATCCTCACTCGAGAGATATCGACCCTACGAATTACTCTATACTCGAAGCGCAGCTCTTACTCCTAGACAGGTAAACACTACAGAATATATCAAAGTCTCCAAATCCCACCGCTTTGAAGGGCTTCAGGCATCAAAATCCTCAGTAGAGATTACACTGATGCAGGTTCAATTCATGACCTTAGTGTGGAATGATGGCAGAACCAAATAAGAGTATCTGAGATCTGAATTCTGACTGTATTCCGTTGTATATATATGAATGGAGTTGCACGTCGATCATGTTGATTCTTGCGGCTGCTTCAGATTGCATAGCCTCGCCGAGCATCCCCTGCGCCTGTTCATACCAAACCTGCACTGATCGTCAGGTGATGAAACTAATTTTCAGACGATCATCCATCCAAACATTGTTTGTTTCTTCGTCCGAACGACCAGTCCTTCTCCTTGAAACATTGTCTGGCTCTGTCGATGACACATTTGCTGCTTTTATTCCTTCAAGACTGGCCCAGATCATCCACATCACGTGAACTTGCAGGCTCGAGGCAACTCCCAGGGATATGAAGCAGAAACAGCGTTAAAAACGAGCTCGTTGGGTTAGCCTGAAAACAGACGCCAGACAATCTTTCTAAGGGGGAAACTGAACGTCTGATTTGAACCAAAAAAAAGCCACTTGTTTCTTCGCAGACCTGCTTGTTCAAATTCCATCTCGTTACACAGACTTTACTCTGTACCCCCAAAGCTATTACATAACCCCGACTTCACACTTAAGTTACGGTGTTATCATTGACGCCCAAACACACCGCCACCGATTGAGCCCGTTCATGTACGTTCACTCGATCTCAAACAGAAGGCTGGCCATGCAAGCGCCTCGAACACTCCAAGTCTCAGGACCCCGCGAGATCTGCGCCAGGTTATGTCGACGCTCAGACCTCCCTGCATTGCATTTGCGCCTCCTCGTGCCGAACAAGGCCCTGGTTCCTAACCAACCTCACGTACCCACCATGTCTTACCCAGCTGCCGCTCCCGCACAACCACAACCACAGATTTGCAACCAAGGTCTGTCACGGTTTCGAAAATTCATCTCATATCGCCTTCATGCTAATATGCAACCGCCGTCAAAGTTCTAACTTCCAGGTTCGGTTCAAAGGTCCCGTGTTATCCGCCTCGTGGCCCTCATCTGCTGGACCCATCTCCATCTCCTTTCCGTCCCGTGCCCAAGGTTCATTCTATGACATTGACGCCACGTATAGGGCCGATCTTAAGACTCCCGGTATTATATTATCTGTGCTGTTATTGCATGACCTTAGTACTGTTCCCAGCACATAGCATACTGTACGATGTACATCACATTCACGTTCACGGCTCGGCCGACGTTTGCGGGTCTCGAAGCCGTGGGTAGATAGGTACGATGCAGGAAGTTCAGGAACAGGCGAATCGTTCCGGCAGCCGACCTCGAGTTCGCTTGGCTTCCCGACTCGGCCTGGGCCTAGGCCTCAGAAACCAGCTCCAACGCTGCAGACTTGCAGTCAGCCTTTCAATCTTTATGCATTCTGCCCCAAAGCTCTTCTTGGATATCCCATACAATGCAATGGTCCGGTCCATCCGAACAGCAATCACTCCTTAGCAACGGACCGCAAGCCCTAATTCTATGCTAATGCCATGATACAAATCGCCAATCTCGTGCTTCAGCCTTCAGCCGCACCCCTACAAGGATGATCCTTCCCCCCCCCTCTCTCGCTCCCACAAGCGAGATAGCTGCTAAAGCTCGCCACTGGCCCGTTTGAAAGAAAGGAGGGGAAAAGGAGCAAAAAGCAAGGAGTACCCCTCCATCAACATCAACGTCAGTCGTCACTTGGAGGTACGGGTACATAGCTTATTGTGAGTTATATAGTTCATGCCGCAGTGCATTGCGTTCTCCGGCACGTCCCAGCAACAGCCTAGACGCAGAAGCACGCGGCCTTCTGGCTCATCTCCGTCCCAATACCAAGTCTCCTATACCAATAATGAAGTACGTACGGTAAGGTCACTTGTACCTGAATTGATCACCGCGAAAGGAAAAGAAGGGATATCCCCAGCTCTTCAGCTACGCCCCCATCTCAATTTCAATCTCAATCTCAATCTCAAGCCATCTCAACCCTACCATCCCTTTCCTCATACAGCAAATAGCGGGACGGGGAAGGACCCCCACAAGGCTGCATCCCTTTTCCCTCCCCTCCCGTCTACAGTACCTGCAGAGCACCTGTTCATGCGTGGCTTCTACCGTACCTGTACAATACCTTTCCTTCCACGCATAACCCATATCTCCACCACGGACCACCACGATTCCTCTCGCTCTCCCCTTTAACGCCAAACGCCTCCCCTACCTTCCATCATTCATTCCGTTATTCCAATATTATTCCATTTCAGCTTCCTTCCTTCTAGATCACCGCCACGATCGATTTGCATGATTCCAGAAGCCCCAGCCTCATAAGGTAGTTATGGGGCTGAGGGCCGAGGTCAGGCAAGGTAATCTCCGTTACGGGGATTGTGGTGTGGTCGTCATGTGGTGATGATGTGGATGTAAGGTACAGTACGAGGCTTAACCAAGATCATTATCATAAGGTACTTACGTACCAACAAACGGGAAGTTCCTCTGGGCTGAGGATCGATCTGAAGTTCGATCTGTTAACTGTTTAAGTGGCTGAGTTATTACATGTGGAAAGGGAGGGGTAGAGGAGAAAGGGTTATAATACTTGTATACTATACTACCATAGCTGAGATCGTATGGAATGGAAAGGAGAGAGAGAGGTGGCAACCATTGATAATGATACGTTGACGAACTCTGAGAGAGACATTTACATTGCCTACCCTACCGTACCTATACGAAAGTGCATACATACATACATCCAAACTCTCCTCAGCCTTGCTCTCCCCCAACAAAAAAGTCAAACACAACTTATCAAATCGTGAAATTCTGATTAGTCAGAACTAGTTAGGAAACAAAGAATGAACACCTTGCCATTAAACCCTAAAATCGAATCTCTATTTCCAACCAATGGAATCTTTCACTAGAAAGCAAGCAAAAATAAAGCAAACCAAAAAGCCATGATATAGCAGGAAGGATCAGTTACTAGCATTCATTCATTCATTGACTTCCACTCAATTACTTTACAGTACTACACTAACTATTCAATCACTGATATCTAATCCTTCGTCCTGTTTACTGATTCCCCATCCGCTCTTCACATACGAAGATGATGGACCAGCAAGCATCTTTCTCCTTTCCCTCCCATCCTAAATATGCACAAACCAAGCCCAGCACTCCTCACTCCTAATTTCCCATCCATCCATCTTCCTTTCCTTTGAACCAAAACCCAATACGCCAATGTAAATGCCCGAATATTTCAACCTCCCACGCCGAGCCTTGGATATGGTAGGTGCCGCCAAACGCCGCTCTGCTTCCCATGATAGATAGATACATACGATTTCCTTTGCAGGAACACAAAACAGAACGCAACAGAACAGAACAGGATAGGACAGGACATGCTTTACTGTACGTTGCAGCAAACAAGTAGAACTGTGCAAGGGAACAAGGAGGGTATCAAGTTGATGCCGCTCTTGTAGCAACACAGATGACGAAGCAAAAAAAGAAACATTGTACTTTATACATTAGATTGTTCCTCTCTTTCTCTTGTGTGATCCATGATTTGGTTGATGCCGGGATAATACCGATCAAACCATGGCTCCGCCTTCGGAATTATGACATCCTCGTTCGTGCCGCTTCATGTTGCTTCGCACGCTGAATGCTTTCCCACACCCTTGATGCGGACACTTGAACGGCTTCTCGCCCGTATGCGAGTGGGAGTGAATACGCAGGCTGGACGGTCTTGAGAATGCCTTATTGCATGTTTGGCAGATGTACCGGTCTTGGGATTGGGGAAACGAAGCTGCTGAGGAGGGAGAGATGTAGTGGTGATGTTGCCATGGGTTTGCGCCTGAGGAAGGAGTAAGAGTCACTGAGACTGGCATCAACGGAGGTGGGAATTGCTGACGTCTGTTAGTCTCAATTTCGTGGTAACTCTGTGGAAAACGTACTTGAGGAAGAGGTCTTTGATAGTAGAGACCAGAGATTTGAGATTGGGGCGGTGTTTGTTGCATTGGGCTTGGGTAGTAGGAGCTCATTGCCTGCTGAGGTGAAACAGTGTACTGCGATCCGTTGTAGGCAGATTGTTGGTAGGCCACTGAAGTTGCTGGCATCGAGACTCTCCGCTGAGGAACATGTTGACGTTGAGTGTGAGGTTCCACATTGTTGATAGCTGAAACTGAAGCAGGTACAAAGTAGTAGCCTGGTGCAGAAACGACTGAGTAGCCAGAGGTGGACCCAGCAGAAGGTGATTGACGGCCGTCAAATGGAGACTCCGCTTGCATTGGTGGAGTAGGTGGAAGAGCATTCCGTGTGCTCATAGCTGGTGATGGTCCAAATTGTTGATTTTGCGAGTCCGGTCTGTATTCGACCTTCACTTGTTGTGCTGTTTCCGTCGTTAACTTCAAGCTGCAAGTAATCAACTCTACTAACCTTGTTGTTGCGGTTGTTGAGCTTGCTCTTGTGGACTTGATCCATCAGCCAGTCCTAGTAAGCTTGAAATTGATGGTAAAGAGCACTTTGCTACTTCGTCCACGGGAGGTGATGGTGGTGGTTGAGGGGCTGTCACATATGCGTATGCTTGATTTTGGCCATGGGATTGGGCAGTGTATGGGTTCGATACCAATGAGGAAGCCATGACTTGGTGTGGTCGAGATGGATATGGTTGGAATTGCTCTGCTTGATGTCTGCCTGCGTGAACTAGACTGGAGAGGTTCATGACCCAGGTTTCGACTGCAAATCGAAGAAGAGTCGTAAGGCGAGAGCTGAAATGCTGATTGGACTGAGATGGTGGGGTAGTGCGTATTATGAGAGATGATGATAGTGATTAGAGTATTAGAGAGTTGAAGTTGTTGTAAAGTTCCCTTGGAATCGAGTATGTGACCCTGGGGTTGGTAGATACGCCTGCGAATGCAAGGCCTCAGAGGTGCGTGAGGGATAGATGTTATTTATCAGATCTCCCGGTGACTGTGGGTAGGCGATCAGGTGTGTATCCACCCCAGTGATCCTGCCAGGGCTCCAAAGGTAGCAATGTCACAAAATTAGTGTGGGTCAACGACTTTCGATGCCCCAAGCCTTGAAACCTTGCACTGCTATAACACCCGTGGTTGGGATGATCGGGAGCACTTGGTGGCCCTGAATGCCTCCTACTGGCCTACGCAGCGTTGCACGCCGCCCGGTACTGCAAACTCCAAGCGGACGAGGGTGAGGATGATTGACCAGGATGGAGGGGCAGAGGCCCAGGGATGGCCGATGCCTGCAGGAGACCGTTGGGTATGCAACCCGCGAGGTGGAGAGGACCCCAACCTCGACGATAGCGGTCGGCTAGGTCCAAGGCCTGTTCAATGCAGAGCGCTCGGAGATGACCCGTTCGAGGCAAACTGTCTTCTCAGATTTTCAGGGCCACCCTGCTGGTCACCTTCGGATGTTTTGACCGGGATCTTGACATCCACAGCGGAGGACATGAGACGAGGGTGAAGAAGGGCCTGATGCACCACTGAGGGAGGCGGGATTCGGCCTGCAAACTTCGAGTTCTCTTTCGTACTGCTTGGTGCCGGCCGGCAAATTGGGGATATCTTCAATGTTTTCTCTCCCAAACCCAACTGTGGAACTCCCTTTCCTGGGTCCCACCGGGACGTCGGGGAACTGGTATTGCGGAAACGTGCCAGCTGTTTCCACAGAAGTTACAACACACTTTATGTTCTTTCCCCCCCTCTATGCCGTTCAAGCTCAGACCACTTGTGCAAATTCCAGCCAGCCGTCCGTTCGCCGTAAGTGCTACGCCTAGTGATCGAATCGTAACACGGACAGCAAGCGCCTCCTCTTGGGACGATAAGATTGCGTTTGGGATATTACCTGAGCTTTCTGGAAGGGCGGCAAATAAATCGTGGTTGAGATCCAACCCTGCCTCCTGAGCGATCGCCGGCGGCGATGGCGTCTGTACAGCTGCTCGCTTCGACGGTCAGAGACCCGGTTGTTAATTCAAGGTTCGGACGATAAGGTGCAGGGATTTTGATGGGGGAGCATGAGCCACGACGGGGCGCAAAGCTTGCTTCCAGCTCTCGCAGCAGCTGTCTGTAGTATTTCGATAGTTTGAGGTGTATACCTGAAAGAGGATGGATGTGAGAAGATGGATTGGAGTCCCAGACGTGGGGAGCTGCATGCTTTCACTCACCCTACGGTATGGATCGTACTGTACTGTACCAGCCTACGTGCCGCTCTCAATGATCGTCCTTTTTTCCCGAGGGGGAGCAGGTCCAGCCCAGCCCTGGTGGACCTGGGAGCGTGGCGCCGTGGGCAGGAGCAGCCGGTGGCTTCGAATTAGGGCTTTGCAGATCACTGGATCTTGCTTGGTAGGTTGGCAGCAACATACGAACTTACGAAGGACTGTACGCTCCGTACAGTACAGAAGAGGAATGATCTGACTTGATCTCCACTGGAAGTCGTTGGTTAGGCTTAGGTACTGTACTCTTCGATGCTGCCATCCGTTACGAACACCCACTTTTTTTGAAGCCGTCGAGTGTCGACCCGTCAACCACGCTTTGCGGGCCGCAACTACTACTGTCAGAAACCTTAGTTAGCTGGCAGGTGGCAGGTGGCAGGTGCAGCCTACGCTCACATGGGAAAAGGCCTTGATGCCTTATGTTCCTTGACGGGAGAGCAGCAACAGCAAGCGCCATTCAATAACCCTTCTCTTCTCCTCTCCTCTCCTCTCCTCCCCTCTCATCTCACGACTCAATTCCGACCGCTCGGTTGCACGGCAAGCACGGATGGGCATCGACAGAAGGTTAGGGCACAGTCCGAAGAAGACAATGCCCGTCACAAGTCCACGACCACCCACGACTCTTCCCGCTGCAGATGGCTTCGACGATTCTTGTCCTCGAACAAAACGAAAGGTACTACTCTATACGGAGGGTCCAACAAACATAGCATAATATTGTAGCTCCGGCAGCTTCTCCCCAAGGAGAACCAACCGTCGACTTCAGGCTGCATAGCCAGCCAAAACTGCGTGGGAGCTGCGTGCACAGGAAGTTAACCACTACATCATGCCTCTGGAAGTGGCAGCACTGCCGAACAACAAGGCTCTGCTCTGCTCGCATTCTCTGTCCAACTTGTGCCCCTGTCCCTCTTGTCCGACCCAAGCAACACACACGAGTTACTCTCCGTGTCTCTCGGCTCCATGATCCTTGGGCGCATCAGTGGGCCAGGGTGGGATGTGTCAAATCGAGTCGGATGCCCTTGGTGGTCGACTTCCCTGCTGTTGATCCATGCAATCCATGTGCAGGTGTGCAGATGAGCTAAAAACGCCATGATTATCCCTGACCTCGGGTAACGCAGATCAGGACAGTTGACAGGTAAGAGGGCGAAGGCTACTGTGGTATGGGCTGGGAGGAGGCTCCATGACTGGTAGCCACTCAGACGTCGCAGGTGAGGAGTGGGGAGATGTGCAGTGCACGACGCACGTTGTTCGAGCAAACGCCACACGGCGCAGGCCGCAATAACCATCCATTCATCATTCATCATTCATCCAGCAAGCAAGCAACCACAGCAAAGCAAAGCACAGCAAAGCAAAGCACAGCACAGCACAGCACAGCACAACACAACACCGCAGGCATGGGGCATTCTGCTGGTCAACTGCACAGTCTGCACTCTCCTGAATGCCCTCGCCGCCGACAGCTAGCCACTGGCCCACCGCATAGACACCTTCAAACTGCAGACGCAGAGTCCGGACGATCATTTTTAGAATTCCATCTGAGCGCCCACGCTTGAAACACGTTCATCAGGTTTCGGTTTCCGACAGGCATTGTTTCTCAGATATTCATATCCAACGAGATCAGCTCGATCTCGAACGATCTCCTCTTGGCGGCCCTGGTGGGCGGATTTGGGGACTTTCTCCAAGCATTTTGATATGCGGCAGAAGATCTCCCGAGCAAGACCAACGGAAGGCTTCTCGCTTGTGTTGCTGCAGTGGTCAAAGCGAGCGCCAATTCGATTGGCGCATGATTAACGTGAAGCTCGAAGCGTTGTGGAAAGTCTTCAGTGACAACACCTCTGCAATGCGTCTCTCATGACCTGGAATATGTTATGTTCCTGTTCCAGGAGGCGGTTTTCGCCTTCGCCGCGTTCAGCATTAACAGCCTCTGCTATTGCGTATGCGGTGTGATGAGTGCCCGTGCCTCTCGTGGATATTTCGGAAATGATTGCCCTGCGAGTGCAGGCGGTGCCCGCGTCGAGAAAGCCTCAGTAGCTGTCCTCCTCTCGCGGATAGGCTCGGATGGGCATCGTACTCGCTCCCCGTTTCTATATTACTGTATATCAAAAGGTTCTCCCGCTGATATTGCAGAAAGGGGGCGCAGAAATCTGTGAAAGATCTGTAGATCACGGCAAGGACGCCTCGAGAGGCTGGTTAATTTCAGCTTTGAGATCACGCAGCCTTCTGGAAACAATTCCAGGGTCAAAAGGTCTGAAGGTTGCAATGTTTCTTGGTCATCGCTACATCAGCCACAAGCGCAGGCATTCGATTGGTGTCAGAATTGCCCTTTACGAGAAGCCCTGGTCAGACGAATCGACATCCTTGAATGAGCTCTTTTCCACATCGTCAAGACAGGGAAGAAGTTTGATAGGCATATCGAACATGTTCCCGTTCCCCGGATAGTGCAATGTTCAAACTTTCTTTGTGTTCTCACTGGCTGGTTGTCTGCAGCAGCACCGAAGGTTATCTACACAAGTGAAAGACCCGTTGCACTCCCTGCACTGCCAGAGTTCAAGAAACTATTCATTAAAAGTGCTCGCTTCCTTGAGGGTAGCTAGAACTTCAATCCTCAGGATCAGAGCCTGCCCAAAGCGCCTTCGAATCTGGGCTCTCGCCAAGAGGAAGCTCTGTCCAAAAACCTTGTGGCGTCGGAAGGTGACAACCTGATACGACGGAGGCTTCCCTCGTGCAACAAGCACACGCCAGGAGACGCGATGAGGGTGTATCCGGGGATGGATCTCCTCTCAGCAAATTTCAGATGAGGTGGTTGCACAAGCAAGGCGAAGGGCGAAGCACACGCGGGATGCATATTATTTGCATATATTGGATCTGGATTTTCGTCCAGGATATCGTGGGGAAGGGGGCAACAATTACCACCAGTGGAGGTAGATCCTCCGACAAAAGCTGCTCTGCAGCCCCCAAGTGGACAACTGAGAGTCGGGATTTGGCTTATCCAGTTTCCTGCGGGCAACCACCACGTTCAGCAATCTACCGGTTCCATGGTCAAAATCGGCGACCCAGTACTCTATGGATCTTCAAGCGAGCCCTCTTTTAGGTCCCTTGTTTCCGGGAGAAAAGGATTTCTCTTGGCTTTTGCCCCTTTTGGATAGCTGTCGTCGTCACTTCTTGAAATTTCGGAATCACTCAAAGAATGATACTTCGCCGCAGGAATAAGCCGAAGATCGATCGATAGGCCGTGGGATCCGGACGATTTCCAGCCCTGGCGCCCTCAAACAGTAGAGGAAACTCTCCGTCCGCCGCTTCATCACGTTCTGAAACTTAACGGCTGCACCCGCGGCACTGAAGAGAACCTGTCTCGATTTCATCGCATATCTGAGGGCAACTTTCTCCTGAAGCACTTACCTTTTCCGCGTGCGGTATACTGTTGAACCAGGGGCTTGCGGGGCCGTCCTATATCACCGTCCATTATACATCGCTTCGGCCTTCGTTGCAAAAGCCAGCGCTCTAGCCGAGCGTTGCACTGGCTAGCTCACAATCCAGAACCGTTGCACAAGCTCATGGCCCCCAGATCCCTCACTCGGCAACCTGAAAGTTGGTCAATTGCGGCGAAGTAATCCCATTCGGAGTATTCAGCGGGGTGGGGATCCTTGGATCTCTCAGGTGCGCACCAGCCAGGTCGGATCGGCTGATCTCTTCATCCTCTTCGATCGCTACCGTTCCGGTACCGTCTCCTGAGAGGCGCGCTGACTTCTGCATGTCGAGTCAGCTGGAATCCCTGAACATCTTGGACCACAATGTGGACACCGCGGACGCTGTGCCCGTTGATCGTGGTTCTCCCGGCAGAGGTCCCTGTCCCCGCGACTGTTTGCACAGCTTGGACTCCTGCGTCAAGCGTCGAGCTTGTGCCTCTCACTGCCCTGCAGCCTTCCCACCTTTAAGCCTGTCGTAGCTGCTTTCAGAAATGGATGAACAGATCTACGACCGAGTCGCGTCATAAAAAAGCTATTTTTGAATCTCGTCAGGAGTTTTGCATGCTTAATACGATGACAGCAAGTTTAGGCCCAAGTTTCCCGGACTGTAAAGTCCGTGTATGGGAGCGTGGGTTGGAATACGGGTTCCAAATCGTCTTTCCTATGGCTGGGAAGCCTTACAGGGGCACAGACTTCCAACGGTGCCACGGCGGCCGGGTCTCCTCTCAGGCTTTGCTGGAGGTTCACTGTTTCGTGGGTCCCGCCCGTTGCTCCAAGCCCAATCACATCTGCCACGATACCTGATCTGGACCTTTCCACCAATGCCAATGTATGATTATCACCTGCCATGAACCTTCGAAGTAAAGGTACTCCGAGGTATCCCCTACCAATAACATCTAGTACAGAACGGTAGAAAGTTAAGGGGCAAGAAACAAGAGGATGAGATGAAGGCGTCGGGCTGGATCAGCCTCCAAATCTGACAGCGGCACGGCTCTCACGCAGGTCTCGAATCTCGACCGTTGGATGTCTCACAAGACGCTTGACGTGCGGAGAAGCAAGCTCGGCGAAGACCCAAGTGGCTTGAAGAAAACGCCTCTTCTCAACCACTTCGTAAATGGTATGCAGCTGGCCAGTTGCTCTGCCGCTGTTCTGGCGCCTTCCCTCTTTTGCTACAGTACCTTCTCCTTTCTTTCCCTTTTGCACATGGTCACATCGGTCGCATCGGCAACGAGAGCAAGGTGTCTGCCGCATGCACAGTGCATCGGATTAGACTGTTGCTACTACCCTGTGGCGTAAAAGAATGATCCGAGTGATCGAATCTTCAAGGCAAACCCCGGATCTGTAGCACGGTGCAGAAGTAGCGCGCGCCTTGATCGCTCTAATGTCTTGAATATTGGTGGCGCTTTTGGGCGTTGCATTCGCCAACACATGCACAAGTGATGCGAGAGCGGGGATCTTGATAGGGAAACCAGAAGTACACCAGTATTGTCGAGATTCTCCAAGCGAGGATGAGTGATAGGGGACTTGAGCGCAGGCACGATCGAGGTTCCCGGTGACGAAAGCCTCATCTCGGGATACAGATCTAGCATTCTAGAGTCGCATTAAAGCGCATGAGTGTGCGAGAAGTTTGGGACCGAGCTGGTTCCGGAAAAGATCTCAACATCCCGTTCTGGACGCCACGATGTCGATGAGGGTGGTTTGGGCATGGCTCCTGAGTCCTGGGCTTGATACGCACTCCAAGGTTACGTTCCAATATCCCCAGGCGTTTGTCATAACAGAGTGATAAGGGGTAACTGGTAACAGGAGAAATGGCTCGCCTGAACAAGGGGCGGGGGAAGGGGGGGAGTGGAATTATCTCGTGACTGGATCACATGATAAGAGTCTTCCTGGGTAGGTACCTAGGTACCTCAAGTTGACTTCGGGCTTTCAACGGACCGGAAAATCGTCTCAAAAACAACAGCTTAATTTGCATCCGACCTCAGAATCTGAATCAGGACAACTTCTAATTCTGGATTGTCAAACTCACAGATGGGTCTTGGTGAGGTGTCTCAGCCCTATGTATCCAACCATCTGAAACCGTACCGAAGGTCTTGAAACAACGACGATACACTCCACATCGTCCATGAAATTGAAAATTAAAATAGTTATCCACTATCTAAAAATAAATAAGACAAGACGCGTAGTATTCTAGTCTGAAGTTTTCTTCAAACCAGCACGGACGATAAATGTACGGAAAATGGATCAGACCATTAAGTTAAGGCCGGATGATGTGCGAAATGAATGCTCCGTTTGGATATCCATTAGGAGGTTTCGAGACCTGGTCTACTGGTATGTCTATGCTCTCTCTCGAAATAGGTACAGTACAGTATAGTACGGTAGAGTAGGGCTAAATGTAGATGAGGTTTCCTGATGCTAAGGCAAGTCTGTTTCGTTCGTTGCGTGGCTTTTATAAATAGCATGGAGGATTCGAAACTGCAGAGGTATTGCTTGTACTATACCTCGCGAGCTTTGACGGTGGATGATGGGAGGGAAACAATGCCTTCAGTAAAGATTGGGTGACAGGTCTGACGTGACTTGACGCTAGAACGTTATTATGGGGGTGATACTGTATTGATGCTTTTGTGGAGAGGGTGGGTCAGACTCTGGAGGATGGAGGGAGGGGCTATTCTAGTTGCGAACCTAGGACTTTGTAGTGACGCTGCAAAGGTAGATGCGATGGAGAGGTGAGAGGTGAGAGGTTTGTGCTTTGTGCTTTGTTTCGGTAGTTGTGGGGAGGCAGGTAATTGACTGATGCTATTGATATATTTGTGGAGAAGGGGTCGAATTCTGGAGGGATGGGTTGCTATTCTTAGGTACGAATCTGGAATTTTATATTGATACTGTAAAGATAGATGTAGTGGAGAGGTTTATGCTTTGTTTCGGTAGTTGTTAGGGATGGGGTAGCAATTAAGTAATGATGTTTCGATCGTCGGATCAAGGAAGGGGGGTTGAAGATACTTGACGGGGAAGAGGGATGGAGGGGAGGGGAGGGCTATAGCATGAATTGATGGGGAGGGTAAACAAGCTGTGTTTTGGGGCATGGAGAAAGAGATTATTTTAGATCTGGAGATGGGGATCTGGGATCTTCATTTTGTGGTATGGTATGGTTTGTGGTCAAGGTGTGGTTGTGACAGGAGGGTTGGCCTGTAAAGCGAAGTAAAATTGGGAGGGAAATGGGGAGCACAGACTCCAAGTCCTTCAGTTGAGAATCGAGAGACGTAAATAAATAGAGTCACAGAATCCCGAGTTTGAGATTAAGTGAATTAATGGTTTGAGGAAATGATCTTTGAAAAGGATTCGGAGATTTATGTTTGATATCCATGCAGATGGTGGCTCGAAAATGAGGGCGCAAATCATTGAGAGGGATCGATCAGATTGATGATCCTCGGGCTGTGCAGCGATCATGTGGATCTGCAGCACGAACTGAAGATCATTTCATGGGGGGTGAGATGAAATTTTCCTTTTTTTGAGGGAGAGAGGGTTTGGGTTTTTGGGAGGCGGTAGAGCTGGGGATGAGGTGGAGATGGAAGATTAGAGGGTGTGGAAACAGAAATCACAACAGGGTGCTTGTTTGAGGGAAATGAAGGGTGAGTGGGATTAGTGTTATTCAACGCGAGGTCTTTCTTTATGCTTTTGTTGTTGATGGATATTCGATAATTGTGTATTGCGTAAACGTTGCATTATTTCTTTATCATCAAGTGGTGCGAATGTAAATGGAAGCTTTTCCTTGTGTTGCGTTTGATTCGTGAGTTGGGATTTTCGTGCTCGATTCAATTGTTCGACGACTTCGCGCGCTCAAGGTGACTCGGACTGGAATTTATCATCACTATACGAAGTAGAAATATTATTCTTGTACGAGTGGTGCAAAGGCAATCTCTCATACAATTCTTTTGACCGTACCTGTAGGTTGTTTGGTGGTTGTCTCTACCTCCATGTCAATGGTCTTGGCTGCACGCCCTAACTGCTCTTGCGGTGCATTGAAAGTACAGAGAAAACCATCAAATCAATCGACGAGCACATATTTACAATTCAAATATTTTGAGGATGCAACAGTAAGTCAAGAACTCGAGCTTCGCGCAGATCGTGGTTAATTTCACCCCCCCTTTCTGATCTCGCTTAGCGCTCGCTAAATTAGCACCCCTAGAGGAAGGGGAAAGATCGAAACTTTGCAATGAACAGCTGTGAGAAAAAATATTCTATTGCAGAAATATCGAAATCACAAGGTATTCCAATTACTTCGATAATGCAGACTTATCTTCAGTTAAAGTAACATTATGCATGTAGCGGGAAGCTGCGTTTGGGTTACTCAGCGTATCCATTGTCCCCTAGAGTACTGGCAGGGCTATAACCTTCTTCCCGTAATCTCATAATGATCGAAGAATTAGCACAGACTATTTGTGTAGGGCTACTGGATTTGCGCGAATCAGAGGCTCGCTGGGAGAATTATTTGCTCTGAGACTGTTGGAGGTTTTTGAAGTTCCTGGATCACGGATTGAGAGATCCAACTATTCATTCCAGGACGAGTAGTTGGTGGTAGCTGATCAAGGCTCATTTGGCAGTGTGGATTCACACTTTAGCACATGGATGTCATTTGAGGGCTAAATTACAATTGTATAATTTCAGTTGCGAAGGCTGATTTCAAGTGTATAGTGTCAGTGGAGGCGGTGGAAGGATCCTGTTTGCCTTCACTCAGGCATGACGATAGGTAATGTCTTAGGTAACAGGTAGCCTCATTAAAAGAGTGCATGGACACTGTCTTTGCAGCTTATATCACCTTCCTCTAAAAGCACTTTCCAGAAGTCAGGGTTTGATTCGCGAATATCCGCTCTTGAAGTTTTCTGTCCTATCTGGAAACAATGTCATTTGGCTTCCATATTTCGAATTTGATCTTGAATCATTCTTCTACGAACTTCAAGGTAGTCCAAACATGGCAATCTCTGATGCTCTCATGTAAGTTGCTTTGAATTCTGAACTTCTACAGCCTGTCAACATTCTCTTCGTTCTCCAGCCTGGTTGTAAATATTTTTCTTCTACGAAGACACGCTCTTAACTTGCTGATAATAATCTAAGCTCTGAGCAATACATCAACAGTCGTTACAAACTTCGCTGCTGCCGCAAGCTGGAGGCTGAATTTCTAAGCTATGGAGCTTACAAGTCATCTACGAGGTCTTTTTATCTAAAGTAATTTATTGGACTCTTCTGCCTGCCATTTTCGGCAAGTACGTAGTTTACCTCACGCATTGAGAGAATATTCTTTAGTCCAGCAAATCAGGTTGCCCTCGTAGGAGGTAATAAGTTAAGTTCAGTGATTCTCAAGACTGTTTTCTTCTTTATGAGAAGAAAGACTTTCCTCACCCTGAAATATGCAGGAAACTCAGTGCTTCGATTTTAATGCTTAATGTACACACACATCCCCTCCCTCGCCATCATCCCCAAATTTCCAAATCCCCATTCCCCAAACCCACCCCCAACTCACCCCCCCTCCCCAAAATCAAAACTCATTCCCCCTCCAAGCAGCACTAACAATCCCCGCACAACTCCAAACCACCGAACTCGCCGCATTAACCGCAAACGCACTCCAGGTCAACGCCAAAAACTTGCTATTATACCCAGCTTGTAATCCGATTGAGGCGCCTTGGTCGTTGATTAGGGCTGTGGATTGGGATTGTACGGCTGTGATGATGGCGGAGGAGATGAGGAGGCAGGTTGATGCTGACTGTTTCGCCGTCGGTCAATTGTTAGTTGAGCTATATTTTGGGGGGGAAGGGGTTGGAGAAGGAAAAGCAAATGGGGAGTAAGAGGGGCAAGGGAAAAGGGGAATGAGAAGGGAAAAGGGGTCCCTTACCGAAGTAAACAAAACCGCAAACCCCCCCAGCGCCCCAATCCAAAACGTGCACAAACCCCACAGTACCACGCACCCCACCCATATGAGCGCAATTACGTAAAAGATGAACGCGACGTGGAGTTGCAGGTTAAAGCGTTCGTTGAAGGCGTCTTGGATGGTGGGGGGGAAGCGCAGGGAGGAGAGGTTTGTGGTAGCGGAGTGGGAGGTGAGGTCGCTTTGGAGGAGGGTTGAGGGGAGGAATTTGGCTGGAGAGAGAAAAAAAGAAGGGTGTTAGTTTGGTTTTGGTTTTGAAAGTGGAGAAGGGGAAGGGGAAGGGAAGCATACAGTACCATGATACGGGCGAGCATGTTACGCCTACCAGAGGAGGGACGGAGTTGTTGGCGTAGTAGCCGGAGCAAGTGGTTATCATGTAGAGGTTGTATACATCGTGGATTGGGAGGCCTGCGGTTGTGTTGTGGTGGAAGGTATCTTTGAGGCCGGTGGTGTTGAGGGAGAGGATGGCGTAGTCTTGCATGTAGGAGGGGGAGTTGCCGGCGCGGAGGCAGAGGGTTGTGAGGATGAAGACCGTGATGGACATTAGTTCGGGAAGGATTGTGGACCACATCTTGGGCGGTGGTGAAGTGATTGAGAGCGGTGGTGGGATTGTTGCGGTTTTGTTGTGATTGTGGATTTTGGAAAATTGGGTATCGTTTATCGATTTTTGTGAGGAATGTAGTTGTGATAAGATCACCGATTCCCGAATCAATGAAGAAATTCCAGTTATCGGAATTTGAGGAGTGAATTGCGATCAAGATGTCGAGTATTATGAGAAAGGCGAAGGTGGCGGAATCTCAGGAGATGGTGATTGAAGACATTTCAGCGGCGAACAAAGAATATGGGACACTATGGGAGAAAACAATCTGCAAACCTGATGAACCATACTTGTACAGCGGTTTTCTTTGTCAAGATTTGTTTTCTGAGACTGCAAACGACTCGCAAACCATCAAAGATTGCCTTGAAGAGGAAATGATTCACGTGACTTGGACGCAAGAGAAGAGTCTCCTTGCAGGTCTTGATTCGCAGATGCCTTATTGCATAGAATAACGCTAGACATAACTTTATTGCATCCTTAGATGCAGAACTTACATCTCAGGCGTAGCAGCTCTACCCTTCTCCGAACATGACTACCAGGCTTGGACCGTATCTGGACAAGTTCAATCGCCGGAGCTGCGCCTCCATCAGCGGAGCTGGGACCTTACCACAGCTTTGCTATTCCTGTCTGTGAGACGGAGACAGAGTGATGTTACCGGTCTCGTACCCGTAGATATTACAGAATATCCGTACCATAAGTCTCAGCTCACCGGCTCAGGAGTTGACTGAGTTCTGACCATCTCTGTTCCGCCAAATCCACAAGAACCTTCATTTCATCCTTCCCCACGATCGTACCTCCAGATTTTGAAAGGCCTAATATCTTCGTTTTCCGCGCCACAGAGTCAACTACAATCGTGACCGACTCATCACAAAGCCCCTCTTCGAATGTATCCGGGTCGACCAATATCCAATGCTGTTTATCTCGTCCGTGCTCCTGTTCTTTTGCTCTAAATACCAACATTGTTACCGCAATTGGCAGCCCTCTCAATTGAAGCTTTTTCGACTCGGATAGGGTGTCTTCGCAAAGTATCATTTCTCGGTCTGGATCCCAATATGCTCTTGGTAATCGCACGTCCTTAAGTGCAGAGACAACCGCTGCCCAGGCCGCATCAAATGGATTGCCGTCAAGCGAGATAAATAGGATGTCGATGTAGAGCGTCCAGTATGCCTTCGCTTCGGGCTCGATAGACTCTGTATCGTGCTCCTCCATCTTATATTGGTCGCTGAGATCCGGTGGCTGGTACCATATTCTCAGATCTTCCCCATCTATCAAACCGCTGGAATGCAGCAGAGAATAGATCCTCGTACTCAGACTCTGTGCCAATGTGGTGGGAGGCTGACCCGGCAAGAACGCAGGTGAGCATCCTGTTGCCAACTCAATATTTGGAACCAACAAATCCAACTCTTTCGCTTCACTGTATCCAGGTCCAGCTGCTGGAGCGGACGATTTATCGACACGGTATCCAGCCACGTTACTAGCAAGCAGAATCTCGCCCCGGATCCCGCAGACAACTGTCGTATCTCCTACCCGTACCACGGCGCTTCCTTCTGCGTGCGTGAGAGATCCATTATTTACATGAGGCTGTCGGAATTGTTTGGGTGAGCGGCCGTTTGCGCGGGTGGGTTTGGAGGTTTCTGCGGTGGGTTGTAGGTGTGCGAGGAGGTATGGGTGAGGAGATAGCTTGGCAAATGTTTCTCTGGGGAAAGATAGGCTGGCTTGGGGGGTTGTGGAAGCCATGATCGTTGGCTGTTGGATGGCTCTAGGCAGGGCAAACTCTCGATGAAGTTGCGTCTGCCACTTTTTTTGGTGGAGCTAAAGTTGGCCCCTTGCTCAAGCTGGTCTCCAGCCAGCCAATGAAAAGCCACGCTGGACGAGGCTAGCATTCTCCTGCAACATTTTCTAAGGCGAGGCTGGAACAAACGGATTCGAAGTCATTTCTTTGTAGCCTCGCATGTCTTCTTCTGTTCAAAGACGTTATCAAAGTTTTGAATGGCACCTCATCTCTTCCTTCACATTTTCAGGTTGCAAAGGTTGTTCCAAGTCAAGATTGACTCGGCATTCCTGAATCCTCCAGCAGTCTGAGGGGTACTCCGTTCCTTTGCAGATGGCAGTAATGGCTCCCTACCTTCAGTGAGGTTGTTGATGGCTCAGGAACAGTTTCCCTACCCCTGCCAAGACTATGTGGCACCCCAGTTGGTGGGTTCATCCCCTCGGAGACTGTAGTTCTTCCAGTGAAGGCCTCTATCAGGATGCGCACTGAGCAGAGACAGCGCTTGGGGACAACGCAAATTTCGAAGTTGCAGCTGAGATCTGGCCGATCTTTTGCGTCCTTGTTTCAACCACGGTACCACCCTCAGCAGGGGAATTCCAAGGAAGTTTACATCACTCCAACGATTTCCCACAGAAATCACAGCGGCAAGAGCTCTCATTTGTACTCAAGCCGAGCCTCTCCGATTCGAAGCTCTCCAACGGGAGCTGGTGACAAGCCCACCGGCCCCCAGCAGCTGGGCGTACCTAGGCCCCCACCTAGTTGGCCGGAGGTGGGGGGTTCACGCGCGGTTGCTTCCGCGGTGTGCGGGCACTGCGGGCCCTTCGGCTCTGCTGCAGGGGCAAGTTGGGCAACACTGAAGCGAGGGAACATCAATGGTCGAGTGGATGATCAGGCAAATCAGCGCACTGCTGTTGCCGCCCGGCCTGCACACGAAAAATGCAGGTGAACAATGCCATTGCGACCCCGCATTGGTCCAGATCCCAGACACTCATCACCATCCTCAGGGGTGCTTGCTGCTGCTATTGGACCAGTCGTAAGCCAAACAAAATGTCGGTCAGCCTCTCAGAGCTCGCCCGCAAGGAATGGCTTCTTCACTGGCTCCGCAACTTTGCTCACCGTCTTCACGAATCTTCTCAATTGAAATTGGCTTGAAATGCGAACAGAAAACCATCTTGCTTTGTTTTGAAGATTCTTTTCAAAGATCTAGCTTCATCTGCATATTTTGCTGTATCTCGCGGTCCTCAAGCTCCAAGGAAACAACTGCTCTTCACAGCGCGGGGAAGCAAACCGGCACTCACATCAGACGCACGCTCGACCTGGAGGTCCGGTCACCTTGTGACTTGCATGGACGATAACGGCACCGACAGCTCTAGCGCCTTGATAAGACCGACATTTACTTGGGGTCCAAACGACCAATATACACTCGCCATCAACCGCCGGGTCTCCCACCACATCACCTACGTGCTATGGGAACTAATTAGATTCGAGAACAATCTCACTGGCTCTCTTGGATCGCTGATAGACTCTGCCCTGCGTATTTCCCCATACGATCAGAAGCAATAGCTCCAGCGGTTGGGGTGACGAGAGGGGTTGCGCCTGCAGGAACCTGGTCCCTAGGACGTCGTACAGCGTCGACTTGGCCCCGAATCCCCACACCCACCACCAGCTACATATCTACCCAGGACCGCTTTACCCGGCCTTTGGCCTTCTTCTGCTGTGCGTCCTGCTGCCCTTCGACTTCTTTTCACCTGGCATCTCTGCCAACATTCGCTATATTTTGTGCGTTTTCATTGAGGAGTCTGGCATTCCTCTGAACGTTGGGCGTGATATCTGACTGCATACCTTGGCATACATCGGAGAGACGAATATACCCAAGGAGGATCTATGGCAGAAACTGTTTGAAATTTCAATTACGTGTGAGCAGATTATAATATAACAATCGTGAGAAATCCCAGACCAGTTATCCTTACGAAAAGCTGACATTGGTCAGATAGACAGGCATTCAGGCGCAAAATTTCGAGATTCCACCGCCAAAACTTTTGACGGGAAATCCGAAGTCAAAATCAATTGATATCATGGCGATCGCATCAGAAGAGATGTCGTTACCCAGGGCTGGGTCCGCGACCTTCGTGGAGTTGGCGAAACGAATATATATTCCACTTACACCGACAAGCCCTCCGGGTCTGGTCGAGGCAGATACAGTTGATCCGTGGACCCAAGCTGGGAAATATGCTTTAGGATGGACATACTTCTGTATAGTTTTGCTCATGCTCGTCGCCGTCACAAGAGTGTACCACCTATGGACCGATAAGATCCGGCAAGCCATGCACAAGTCAGAGGTGGAGAAGCAGCTTCAGCAGGAGCTTCAGCAACACTGGGCACAGGAGGGTCAGGAGTTCGGCTTTCCGACAGTCCCTGAAACTGCACGGACTGCAGATCAGTTGTTTCCTCGAGAAGACCAATTGTTTCCCCGGGAAGCCGAGAAGGGGTTTGTTCTTACTAGAGGACAATCGCATTGGTCGTCGATTGGACCCGTCAACGATACGCTGGCGTTATTCAGATGGATCTTCTATCGACCCGTGCCTGAGCTCAAATGGAAGAAGAAGACCCTCCTCAGCTTTCCGTCGTTGGCCGTCATTGCCATTCTCGTCATTGGACTTGCATTTGTGACTCTGTACTGCTTTCTTCCCCAGCCTCTCTACTGGCAAAGCATCCAATTCGGCTCGCCACCTCTGGCCATCAGAGCTGGCATGATCGCTGTTGCAATGACACCCTGGATAGTTGCGACAAGCATGAAAGCAAATCTGATCACTGCAATCACTGGAATTGGCCACGACCGACTTGGCGTCTTCCATCGATGGGGAGGATACTTGTGCTTATTCCTGAGTTTGGTGCACACTATCCCCTTTTACATCCAGCCAGTTTGGGACGATGGTGGAATGGCAGTGTACCAGAAACTCTTCCCCTTCCCTAACGGCAGTGGTTACATCTATGGAACTGGAATTGCTGCTTTAGTACCCCTTGGGTGGCTCTGCGTCGGTTCCCTGCCGATCATCAGAACTATGGCCTACGAACTTTTCGTGTTCCTGCACATTCCCGTCTCCATTGCATTTGTCGGTCTCCTATTTTGGCACTGCCACAATTACCTAACATCGTGGAACTATTTGTGGGCTACGATTGCAATCTGGATTCTTTCATATTTCATGAGACTGTTCAACCTGAACTGGTTGAAGCCGTGGAGAAATGCTTGGTTGATTGGAGATGAAGCTGCCGTCACGCTGATGTCCGAGAACGCGATCAAGATTACCATACCCACGCAAATGACATGGAGGCCTGGCCAATTCGTCTATCTCAGGATGCCTGGCATTTCTGTCTTCGAAAATCATCCATTTACGATTTCATCGCTCTGCAGTGAAGACTTTCCATCGGAGTATGGTGACCTTTACAGAGACTGTACGCTGGTTTTCCGACCATTTGGAGGCTTCACTCGCAGAGTGCTCGAGACTGCTATCGAGAAGGGACCATTCAAGACTTACCGAGCATATCTGGAAGGACCTTACGGTGGAATGCAGAGAGAATTGGCTGCTTTCGATACTGTCATTCTGTTCGCTGGAGGTAGCGGCATCACAGCGATTGTCTCGCAGTTGCTGAACCTGATAAAGCGGATGAGAGATGGTAAGGCCGTGACCAAGAAGATCGAAGTAGTCTGGGCATTGAAACGGCTCGAAGCTATGGATTGGTTCAGAGAAGAGCTCCGGATCTGCAGGGAATATGCACCACCAGACACGGTCACATGTCAATTCTATGTGACTGCCTCAACGAGACGGCAAAGGATGGGAATGAGCGAGAGAGCGCCTCGACCTATCAGTAATATATTCCACGACAAACTTGACGGTTTCGTTGCTGGGATCGCATCAAAGAGGAATTCGGCCTGGATTCGAGACGAGGCCCAAGGCGACGAAGAGCGAGAAAGAGAATTGAGAGCAGAACAAGAAGATGCCATCACATCTCTCCCTCAACAAAAGCACCTACAGCCCAGGGTTCCACCTCCAGTCCAGATGTCCTTCGCTCCACCCCCAAAGAAGGCGCAAGGCATGATGAGCATCATGGACCGGCGAGAGAAGCGAGAATCAATGAAATCGACATTCTCAGCAGCAGCGTCAGAATCCGACCACCACGAAACAACGCGAAAATTCCTCTCTATTCCCATCCCACTATCAGGGAACAAATCCTCACCAGGTCAAAAGTCACCCGGTTTCCACTTCCCAGCCCCTTCACCGCAACACTCCCCACACTTCAACTTCGCTCCACAACCATCACCACGAAACAGCGCCTACAATCCACAAAACTACCCGCCTCCTCCTCCAGGCCCACCGCCACCAGGAGGATACAGACCATCGTCTTGGCTCTCAGCAGAAGGAGGCACCGACTCACAACCCGTCTCCTACCAACCCACCTCCTTCCCCGCTCCCCCAGCAAGCGCCTACGCACCCACCAGCAACCCACAACCCCAACCACCTGCTGCCCAAGAAAAATCAAAATCAGAATCAGATTCCTTCCCACCGCCACCCTCTCAGCCACTACCACTACAAGAACCAGCACCAGCACACACGCGGATCAAATCCGCCGAAATGAAGATCCAGATCCCGACCACGGAAGCCAGCTCAACCTTCGACTTCGGCTTCCCCTCCACCCCAACAGAATTCCAAAAGAACCTCATGCGCTTCGCCTTCGTGGGCGCCAAGGTCAAGAAGGAAGGCTGGAGCACCGAGTACGGCCGCCCTGATCTCGGATACATGTTGAAAGAGATGGCGACGGGCGGTGTTGACGGCAAAGGCATCTTCGGACGCCGGACGTGTGTTTTTGTGTGTGGGCCGCCGAGCATGAGAGTCGATGTTGCGAATACGGTTGCGAGGTTGCAGGCCGATATTTGGGGGGATGACTCCAAGGATGAGATTTTCTTGCATACGGAGAATTATGCTATTTAAGGAGGGGATTGAGAGATTGTGGATGCAGAATGGGATTTATGTAAATGTTGAGGGGGGAAGGCGTTTGGATGATGGGAATGGAATGGAAATACCTCTTGTATCTATAATTGGCTGGTGTGTACCTAATGTCACGAGGAATTCAAATCCGTTGACGTACTTGCCTGTCCCAATTGACATCTCGATCTTTGTGCTCTTGGATCGTGTAGAGAAGTAGCCATATTGCTTCCACTAGAGCCTCTGCTTCGCAAATCCTTACATTCTCGGGCTTCAATGCGAGTCCTTTCCTACTCTCCTCCTCTTATCCCGACTCCACGATTTCGTAACTTTCTCGAGGAATCAGTCCCCTTGATTTCGGTGAGAAAGGGTTACGCAAATGGGTGAGGGTGGAGAAAGCGGAGTTGGGTGTCAAGAATATAGGTAATCAGGGAATAGATAATTTGAAGCGTTGAGTTCAAGCCACCACCCCTTAATGTTAAAATAATAATGATAATGACGAGCTGTCTGTTACTGAAGGCAGCTCGACACAAACTTACATTCCGATGCCCATGGTCGACTTGCGAGCGAGAGATAAAGGAGAGTAGAGACGAGATGTAGAGGGCTAGATAAATGAATTTTAGCGAGAGTGAGACGGAATATAATGAGACAATGCCAAACCGAGGACCAGAGAGAGTGAGGGGATTAGGCAATGACGAATCGTGCCTTAAAGTTTTGCGTGGAACTTGTCCACTTTCTTTTCCTCTTGTCCGGTCCAGGTAACAATCTCATCTTCGGGCGGCTTAAGCTAGGCACCTCCAGGCTTTCTTTATATTTATCTGAAAACTCCATCACCCAGCTCGACTTGTCCTTGCTCATTTCGTGAGAGAGAATTGAGGCCCATATGGGCGTAGCCATTGCTCCATCCGGCGGCGCCTGCAAGTTCCCTCAGGACTCCGAATGCTGGAAATCAAGCTGGGTTCTCTATGACCGGTCATAGCGGACTATACCTCAAGGTCAAACATACCGATAGAGGAACTCTTAACCAACATTTCCTCATGAATCTTGGAACTGAGTACAACCAAGAGTTGAGTAGTATTGCTGAGAATGAGTATACTATATTCATGATGGACCAGCGAGTCCTTAATACTAATGGTCTGCCGGTATCTAAGGAGGACAGAACACGATGAGAATAAGGAGGATAGCATGCGACGAGAAAGAGGTGTGCAAGGCTATTCATCCTCTCGGCCCTCCGTTAATGAACGCGAAATCGCGGATGAGTTTTAACATGCCTATACCAATTCACCATCTTGAGCAACGAAATGAGGCATGAGTTCATGATATTGCTCGACTCGACACTCAAAGCTAAATACCTCGCCCAAACAAGATTCGATGACAAGGCTCCAATCTACAGTGAGTGAGCCACGGACGACAAGGAGAATAGGTTATGACGAGATGGAGAGTATAAGATGAATGAATTTCACCGGGAGTAAGGAAGACAGTATGCGGTGAGAGCGAAGTGCAAGGAAACAAATAAGTATGATAAGATAAACCAAGATATAGAGTATAAAATAAACGAATTTCATCAAGAGTAAGGGCATCTGTTCCCTCTCCTGACAAGAAAAGTTATTCATCCTGCAAGGCTTCCCACAAACACCCGCTTAGTAACAATTTGGCACACGAATCCAGCCCTTCTCCAGTCAACATTATCTTGAGGCTCAAGATCACTTGCTAGTCTTGTAAGGTTGGCTTTGAGCAGCTGGCCCTTCACAAGACGAGGGTATACTGGACCACGAAGAATCTCCAAAATTGAGCGGAGAGCCACCTCCTCCTTCACACATAAGCCCATCGGCCTTGCAAAGAGGTACATCGTGAGATTACGCCGAGGCACTACCTTGAAGTTATGGAACGGCGCTAAAGTCTCGATCTTGTGGGGACATGATGCGACGAAAGTAAGGAGGACGGAATATGACAAGAGTAAAGAAGACAGTTTCCTTTTCAACGCGACACGTGCCCACAAAAGTCCAGACTTTCCCTCGAAAGAACGCCGTGTGATCAATCCACCCGTGCTCCACTGCTCTCCATAATCGGTGGAGAAGAAGTTGAGAAATCA
This sequence comes from Hyaloscypha hepaticicola, assembly GCA_002865625.1. NCBI lineage: Eukaryota > Fungi > Ascomycota > Leotiomycetes > Helotiales > Hyaloscyphaceae > Hyaloscypha > Hyaloscypha hepaticicola. Next base: position 1,078,704 of record KZ613465.1, on the reverse strand, counting down.
TTATGAGGAGCCAATGACAAGTTGGTCGAATAAAGAAACTTGAGAAAGGCGAAAGAAGCTTGTTCGTGGCTGGGGATTGGAAAAGTTTCGGTTTCTGAAGGGAAGGGAGAATTGGCACTGAATCGGGAAACTCCCAGGGAAAAGAATAGAGAAAGAATCTGTGTAAATGATGATGCTATGTTGTTGTGGTGTTGCCGAGACGAAAGGTAACGGGCTAGAAGAATACGACGAAAATGTGGAGCAAGCAATAAAACAAGGAGACTAAGGTACGACGAGACGCAAACTACTTGAAAGGGAAATTCCTCTCATCGAATGTCAATACTGAAGGCAGAAATCTCTGAGCTTCTGTTGGATATCGACACGGGAAGGACACTAAATGGCATGCAGAGCAGAGAGATTGGGGGTTGAGTATCTCGTCGCAAAGTAAGAAGCTTTTTATCTCGTTCTGATACTATGCCTTATTACACCGTCAAGTTTGTGTACCTATCCATTAACAGGCAACGATGAAAAGAAAAAGAAAATCGAAATGCTCCGTTGCCAAGTGATAAAGTCCTAATTGCGAGGCAATTGAAAAAGAAAAAAGGATTAGGAAAAATAGCTCCACTATAGAGTGACGAAGTTCTGATTTAAGACGGTCTTACTGGTCAGATCTTAGTCACAGCCGAGAGTAAGGCAAACCCAGCGATGGCGCCGATGATGGCTTGGAGGACGGAGGCGCAGAGTATGCGAAGAGAATGAGGTGCAAGAAAACAAATAAGGAGGTAAGTTACGGCGAGAGGCACAAAGTACTTAAAAGGGGACCTCCTCTTGTTGTAAAGGAAGAAGCACATATCACCTCGAGCTCGATTGCCAACGACAATGTCGGGCCTCTCACCCCTTACCATGATGCAGGGGAATTCAAAAGACACTGTCCTTCTCGTTGAATCTGAGTTACCGACGAGAGTAAAGCAAACCTAGCGATGGCGCCGACGATAGCTTGTAGGACGGAGGCACAGAATGCGACGAGAACGAGGTGCAAGGAAATAAATAAGTAGAGTTAGGTATAACGAGAGGCAAAGCACTTGAAAGGGAAGTCCTCTCGTCGCATAGCGATACCAATAGCAGTTTATCTCGTCACAAAGTAGGAAGCTAAGATGGTCTTTCTCGTCGAATCTTAGCAATGGCGCCGATAATAGCTTGCAGGACGGAGGCACACAGAATGCGACGAGAACAAACAAGGAGGGTAAGGTACGACGAGAGGCAAAGTACTTGAAAGGGGAACTCCTCTCGTCGCACAGCAATACCAGTAGCAATTTGTCTCATCGCAAAGTATTGGGCAAAGACAGTCTTTCTCGTCGAATCTTAATTGCAGAATCAAAAAGTAAGAATAAAACACTTAACAATCGTCCCTTCTCTCTCTCCTTTACTTTGTTTTGCGCCGAAAAAATCACAAAAATTTTTTATTATCTGTCTGTCCTCGCTGTTTTGGTACTTACCGATTGTTCTTGAGGAGCTGGTCGTCCCCATATATCTCGGCGACCAGAATAACTCGAGGCGCTGCGCCTACTCTCTGCTGGTGGCGAGACGAGAAGCTGGATAATATTAGCTAGTAAATTTCTAAGTTTGGAAGATTGGACTTACTCCAACAGATCCTTCTCGATGCGTTGTTGTTGGTTAATCCATGCATTGTAGTGTTTGTGATTGTGCTCCGGACTGTGGGGCAGATAGTGGTTCTTGGTATTGGCAAGAGCTAGTGCGGTGGTCATGTTGTCGGGAAGTTAGCAGCACCCCTAGGGAGGCGGTGCGCTGGGACCACGGCCTCTGGCTCTTGCCAATTCCAAGAACCAACGTCGAGCCGGCCTCTCATGGAGAGAGTGTTGACCTTTTTTTTGTTAGCAACTTTCGTTTAAAGGCGAAGCGAGGTATTTACTAAATTTAGGAAACAATAGAGATTGTTCCGGTCTTCGATTTTGATGGAGAATGGGAAAGGTCTGATTCGTTAGTGACTGCTTGTTCGAACGAAAGTGAATAAGAAGACGTAAGGGCAGCTCGGACAAGACAGATGCTGGACGAAACTTGTCTAATTTGCGATATAACGGACGGTAGTGTGAAAGAAATTCCGGAGGCTGTTTTCGGCGGGTTCCGGATCTCGTCGGATTGCTTGCTTGATAGATGTTGTGATTTTAGGGGATTTTCAAGAGGCCGGGCAGTAAACAGAAGCCAATGATTATCGTCGAATGATTTTTGAGCATCAGCAGCTGATCAGAAGTTGATCCGTTGAAAAGGGAATGCAAACAAGATCAAAGATCTTCTCTTCACTGTTCGGTCATTTCCAATCACCCTTTCTCAAATCAGACTCCTCCCCATTCTCGTTTTCTCTTGATTTTTTCCAGCTGGCAGTTCAAGGCAACACCAGGAAAGTCATAAAGCGTATAGAAAAAAGTTCTTTGAACTGCAATGGTGATGTGATCTACTCCTTTAGGCAAAACTTGGTTGGAAGACTCTTGGTTCATGGATCTCTAGCTGGCCCGCTGGGCATTCCTGTTTGATAGGGCCTTGACGGCCATGCATTGAACTCGGCCACAAGACTGAAGACGAAGTGGTGGGCAGGGGTTTGAATCTGATATGAGATTTTTGCTATGATATTGAAATACTCGAAAGGACGTCAAGGGCATGGCAACAAAATGAAATCACAATGGCACTGTCGGGCCTGGATGTTCTGAAGACTCAATCAGGCCCAAGGCTTGGACAATAACAGGCAAGCTCTCAAATCACACTCGCTTTCCGAATGCAAAGGTTTCAGGAATTCGCAGTGAAAGCATGGAGAAGTAAAATCAAATTCGATTGCATGTATTACTTCAGATCCTATTGTTGACTCCGCCAGCCACGATGTGGATCAACGGTCCTTCCCTTTCCATCTCCTGTGGCAAGCAATGCGAGCATTGTCAGCGAGTCTCCAGCCAACCATCAAGCTACAATCCAAGCAGCCTCCGAAACCAAGTATGAGCTTTCATTAGAGATGTATCATCCATTACGAACCGCTTCCTTCAGATCATAGATTCCAGAGCAGTAGATACAGGGCGAAAGGTTAGTCTGCCGTCCAACATCGAGGAGTCTACTGAAAGACCCTCACACACTCAATTCTCTGTGCGTACGTCAGAATTGCGAAGTGGTCGGACGGCTACAGAACAAAAAAAGATTACGGAGAAAGTTTTCGGGGTTGTCAAGCTCGCTACCGTTTTAGGTTTAGTTCGGAGCTAAGAGCTTTAGCTTGATTAATTTCCTTCTTCACTTAAAAACGCACTTTTCTGCAGCATGGAATCATGGAATCTTTGAGCGACACGAAATGGGATGTCTTGATTTCGGGAACGGGTCTGCAGAACTCGCTCCTTGCCCTGTGAGCTCTCTTCTCCGTCTCGAGCGTCTTGGATCATCTCTGACTGACCTAGATGAAGAGCTCTGTCCCGTTCCGGCAAGAAGATTCTCCATGTCGACGAGAATGTATACTACGGGGGTGCTGAGGCTGCGTTCAGTCTACAGGAAGTCGATGAATGGTTAGAAAAGATTCAAGGAGGTAAGGATCCCTGCCAGAATTACTGGGAGCTCAAAAGCTTACGCAGCCAGACATTTCTTCAAAACCATTCCGAAATGCCTCGCTGTGGAAGGCAGAAGCCTCCGATGGAACAGCAGGGCTATCTTTCTCGAGAGCATACACCCTCACTCTATCACCGCAGATCATCTACAGCAGATCAAAGCTCTTGTCAAATTTAGTTTCCTCGAAAGTATATCGACAGCTGGAGTTCCAGGCAGTCGGGAACTGGTGGATCTACGACGGAGAGACAGAAGCATCTCTAAGACGTCTGCCGAATGGCCGGGAGGATATCTCGCAAGATAAGAGCATCGATAATAGGGCAAAGCGAAGCTTGATGAAATTTTTGAAGTTCGTCGTCAATTATGAGAATCTAACGGAAACGTGGGAGCCTCATGCGGACAGTGGACTTGCTGGATTTCTCTCTAGAAAATTCCAGCTCTCTCCGAGCCTTCAGAGTGTCATTTCCGCATTGACGTTGTCGTTTGAGCCTTCCGACCAGATACCAGTAAAATGGGCCCTGCCTCGAATCGCTCGACACCTGACCTCTATTGGCGTGTTTGGGCCTGGCTTTGGAGCTGTAGTACCGAAGTGGGGAGGTGCTGCTGAGATATCACAAGTGGCCTGTCGAGCTGGTGCTGTTGGAGGAGGGGTTTATGTCCTTGGAACTGGAATCAAGACCTCGGAAACAGTCACCGAAGATGGCGAGCAACTCAGCAAAGTTGAGCTCTCGAATGGCGAGAATGTGAAAACCAGACGCATCGTTGGGAAGAACACTGGCCATGATCTAGCAAACCTGAAGTCTGTGTCCAAGATCATTGCTGTCGTGTCATCGCCTCTTACCTCCCTATTCCAAAGCTCTATCGAGGGCTCTCCATTGGCTGCAGTCTCAGTGCTTGTCTTCCCTTCCAAATCGCTTCCGGAAGGCACCGCTCAGCCAAATCCCGTCTACATCATGGTTCACTCGAGCGAAACAGGCGAATGCCCATCTAATCAATGTCAGTATTCTCCTTTTCTGTTTCTCTTCCGCATTACATGATGATCCAACTTATGAATACTTATCTACATTGTCTGAATTCCATTGAAGATAACATACCTCTGACAGTCTGATGATGCTTCTTTTCTCCATTATTTGCTCTTGATCACGTGAATTGAGCTTTGCTAACCATGTGTTAGGTGTTCTGTATGCCACAACGCTAAAGTCCGATAATAGCAAGGCTGTCCTCGAAGCCGCTCTGTCGGCTCTCCTGAAGTCCACCGAGGATGATGAAGGAAAGCTTTTGTACAGTCTCTACTATGAACAAGAACAGCAAGCCTCATATGCATCTCTGGATCTTGCTTTCAATGACGAGATCCTTCAGGCTGTCGAGGATCAGTGGAAGACTATTATGGCTGATGATAATGGCACATTGGAGGGCTCCTTTATGCAATTTGAAGACCGGGAGGGAATGAATAATGACGACGATGATGGAGATGAAGGGTTTTGATATCCGGTGGCTGGGCATGGCGTTGGGAGTTTCTAGGCAGGTAGGAGACCTTTTCGGGTTTATCTAGGCCAAATGGCTTGTCAATCAATCCAGCATTCTTCCAAGAACACATCATGTGTTACCAAGAAACTATGTCGTGGACTCTGATTCAACTTTACAATTGTTCATGCACCCTTTTGCGCTGGTACTCGTTTCCTAACGCAAATACTCCCCTGCATCGATCTTTTGAGTGCCTGCGTTACGAATTTTTGTCAAAAGATTGCTACTCAAAGTCCCACCATCTCTACCTTCCCTGCTAGCAATCGCAGCTACCTTCCCTCCCTTCAAGTTCACATTCTCACTCAAAATACAAGACCAAGTGAAAAGGGCATACCTAACGTCTTGCTATTTGATCTTTCGACGAGACGTTTTTTGTTCTTACAATGAGAACACCTACCTACCTTACCGAAAAATTCACTTCTTCACAACTACCTCCTAATCCACCACCTGACACGGGATCCGGATCAACACCGTCCCCGAGCCTCGTTTCCCCCCATATCTAAGTCAAAATAAGGTCCTTCTCGCTAAAAGCAATTCTCGTCCGACTGTTTAGCTCGATTCTCGTTCCATTCACCATTAAATTCGAGCCGAAACTAATCGACTTCACTCTCGAACTCAAAAAAAGTGTCAGAGTAACCGAGCGCCAAGCCTGATACAACCGAGCTCGGTTCTGCTTGTTGTAGGCGGCGCTCCAGCTTCCTGCGTCATGGCGGCAGCCAGTTAGCCGGTGTCGTTTGTGTCACCTCATCTTGAGGCTAGAACGTAGACACGACGTGTCTAGGTATGTTCCTCTTTCTCTCCTCTTAAATCACTCGCTAACTTCCAATAGCCTGCAGCTGGAAAATATCTTCGACAGTTCCCAATTGCACGGATGGTCCCAGTTGGACCGCACTCCAGGCCTACCGTCAGGCAAAACCACATTCCTAAGATGCCGTATGTGGGTGTGCTTTGTCTCTGCTTGTTCGCTCGCTTCAACAGCGCCTTTCTTTAATTGAAGTCTCAACACTTCCCCAAAAACATCTTGAGAACTATAAAGTAAGTTAGCAAATCTCCTTAACCAGCAGCGGCGGATGAGAACTTGCAAACAAAACTTTTTTTTTGCTACTTTTTCAAGCTTGTGTAAGGCAAGGAAGCAAGAATGAGAGGTAGATCTTGAGAAGACGTTATTTAGAAGCAAGCTTATACTTTGGATTTTTTTTTTAGGTAACTCCAGCTCTTCTCTTTTCTTTCTTCCAGTTCGATCAATGTGTTCGCCTTTTTCAATCTCCTGCTTCTCATCCTCGATTCGCGACTCTCCCTAACTTCTCCAACCATAGCCACGAAGCGTTCGGCACCTCACTTATCAGCCTTAGCTGAGCATCTCACACGCAGCCGCGATGCCCCAACAAGTTTTAAATCAATTCAATTGAGCGAGTTGCCTCTATGCTAACAGTACTTCGATCCAACCCCACGCCAAACTCCGGAAGAACGTACACTACATGTGAATTCATCCACGAAGCCAACAGAACGCCAAAACTTGCTTGTGCTCTCTTTTTCTCTCACACACCAACGACCCTTCCATGCAATGACAAAAGAAACGGTGCCTAGCGGGCATGCATGTTGCGTAAAAAAACCAACAGGGTATCCTCTCTACAGCTTATACCAAATTCAATCACTCATCTCATTTCTCTTATCCTTCATTATGCAGTATGGGTTACTGCTCATGGTCTTCGCACAGGCCCTCCTCTGACTCGTACTAGGAATGGACTTGGCATCTCATCTCTTTCCGGATCCCAGATAGGAGGTTCTCCCTTCTCTACCCCCGCCTTCTCCTTCTCAGCCATTCTTGCTGCAAATGCTCTGCCTTTAGGCTCCGGGCTTCGGTTTCCATCGCCGACTGCGCGACCACCCGCTCGTGCTTGCGCTAACTCGACGAGTGTACGGCCTTTTGGTGCCATGCTAGTGCCACTAGTGGCTTTGACCATGTTGTTCTTGGTTGCAACCTTGTTGAGGTCTTCGGTATTTGAAGCTTTGGATTTTAGACTCGACTTTCGGGTTGGCGATAATGGCGCGTTCTCGTGCGAGATTAGGTTTGCTGATGATGGGATCTTGGAAAGACGTCGATTCGGAGAGGAGCTTCGCTCTTTGAGGGCGGTGTTGCTGGTTTGTGCGCGGAGGTCTGGTGCTGTGGACAACATCGGTACAGTCGCAGCCTTTCCAGCGAAGAGATTGACCTGGGAAGTTTTCTTCTGAAGTGGCGCTGTCTTTTGTGAGATCAGTGGGGGTCGTGAGCCGTTCGATTTCAAAGGATTCTTTAGAGATTTTTGGCGTGTCGGCGAGGCAAGGGTAGGGATATCATCATCTCCTGAGTCATCGGAATCCATAAGCTGTGGTTGCCATCGAGCTTCAGCTCCTGCAGCAGCAGCAAAGATATTTCGCCCAGTACTTGGAGCCTTGGTTGCACCGTTGCGCCGAGGTGAAAGTGAAAGTGACGCAATGGAGATAGGTGATGGCTCTGCCATCTCGATATCCATTGGGGTTCCGGCAAACATTGTCTGGGCGCGACCAAAGGGTGTTCTTGTGCTCTTCTTGAGGGCCTTTGTTGGCTCAGGGGAGTCGATCGAGAGATCCGTAATGCCTGTCAAATCGGGGAACTCACTATCTCCATTGGTGCTGACAGACGATTGTTGGGTTTCGTTTCCAACCAAAGATCCCGAGCCAGAGAAGTCCTTCGTCGAAGCTTGGCTTTGGGTGCTTGACCGCGCTTGAAGCTCGGACTCAACCTTCTTCTGGACTTCATGGTCGAACTTCTTTTGAAGTCTTTCAATCTCGAGTTGGACGAGACGATTGATCTCCAATTGAGCCTTGACCTCCCATTCTCTCCGGAGAGAAGCTTCAATATCTTGTCGAATTTGCACCTTCTCTGTATCTAGAACCTTGATTCTCTCCTCCGCTTCTTGAAGACGTCGTACGATGAGTTCCTCCTTGGTCCTCACCAGGCGTCCTAACTCAACAACCTCCTTCTCCTTTCGCATAAGCTTGACCACTGGAAGATTGAGGAGTGCTGCCGTATCCGGCCGTCGATCAGGGTTGACCGTTAGGCAGTCTTTAATCACGGCATAAAGGTCTGGTGAGTAGACACTTGGTAGAGGCGAAACTTTGCCTGACTTAATGCTCTGAAAAAGCTGAACGTGCGAATTGCCGTGGAAAGGCGGGTTTCGTGTGCATAATTCATAGATGATGCACCCCAATGACCAGATATCCGACTTGAGGGTGTAACGTTCGGCAGCAATAAGCTCGGGAGACATGTAAAAAGGAGTACCGACGTACGTGGATGCAAAATCATGCGCTTGCATCATTTTCGAAAGTCCGAAGTCTCCAAGTTTGACCGAATTATCTTCTCCTAGGAAAACTGACCGATTGTTAGAACAACGAAATTACACACCAGATCGAGCACATACCATTCTCGGGCTTCAAGTCACGATGCAGGATCATAACGCCTCCCACCGGCTTTCTTGGCTTCGCAGAGTTGCCTAGCCCCATGACATTGCTTCCAACTTCCGGCGCGTCAACTCCATAGTGACATCTGTAAAGAGCCGTGACCAGTTGAGAGAATATACTCCAAACAAAGCCCTCCTCTGCGAATTGGTTCTTGTCCTTGAGATTCTTAATAACCTTTCCCAAATCTCCATTCCCACAATACTCCATGTACAAATGAAGGTCTTGAGTTGACTTCAAGTGCTCTCGATGGTAGTAGCCAACGATGTTTGGGTGTCGAAGTGAGGAGAGGATCGCGAACTCGGCGTGCAGCTGTTCCCTCTCTTTTTGCGACATCTTCAGGTAATTGATCTCCTTGCGACAGAGGATCTGGCCATCTTGCTTTCTGCGCACTTTTCTAATAACTCCAAAGGAACCATGTCCTGCATGCGCTTAGTTTTTGTGTGTTGCTCGCGCCGTCAAAGAACTCACCAATCCGCTCCAGCACCTCATATTTGTCTCCTTCCGACATGATTCCTACTTGTCGCCGGGGTCTATTCGTGATGATATTCTTTATGAAAGATTGCAACAGCCAAGGCCATGAGCGAGTGGTATTGCCTCTGCTGGAGTGGTGATAACTGGTCGCGTTATTGGCGTTGTAATGTCGTCTGGGATTCTTGAATGTCTCGGTGATTGTTAGTCGGCCCATGCTGTAAACAATAGTTCTGGTTGCCATGCGAACGTTCTCGGTGTATTGTATCTCCGACGCCGATATTGCAGGGATGCTGATGGTGGTGTGGTGGCGGGTAGTGGCGTATCGATAACGGAATTAAGGCCTCGAGATCTCCATGACATTTTGTAATTCAAAGTTTCTGCACCCTTAACTTCCATACTTCCCCCCAACGTGCTGTATAGCTGGTGAATTGGCGGGAAAGAGTTTTAGAAATGGTGCTCCGCAAAGACCAACTTGAAGTCCAACTAAAGGACGAGCATCAACTTATTGCGACTGGCGTTCTTCGAGATGACAGTCCGCTTGACCTCACTCCCGAATTTCAGAAGCTCTGCGATGCTTGCAGAATTGGAGATCTGAAAGGATGTCAAGAAGCAATTGCTACAGGAGCCAATATAAATGCTCGAGATTATTTTGATTACACTCCGTTGATCTTGGTAAGGTCTTTCGAGTCACAAGGTTGTTGCCGCCACTGACTTTCTTAGGCAAGTCTCTGTGGTCATTACGAAGTTGTCCGACTACTCCTCGAATCTGGTGCCCTCTGCGAACGAGATACATTCCAAGGCGAGCGGTGCCTCTATAATGCTTTGAACAATCGAATACGAAACCTCCTCCTACAATACGATTACTCCAAAAGCACGGATCCATTACAGCCTCTTGCTTCCCACATCACCTCGTTGCTCACTCGGGATAACCCCAAAACGTCGGATATCTGCCTCACCGCATCTTCAGAACAATGGAATCTGCATAAATTTGTGCTCTCTGCACGATCGCCGTACTTCTCGAAGAAACTTGCTGCTAATCCTAAGACCACTGTTGGGAAATTGGCAAGCACGATACCACCCGAAGCCTTTCAAATTGTCTTACATTATCTGTATCTTGGAGAAGTCCCTTCAGACCTCGGATTGAGTAACAGGAGTTTTGTGCTGGAGGAAGATGTGTTTAAAGGTATCGACGAAGTCAGCAAGCAATTGGAAATCAAATCACTTTGGGAAGGCATATTATCTGGGAATGACAGGCGGCTAGCTCGACAACGGCATCAAGACGAAGTCACAAAAGGACGAAATCAGCTCGAAGACTGGTTCCGGAACAATGTCCTGAAATATAAAATCGAGGTGGAATATAGCAAAGCTCACGACGTCAAATGGACCCGAGATAATGGAATATTTGCGGATGTCCTTCTCCGAGCAGATGAGAAAGTGGTGGAAGATTCAAATTCTGGAAATGAAACACCAAAAGCACGAGATACCGCTTGTTTGCCCATTGGTATACCTATTGGTCCTTCAGCGGCTTCCAGGTCCCCATCTACCACGAGGAAACCAAGGAAATCCATGTTATTCCCAGTCCATCGTGCGATGTTATTGAGATCCGAATATTTCCAGGCCATGTTTGGATCGTCGTTTCAAGAAGCTCAGCTCACCGAATACCTCCAGATAGTGAATGTCGATTGCAGTCCTGCCGTCTTGGAAATCGTTTTGACCTTTCTCTACACGGAGAAAGCAGACATTCCAATTGAGTATGCCTTGGATGTGCTCTTCGCCGCGGACATGCTTTTCATCGAGAAATTGAAGACTAAGGCAACCGTTGTGATCTCTACGATTGGTATGGGAACAGGCGGCCTTGCAGATAGATCTCACAGAGAGGCTGGTCATGACCAAGAGGTCGAAGTCGAGCCAATTAATATTTATGACGTGATTCACGCTGCTTGGTTTCTAAAAGTCCAGCGACTGGAAGAATTCAGCGCACGATATCTAGCATATCGATTAGAAGATTATATCGACGAGGAAGAATTCGAAGAAATGATCAAAGAAAGTGCGTCCAGGATTCAGAAACGCCAAGAAACAGATAGTATCGAGTTGCTAGATGAGTATGTCAAGTCTTGTCCGAACTGTAGATCATAGCTGACTCCGGCTAGCATTCGATACTATTTATCTGAGCGTTTTCGCCTCCGTTTCGAAGATTCGGGACTGGAGGAAATAATGGATGAAGATGGAGAAATCCACGCGGAAGTTGCGTCAGTTATTTCAAATGCTGTGGACGCCCTGCGACCCGGGGCAGAGCCCACAAAGGTCGAAACAACGCCTGTGGACCCAGCGTTGAATCCTTTTATGAACGGCGAGATCAGAACGCTCGACGGAGACGTCGCTGGTGACGAATTTGCCGCTGATGCCATTAACTACCAGGTCCTACTCGGAAAGATTGATTCCTTGCTAGAAAGATTAAAGCTCGACGCCTAAAGATGCCGTCGACGCGATTAGAAGGTAACAGGTTCGACCAGGGAAGTATTGACGGTAGACTCCCTATCCTAGATAATAATAGAAGGGTTTCAATCCTTCTTTGAAGATGGCACCCTCGCTCGAATGATCGTGACAACACACATCGCCGTTTTACCTAAGCTTAGTTGAAATAGAATGTTCCACGCCGAAACACGAAAATGTCCGGCCGGCCAATGCTAACCTTGACACCTTTGACGGCAGTTGCTAAGAAAATCAAACAACTTAAATCGGCTCTTCTTCCCAGATGTCGCATTGGCATTGATGATTGCCTTTGAGAAACCGGGCGAGGGACGAGCCTTTGGTGGAAAGGGGGCCTCTGTGGATGGCACGTGCTTCTCGCTTAGGCCTCTCGACCATTCGCTCCCTCTCGCTTCGTTTTACGCCCAATTCTCTATCAGATCACGTCTCAGTATCGTCAGAGGTGCATTCCGCGCCTCTTGTCCTCGATACGGCCCTTGACTCTCCAAGCTTAAACCTTCATTTTCGGTGGCGCATGTGAGGCTGAACCATGAGGGGTGACCACATTGTCAGCTGGAAATGAGCGTTCCGGGCCCGGTTGGTTTCACCAACAGCGATGCGGGTGATGCCGTCGAATTGAAAGCCATCCGGGCCTGTGTTCTTCAACTGGTTGACTAGGAATTCTTCCTCCAAGGTCATTCGTCGCTAAAAGTTCGTCTTTTCTGAATGCAGAATGACATTCCTTACTGCCGAGGGGAGGGCTTCGTCCTATGTCGATCTGGAGCTCGGCACGACTACCTCCTGTCCAAGTATTGCGGGTCTCACGTCTCAAAGAACTCACTCATATCTACTCACTCCTTCACACTTTCCAAGCCAACTCGCGTCCTTCCAGTTCCATTCCTCAAGGAGAAATTCTGCGCCCTTCATTACGGCCCGTTCCATGCCCGCATTGAACGCCACCGACATCGAATTCTCCAATGAGCTCTCTCCAACTCTAATATATCTCCCTCAATCTCTCTCAAAGGCGTCTAGATGACAGGTTTTTCTCAATCACGGTCCTTTATAGGAGGCGCAATCTCAACAGCTTCGTCGCCCTTACGGAACAACTTCATCGAACTTAACTGTCGCTCACCCGTTACCCCGCGAAGGCCACGCCCTCCAACATCAGCGAGTGATGGCACAGAGTGGAGCAATGGACTCACTATTAATACAGACCGAGCTCGCGAATACGGATCATACACTAGCTCAACGTGCCTGGCAACACCAAGGACATTTTCGATAGCCTCACCAAGCAACAAAAATCAAAACTCGTTATACCCTTCAAAATCACCCCCGGAAGATGACACATCGTCGAGCACTACACTTGTGGACTCTTCACACACTTTCCTTCCTCTCACCCCGCAATTTATTCATTCAACTTCAAACGGAAAACTGGGAACTTTCTCAGCCATCAACATCATCCTCGGCAAGACCGTGAGGGTTGGCATTTACTCAATACCTTCCTCAATATTCAACTCTGTAGGCTCAGTCGGAGCCTCCCTTCTACTATGGATCATCGGATCTCTGATATGCTTCTGCGGTCTGGCCGTGTATCTCGACCTGGGGACCGCTATTCCCCGATCAGGAGGTGAACGCATCTACCTTGAGCGCATTTTCAGGAAGCCCCGGATGCTGGCAACATGTATGTTCATGTCCTACGTTGTACTTTTGGGGTTCAGCACACCCAATTGCATCGTATTAGGTGAGTACGTAATGTACGCACTCGAAATCGACGTCAACAGGTGGAACGTCCGAACAGTTGCAGTAGGCGTCATAACTCTCCTCTGCTTCATCCACGCCAAGTACCAAAAGCTAGGGCTACGAATCATTAACGTCCTGGGCGTGGGCAAGATGCTCATCCTGGTAATCGTGATTCTTTCAGGAATAGCAGGAGCACTCATGGGCGTGGGTTCCTCTTCCTCTCCGCTCACCCGTCGCCGCTTAGGCGGCGGTATTGGAGGGCCCTTGGACGACTTCTTGATGCCAGATGCCAACCTCTCAACCGCCCAGCAAAACTTCAGCTCCCTTTTTTCTGGCTCTTCCACCCAACCCTACGACTACGCCACCGCTCTCTTAAAAATCCTCTACTGCTTCCGTGGCTACAGCACCGCCAACCAAGTCCTCTCCGAAGTCCGCAATCCAATCCCCACCCTCCGTCTCGCAGCCCCCATAGCTCTCTCCCTGGTCACCCTAGGCTACATCCTTGCCAACATCGCCTACTTCCTCGTCGTCTCAAAAGATGATTTCCGCTCTTCCGGCGTGGTGATAGCCGGTCATTTCTTCAGGAACATCTTCGGAGAAGTAATCGGCGAGAACGTTCTCCCTCTCTTCATCATCATCTCGGCCTTCGGCAACATAGCAGCCACCTCCTTCGCACAAGCACGCGTAAATCAAGAACTCGGCCGTGACGGCCTATTGCCATTCTCGCGACTCTTTTCCGGGAAAAATGAATGGGACTCCCCTACTCCAGGGCTCTTTCTCCACTGGCTCATCTCCGTCCTCGTAATCGTCGTCCCTCCCCCAGGAGAAATCTACAATTTCCTCGTCGACATCGGCGGATATCCCGTTTCCGTGATCTCCGTCTCTATCTCCCTCGGTCTCTTGTACCTCCAGGCCTCACCTACCGAGAACTGGCAATCGCCTTTCCGGGCAAAGAAAGTTTACACCATTGTATTCGCTGCGTCGAATTGTCTTTTATTAGTGCTACCGTGGATCAAACCGAAGCAGGAGAAAGGAGATGGAAGGTTCCCTTATTATGCATACCCTGCTACCGCGTTAGGGATTCTGGGAAGTGGGGTGGTGTATTGGTGTTGGTGGGCTAAGCTGAAGCTTCTTCTCTTTTCCAGCGAGAGGCAGGGATGGATGAATCGAGCAGGGCATAAGCGAGTGTTGAGCGATGAAGCGTACCCGATGATGAGGTTTGAGCTTTATGATAGTGAAGATGGGGAGACGCAAGTTGAAGAGGGGGATGAGAGGAGGGGCTTGTTACATAAAGATGGGAAGGATGAGGATGAGGATGAGGGAATGAGGCAGAGGGCGCCGTGTGGGTGTTTGTTGGGGCATGGGAGGTTGGATAAGGTTGAGGAGGAGGCAACTCCATCTTCGTGAAAATACCATAAATGAAATTAGAAGGGTGTAGATTAGCATAGCGCGGCGCACGGAATAGGATACCAAAAGATATTTTGATATGCACTTCACAGAGTCTTTCTGCCCGTTGCAACACTTGCTCACGAATTTCACAATCAGTAAAGACACTGAAACTTCATAACTCATAAAATTGAAACTAAAGACCTATGGACTAGCCAAAGCTCAAAACTAAAATGAAAATAAAACCAAATCGCAAGATCGGCAAGTATGGGGGACCGCCAGCGCAGAGCCCAACCGGGGTGCTAATAGTCCCAAAACTGGTGAAGTGCTGTTCAAACACAACAGACCAGCAAAGAAAGACCCTGCTCTTATCTACAACGACTGCTTGACTGTAAATGTCAAGGCCTAGTGTTGTTCTTTTTTCTATCGCTGCTTGATTGTGAGTATCAAGACCCAGCTTTTTTATTTTCGTTTACCATAAAAACTTTGAACTGTAAAATTCAGATAGCCTCCCGATACTTTAGCACCAAGGGAATAATAAAAGAGACACTGGGTTGCCCCATTGCGTTTCCTCCTCCGGCAAATGGCGATTATGTGATGTCCCCAAGCAGCGGGGTGGTTGTCAGAGGATGGCCACTCTCCTGACGTGAAAACGGATTGTCAGTGACTCAGTGTACTGACATATCGACATAATTTCGGGCGTACTCTGACGTGCAGTGATATCCTAACGTGAATTCAAAGTCATTTCCTGCACGAGGCATGCATGAGTAGTTTATGGTCGTGCTCAGGACCTAGGCATCTTCCTGGCCCCGCTGAGGTAAGTGTTGCTGCTTGGGAGAAGAGATTGTAGCAATGATATCAATAGCGTTGACAGAAGGGTCTTCCAGAGACGGGGTGGGGAAGATGGAGAGGATGACGAAGTTGAGGCCGACGATGGGTCCGATCAGCGCGTGAGCAAGTTCCGGGTTGCGAGAAGCGACAACAATCAATAAGTCAACCAATAATCCTACGTAAAAGCAGAGAATTTCGAATGGGATAGTCGCTAACCACATGATGCCGATAACCGCGAAATACATAATGCTGAGGATTGCATACATGATGCCGAAAAGGGCGATTATTTCAGGCACGAGGTAGAGGAGCATCATGTAAATGCCGAGGAGGAAGGCGCTGAGGAGGAACACCAAGGTGCTTTCACCCGCTTTGGAGAGAAGGAATATGAGATCATCGCAGACGTCGAGAACGAAATATCCTATAGACATGCACGTTGCAGGCAGGTGCACCAAGGCCAGGAGCACTCCGAAAATGAATTTTTTTAAATGGTCCTTAGGTCTTTCGTTCCTTGCGATGATGCCGGTGGGTCGCTTGTGTGAAGAGGGGATGTGTCGACGTTGTCCAGCTATTGGAAAATTACATAAATCGTCTTCAAACATCTTTCATAAGAAACGATCTCACCAACCACCACTACACTCTGAACAGTCGTCCTTGACTATTCTCTCGTAACACTGACAAGTCTTGATAGTTGGCATGTGACTTGAGATGTCTCTTCGCATTGTCCAATCGTCTCGAAAACCCGACTCTGGGCCCGTTGACGTGCCAGGGGCAGCTTTGAACGGGACAGAAATAGAGTCGAATCTTTCCATGGGTGTCCTTGTGACGATCGAGGTCCCGTTGAGTAGCTTTTCCGGTCCCGCAGCCTTGAAAGTCGCATCGATAAGGCAAGGTGTGAGTCTTGATGTGACGGCTGGACGACAAAGAGTTAGCATGATCGAAGTCATGTCTCGAGAGACAGAAACGTTGATGAGACATGGATGGCACTTACTTGAGCTCACCCAGAGTAGGTTTCTCCTCTGAGCACTGGGGACATCGAAACTCTGGGGCGGCATCAACTGCGCCATCGTCACTTCGGTCTGGGATTTCTGCTGCAGGCGTTGCGTAAGCTGCAGTACTTTGATTTTGGGATCCAGAAGGCGTGAAGGTGACTGTTGAAGGACTTGTATCGTTCGTTGCGGCAGCGGGAGTTGAGAGGGCTGACCAAGCATTGGACGGGGTTGGATTGCTGGAAGGAGCATCTGAGGGGACATTGGTGTCATGTGATATGAGAGGAACTGGCAAGGCTGCGGTCTGCAATGGGATGTCGTCATCGCCATTGACCGAGCAAGGCTCGCCGTTGTAGTAAGTGAACAGATTCTCGACGGATTCGGAGTACCATATCCGATGATTATCGAGTTCACTTTGACTGAGGTAGGGAAGGGGGTGGGTGAGATCGTTATTGTAACCTAGTTGCCGATCATTGTAACTCGAAATGTGGTATTATGCGGAGATAACGCTCCGCCCGTTTTAAAGGTAGGGTGAAGTCTCACAGTGGTGGATCTGTGGACTTCGAAGAGGAGAAGCCGGCGGTGGGCCTCTTCCTGAGCCGCGGATGGCAGCGATGCAGAAGAATGAAAGAACGATCGAGGATTCGGGCTTGAAAAGATCGAGAAGCCAGGATGCGCGCTAATTGAGGCCCCTTCAGCCTTCTGATGTGTCGACGGGAACAGTCAAGCCACAATATGCCCCTCCTCAAGCGAGGCAGATTTTGGGTGGAGGTCCAGTGCCGGTGGTGGCATGTCTGTCAGGGGAGCAACTAGCCAATAGTATGCTCTTTGATAGGCTGTTGGAGGCCTCAAATCACGCCCAAAACTTGCAGTTCCTGGACCGAAAATTTCCAACGACGGAAATGGGGCCTCAAGTTGTGATCATGGACGCAGCATTGACCCTGGCATTGAGGCCCCCAATCTCATGCCGTTCGTTTGTTTGGTCAAGTTTGTCCATTCGACAGCTGGAATTTCAGTTCTGGGTCTTAATACGACAGCAGAAAAGGCGGCTCGAATTTTGGATACGATACCTGGATACCTGGCTCCGGAACGCCCAAAACTTGGGATTTGAGGCCTCCTGCTATCGTGCTTCGTCCTAATTGAATGCCGAAAGAATTTTGTTCTCCTTCAAGGTTGGAGAACAACAAGATCCGCCCGACCTGTAAATGCTGGCCCTGATACAGCCCCTGCCATTCCAATGGGGGCCTCAATGTCTCCCGGAAACCAGTCGTATAAGACAAGGTGATTGTTCCCTCGTTCGAGAGGTACCATCAGCCCGTCATATACGCCCGTTTGCCCAATTCCAACATCATGCCTTCAAAGTCCTCAAAGCGATCCAGTGAGAGACGCAAAGACTCTAAAGAGTAAGTCTGAGAAAGAGTATCCCTTTAAGACCTGGTCTAATATTGAGGTGCAGAAAGTCCTCTCCTAAGAAGAATTCTGGGCACCGTAAGGATCAACCCGCTCAAGGCAACTCCATGAAGCTGTCGACCATCTCTCCCCAAATCGACTCTTCATACCAACAAGTCCCCCGGGGCTATGATCAAACGGCCGCCACCCACGACTCGGCAGGGGTTCAATATCAAGCTGGTTCTGTCTCCGGCCTACCCTCGGCAAGAGTCTGGCCAGATGGCAACACTATTCCGTCTCAAACAAGACTCGATTATGACCTTCTCGGACTGAGCCAGAGGGCGCTCACCGCGCACTACGTAGCCAACACGACAACCAAATATACTAGCCAAAGCTTTGAGTGTCCGTATCACCAAACGGTGCATGAAGCAAATTTTGCTGAGCAGAGATCCGAATATGGACTGGGCGGTCTTGATCGATTTCTGGGTGAAGCTCGATCGGAGCAAGGCGCGGTGTACTTTGGTGATGATATTTGGCGCGGGCCCGGTGTGTGCTGCTGTTTGGGAATGGGCGGTCATTTTCTCGTTGATTGAGCGCGGCGATTCCACCAGTTTGTGCTTCCCTGTTTTCTGAGCCGATTTCCAGAGCAGCTTGACTATGCACTTGGCGGAATATAGACTTCCTAAACAGACTTCGTTCATCCTTTCCTTTCAGAGAAGCAAAAGATCCCATATCAATTATCTGGATAATGATGGGTAAAAATGAATGAATTGACGTCAATAAGGTAGCAAAGGATGGTTATGTGGTCTGTAGAATAGTGTTTGGGGAGGAAGAGGAAAGGAGAAGATAAGAAGGAATGGAAAATGGTACTCCCGGACCACGTGACGAGCACTAAGTCCCTAACGGGAGGCATTGCTTCATTCATCTAACAGCCTAATAGCCGTGAACTACTTTACTCCTTCTTCTCTACCTTCACGAAACGCTTCTTGACTGCTGCAATCATCTTACCAAACCCTGAGTGACGAGGAGTCAGCGCTGTCTTATGTAGACGGTTTAGGGAAACAGGACACATACAGAACACGTTCAAAGCCTGCAAAGTGACGTGGCCTCCCATGTAAATGATAACAAGCCACATCGGTAGTGACTGATCGCTTCCAAACCTCGTCAGCTCGCCGTTAGTCTCAAACTTTGCACTGCTGCTAAGGTGCAACACGTTCCAGACGTCCCTGTAAATGTTGAATGAAGAATATGCTCCCCATACTAGGCGGCAGCTGAAGAACACGGACAAAAGCATTAAGCCATTGTAAAGTTGTGCCTTGGTACCAGTCATACCAAGTTTATCGAAGAACCAATGAATATTCAAGAATGGGGTTGAGAGCTCGTATAACATAAATATGCAGCCGTAGTAGTTGAAAATCGGCCGCTAGAAGAGGACATCAGCACAACATGATATACTCACCAGTGTCATCCACAGAAAACGTACAAAGCCAAGAGTGTAAGTCAGGAGGCAACTAGAGGCGTGAGCCAACATGCCCAGGCCAAATACGTCGAGATAGCGGATCATGACAACAAGATCAAACAGGAAGTATCCTGTGGCGAGGGCTTGCACAAAGCCCGCAGCTCCAGTGTATCCCCACATCCTCTCCTCAAGGTTCATCCCCTTCCTCTCCTTATCAATTGTCATTATCAGTGGTGCGAGTATAGAAATTGCAACGCTCTGAACCATGGAGGCACAATGCATGTTCCATCGAAGTTTGCTCTCATAGGAAAGCTTCGTGTATCTATTCGGAAGCAAAAGACTTGACAGCGAAGGCGCAAGATATGCAAATATAAAGTGGTACAGTGCGTACGCGTACAATATCTCGTGGATATGGAGGGGCAATGTGCGGAGCGAGAGGTAATCGCACGCTGGCTGGACAAGTGTCTTAAGCCACGGGATCGGAGATAGGAAGGGATCAAGCATCGTGAAGAAGTCTCAGGACAGGACAGGACTGGAAACCACATTAGCACCACTCCGGCGGAGAAGAAGTTTGTACTCGTACCCGAGATCTGAGTTGTCTCGAACCAGCTGAAGGCCTAAGCGGATTGAGCTCTGCGCAAGAACTGTTTCTCCCGAGACGCAGATGCTGGGAATGAGGTCGAGAGGAATGAGGAGAAGAAAGATAGACACAAAAGAAGACGCGGTTCCCACAGATATAGACCAAATGTAAGCGGGGATTCCGCTCCCTAGGCAGGAAGCATCGTGGACAAGTAGGCAGTGCAGACAAGCCTACCTAGTCGCGTGTGACCCTAAGCCAAGACAAGGGAGTGCCTGAAGATTTCACCTTCAACAACAGAATTGACGGAGCTGGAGATTCCTGAAAGCTGCATCATTCCTCTCCCGGGATAGTTTGCAGACAAATTCATTCTGAGTCCCCATGAGAGTCGTGTTGACTTCTCTCGAAATACTTTGACGTTAACTCCGAAGTTCAGGGTCTTCATACCCCTGTAGGACCCTGAGACTAGTCCCGAATGGTGGGCCTAGATCTGGCCGGGATTTCTCCTCGATTCTTCTCTTCCACCCCTCCTGTCCTGCAACTCCCCTCATCCTCTCCAACAAGCACTGCACAGCGACTCATCGGCTTTTCTCTCGTTTTGCTATACAAGAAAAGATCGAAAGCAATTTATTACCCTCATCCTAATCCAGGACCTGACACTTTGGCAGGCACAAGCTGCTGAACTTCGAAACCCACTCGTCAATTGCGCTCCTATCCCCAATTTATTATCTCGTCTTCTTGTCTTGACTACCATCGATTGAAATTCGAGTGAAATTCAAACGAGGAAAGCTTCAAGACTTCAAGCAAGAGGCCTGTTTACTGTGAACAGCAAGGAAAATTAAGAAGCACACTATAGAATAACGCTGAGAGTTCTGCGCACGACACTTGTCCAAGTGGATTCCAATTACGAGAGATAACATGTTCTCCTTCAATATTATCTCTCAATAATTAATACGGTCCATGCATAGACGAGCTCTGCTGAATCATCAATCCACTTGTGCTGCGCAATTGCGGGGTAGCTCCTACTGCCTCACATGTCATGCCGTGGAACACAGCCTTTATATTATCCGGCGACTTCTAGGTTACTCGAGAATAACTTCTTGACCTCCATTTTATCGAATCGAGGTCGCCGTTTCCTGAGAATAATAACCAGGATGCTGTTTGAGCCAGCAATTTTGTGGGAATGGCTTCAGTAGCTGCCGGTGAGTAATCTTCTTACATGAACGTTTTCAATCAGTCAAGTTCGGTTTTATGCATTGCTACCATATCAGATTCTTAGATGATCAAGTTCATCGTCCAGTCACAGGTTGTCGTGGAGATACAGTGCTGCACGATCTTGTCCCGCTCCAAGCCAAGTCGTAGGTTGTGGTCTCAAGGGCTCTTGGCAGCTCAGTGCCGCCTTCAGTCTACCTCAACCCTTGTCTTTCAGCCATTGGCTGACATGGCTTTCCGCATCTGGAGTTCACAAGGTTCTCATAACTATATAGGCATAGTCCAAGAACCATTGTGATTCCAATTCCTCAACCACTACTCAGAGCATTCACTCCCAGCTATCGGAAATTCACATCCACCCAGCATGCCTTTCGTTACAACAAAAGACAACACCGAGATATACTACAAGGATTGGGGCAACCCATCTGGAAAGCCGGTAGTCTTCAGTCATGGTTGGCCCCTCAACAGCGACAACTGGGAAAACCAAATGTTCTTTCTAGGAAACCACGGCTACCGCGTCATCGCCCACGACCGTCGAGGTCACGGACGCTCGGGTCAACCCTGGGACGGAAACGAAATGGACACCTACACCGACGATCTCCTCACTCTAATGGAGCACCCGGACCTCAAAGACGCCATGCTCGTCGGGCACTCGACCGGTGGGGGAGAGGTAGCCCGTTTCCTTAGTCGTCATGGCTCTAGCCGCGTCTCCAAAGCTGTTCTGGTTGGCGCAGTACCGCCTTGCATGGTGTTGAAAGAAAGCAATCCCAATGGCCTCCCTCTATCCGTATTCGATGGCTTCCGCACCGCCATGACTACGGACCGCGCCCAGTTCTTCCTCGACGTTCCCACAGGTCCATTCTTCGGCTTCAATCTCCCCGGTGCCAAATCCTCTCAAGGACTTATCCAGAGCTGGTGGCAACAGGGCATGATGTGTGGCTTCAAGGGTGCTTATGACTGCATCAAAGCTTTCTCTGAGACGGACTTCACGGAAGATCTGAAGAGCATTGATATTCCGGTGTTGCTGTTGCATGGAGAAGCCGATCAGATTGTGCCGATTAAGGCGGCGGCGTTGGAAAGCATCAAGTTATTGAAGAAGGGGACCCTAAAGGTCTATCCTGGGGGTGCACATGCGTTGCCGAATACGGCTGTTGGTGAGGTTAATGAGGATCTGCTTGCTTTCTTGAAGTCTTGATAGCGTTATTCGTGGATGCGTTCGGCAATGGGCGAGAAGCAGTGGTTATGCTGGATATCTGACTCATGATTCATTAGTAAATGAACATTACCTGCAGTATATGCTCTGATGTTTTTTTATATACTCTTGGTTCGTTCATTTGCCGAATATTTCTTTGTCGAGGAAACCCAAACGTCTGACATGTCCGAATCTATCATCAGCAGATAACACGGTCTGGGCAGATTCTGGAATATACGTCTAGCCGGAGTCAGATATACGGGAAGACACGCGCTGTACACAATTGCTTTTCTTTTACGATCTTGCATGGGATGGCGCAACACATGTACTGATCCAGCCGCACTCGCCTGATGGCCACCAACAAGAGGGATGCAAAATGATATCGATATTCCCAAACCGCCCCCACACCTTCTCGAATCGGGCTATGGGCCGATCCGAGGTCTGGAAAGCTTATCCTTCAGCAGTCTTCCCGTGTTCTATTTGCAGCATTGCGTGGCTAGAGGGCGATCCCGATTCTGCAAAATCGAGGGGTAAGTGCAAGCCGGTCAAGGTTCTGGATTGGTCTCAGAAAACGCCACAGCTTGCCGCCCCGCCCCCTTCTCCAGTGATCTTCCTGCGCCCTGCTAGATTGGTGCAGCTGAGCTGATGAGGCGTGAAATCACCTGTCCGGAATTCGTCTGCTAGGGTTTGGTGTATTGTGGCTTTTGGTCATGCAATTGAGGCTAGTATAAAGATTGGTGCTTTGGCTAGCTTTCGCAATTGAATGTAAAGTCTGTCATTACAGGAAAACTCATACATTTTCATAATAATGAGCGTAATTCATACGAACGGGGCGACTTTCCCTACTTACACCTATCCGAAGTTCACCAGATCAGATGCGCTCCGCTTGATCAGGCTACACCCTGCGGCCAACCTAGCACACGATGACCTCAAATGTGATATTTCTGAATGTCAATTCAAGTCCGATCAACAGTACGAAGCATTGTCATGGACATGGGGAAACGAGAGGCCTTCAGAGCCACTTTTCGTCAATAGCAACGATGATAGCCCTCTATCCGTATGCCTACTCCCACCACATCTCGCCGCAGCATTGAAAGCATTGAGAGACCAAAATCGCCCGAGATATCTCTGGGTTGATGCCATATGTATCAATCAAACAAATATCAAAGAGAGGAATGACCAGGTCCCGATGATGGACCAGATTTATGGGAATGCGACGAATGTATGCATTTGGCTCGGGCCGGACGATGAGAAAAGTCACAGAGCCTTACATTTTATAAGAAGGATTGTGCGCCAGCTTTGGGCTTTCGATGAGATTTGCAGCAATCGCAAGCTGGCGGATGACTGGGAGGCGTTGATGTCACTAATGAGACGGCCGTGGTTCTCGAGTAAGTGTCTTCCATTCTCAAAACTTATGAGAGTGACAAGATACACAAGGTTGATCAGCTGACGCTGTGCAACAGGGAGATGGGTGATTCAAGAAATTGCACTAGCAAAGAGTGGCATCCTGTACTGTGGTAGAGACAACGTGCCATGGCAAGACTTCGCAGACGCAGTCTCACTCTTCACCGAAGTTGAGTCGGCAACTCACAGATTGTCCGAGATCATGAAACTGGACGAGAAATACAATCATGTACCCAAATTCTTTGGCGAAGTGCCTTGCCTCGGAGCAGCCGTCCTTGTCGATGCCAGTAGCAACCTCTTCCGGAAAACCAACAAGGGCAGAAGAGAACCTCTCTCGAGTCTGGAGTATCTCGTATCAAGCCTTTCTGTATTCGATGCCACGCAGCCAAGGGATATCATATACGCGCTTCTCGCGATTTCCAAGGATACGACACCTAAGTCAGTGGAGGAAGAGAACCTTCCTGAATGGGATCATCCCGCAATTGCTAAACTCAGATCATGGGCTCGGAGGAACATGTCGTCTAAAACGTACGCCGTCGACTACAAACAAGACGTTGTCGATGTGTACAAAGACTTCATTGAGTTTTCAATTCGCAAGTCGGATCAATCTAGAGCGCTGGACATCCTTTGTCGCCCATGGGCTCCAAAAATAACGCCAGAAAGCGATCGTGCTGCCATGGCAGTCAACTCAGATGTCGCGAATCCTCAGCCCAATGGTGGTGTAGAAACTCAAGAAAACGGTCAACCCCCGGAGCAGGTCACCATGCCTATGCCGTCGTGGGTTCCTTGCGTGGATAACGCTGCCTTTCGTTGGTGAGTCCATCCCGATCCATCAGTCGGCCAGCGGATGGAGCGACGCAATGCTGATGCTCTTGTTGGCTTGCCCACTATTCAGAGAAACTACAGTGCCGCGGGGACACGTCATATCACTCCTATAAGACATCGTTTCGCAAGACGCCCATCATATAATAGTATGTTCGTGGAAGGGTTTGTCTTTGACCGTGTTCAGACGAAAGAAGAAGCAGCGCGACTTGGAAATATTCCCACTTCTTGGCTTGCTCCAGCTGGCTGGCATGACCCCAAGAAAGAAGATCCGCCAGAGGAGTTCTGGCGTACTTTGGTTGCTGATCGAGGACCAAACGGGCAAAATCCACCTTCATACTATCGTCGAGCTTGTAGGGAGTCTATGTTGAAGGTGTCGTTGGGAAATCCCAGTAACGACGGCAACCCACTCGATACCTCGCAAATGATCGACCTAAGGACGCTGCTCCATCATTGCAGAATTTCTTCGAAGGGTGCAAGCAGTCATCTGGAACAGGTGCTTATTGAGAACAAGGGACAACCGTATTGGCTTGGTGAATCAGGCTGCACAGCCAGGCGACCGGATATGCATCTTGTATGGATGCAGTGTACCCATTGTTCTTCGAGAGCATATCAAGTCTCCCGAACAGATCAGGAAGGAACGTGAGGAGCATAGGCTAGCAACAATCGAGGAAGCTGCGAGGCTCATTCAACGAGCTTGGAAAACGAGGAAACACGAGCGAGAGAGCCTGCAAAACATCATCAACCAGAAGATCATTCCACATCTCGACGAAGGGGACAGACCAAGGACAACTCGACAGCGCTCCTCAACTCTACCTCTGCTGAAAGTCAACTTTTACAAATCAAAATGGAGTGGCGTCAGATCCCGATTACTTCGGATGAGCAATACTGCTGGTCACCAAGTTGCATTCCTCTTGACCAGCGCCAGATTGCTTTTGTTCCTCTACCTCCCGATACGGCTCGACCTTTGGGGAGACTTCTACGGGCGTTTCATTGCTACCCTATGCTTCGTGAAAGCACTTAGAGTCCTTTATAGTAAAGAATTTTACGAGAGTGCAGCAAGCAATACTCTCTGGCTCATGGCAAACAAAAAAGTCCCGTCCTTCGCTCCGTCAATCTCGGGTCGGGATGCCTCGAGGTTATTCAAAGAGGCTATCTCTTTCGCCGGCTGGTCCATGATACTCTGGAGGCATGCGCAGTACAGCCAGAGCCGATTCTCCAACTGGTGGACTGGTGAGCTCCTGGCTAGCATCGTGCTGCTCTTCCCGCATCTGCACAGAACCTACTGGCTGTTCGTCCAAAAATGGGATCAATGGCTTGAAATTGTCCTCGTGAAACCAGACGAACCTGTAAATGATGAGTTCGATCGATTCTATTATGAGATTATTGGGGAATGTTATGTGCATGGAATGATGAATGGTGAAGCACTGGAATGGCAGAACGAGAAAGAGGTAAAAGCAAGGATCTTTGAGCTCAGATAATACTTAATAGCAACGCGGATTGTAGAAGCAGCATTGATGAGAGATTGCAAAGACGTTGATAATGTGGAGGTCAACTGTTGCGACGCTGTGGCTGAGCCAAACTCAATTCGGCAATGCCAAACCCGAAACGCGAAATTACACGCTGAAGCGCGTGGAATCAACAACTAACCTGCCGAGTTTTGACTTACATGTTACAAAAGCTTCTTTGATCTCAAAAATGTAACCCTAAAATGAATTCTTTGACAAAATTAGTCGAAGGTGCAAGTATCCCCGAACTCAAAGAAGCAATCCGACTCTTCCAAGCAAGATGTCCTGGCAGCAACGAACTGTCCCAAAATCTTTCCGGTATCTTGCAGTTCGAAGAGAAAAATAGTAGAGATGGATTAAAGGGTGTTGTTGAGGGTGTTTGTGAGGCGTTTCAAGAATGTAGAGAGATCTTGGAGGGGTTATTGGGTGGAGATGAAGATGAAGAGGTTTCGAAAAGTTGGGTGTTAGATGGAAGTCAAGAGGAGGATGATGATTCCGAGCTCGAGATGGCAAGAAGAAAGAGTAAGAAGAATGGCAAGAGGAAACGAGACATTCTTTCCTCTCCTCCGAAACCGAAGATTAAGAAAGTCAAAAGTACGAGCAGCAACTCCACGCAGCGAGATGAGAAAAGTAAACTCTTGCTTCCCAAAATCCCATCTTGGTGGCCGGACATCTCTATCGTTCAAAAGAAGAGCAATATTTCAAGCTCAAGTTCGGCGCCCCCATTGTCAGCATCAAAGAGGAAGAGAACAATAGAAGAGATCTTTGAAGCAGATAGACAACGACGAGAAGCGGAAGCTCGGGAAGAAGCAGAGCGGCGCAGACATGACATTGAGATGCGAGCTAAATGTGCTCAATGTAAAGCTCCTTTCCTTACTGATCAGAACTGGGTGGGGTCATGTGTTTTCCATCCTGGTAAGTGAGATACTGACTACTGCTACTTCTACCTTTAGACTGTAAGACTGAGAAATAAACAGGAGCGATGAGGCAGTACCACCCAGCATATAGGAGCTACAGCCGCAAATGGTTCTGTTGTGGGAAAGAACGGCATAAACCTGGCTGCATGGAAGCAAAGCACATTGATGATCGAATACCAGGGGAATTAGAACGTATAATAGCTATCCGAGAATCTGCGCGGGAAGAGGCGAATGCTGTGGTATACAGAAACTGTGAGGAGTGTGAGAGGGATGTTGAAGTCGAGTCTGATTTTGAGGACGGCATTAAGGAGCCTGAGACGGAGGAGGAGGTGATGGTAGAGGAGGTGTCTGATGAGGAGGTGGTGCCTGATGAGGAGGAGATCCCTGATGATGAGAAGGACACTGTTCCTCCTGAGGACAGCGTAGTTCCGGACGATCAGCACCTCTCTCCTGACCAAAATGTCCCGCCTACTGAAACAAACCCCAAAGTTGATGAGCGAGGAATCTTCGATTTGGTAACCTTGCGAAGGCCCGTCGAAAATGTCTCCTCTCCGAGTCCGGAGAGATTCCTCTGTCATGCCTGCGAGGAGCGGGCTGCTCTAAGGCCATGCACTTGTTGCATGCGGCTTTACCCTCATGGAACCGAACCCGGGGGGAACGGTTTATGTCCAGATTGTAAGGGGGAGAACGGTTATGACGAAGAGTCCGAGTTTTACAATGAGTGGTGGCCATTTTGATATGAGGTTTTTAAGAATTACTTAGCATTTGGGTTTCAAATTGAGGGAACGTGCTAAAAGCTGCCTGCTGATGACCACCAGTGAAACTGTGACACTGAAATTTTGCAAATCCGGTCAAGGTCTGTAAGGTGCTAAGCATCAATGTGAAAAGAGGAAGGTCGTTCGATATCTCATTCAATCAGCTCAGCATAATCCGGAAAGAACGCTCTTTTGTATTGATATGCACCTTAGATCAAACGCCACAGTCCCTATTCCCGTATCCCACCACCAAGCCAACATCAGGCCAAGGTACAAATAAACGCCAACCTATGCACGAATCCCTATTTCTGGCCATGCAAGTATCCATATCCACTAATCTATACGCACAAACTTACGGCGAACTCAAAGTCTGACTACTCTCGCTTTCTTCCCTCGACTCGGGCTTCCTATTAACGTCAAGCTTCACCTTGATAGTGTCGGGAGGTAAAATTGGTGGAAGCTTCGCCTCAGCCTTCATCTTGCCAACCCAGTTCTTCTCGTCCTTCTTCACGGGCTTAATTATCTTCTTGATGATCGGATTCTTCTTCTTGTTCTTCAGTGCAGCTTTTCGATCCCAATAGTCGTCATCATCCTCTTCCGGTTCATCATCACTAGGTGGAGGCTTCGACTCGAAGCTCAAACCACTCGCTGAGTGCTGACTTGCACTCTTTGACATCCCTGGAGCCTTGAGTTTCTTGATAATAGGCTTTTTGATGATCTTTTTCTGCTTCTTCTGCGGCGAGGAATTGGAATCGAAATCCTCACCAGGATCTCTCTTGTTCGGACTACTTCGGTTTTTGTTGTTTGGTTGTGAGGATGGAGCTGGGGTAGATTGTCGACTTCCGCCAGAGGCGTATCCGTTCTGGCTGCCGTTTCCGTTGCCATTCTGGATTTTCTTCAATGCATCGCGTGAGGAATTTCTTCCCCCACCACCAATGCACTTGAGCATATGCCCATTCATACGTCTGACG
The DNA here is from genome assembly GCA_002865625.1 of Hyaloscypha hepaticicola. Classification (NCBI taxonomy): domain Eukaryota; kingdom Fungi; phylum Ascomycota; class Leotiomycetes; order Helotiales; family Hyaloscyphaceae; genus Hyaloscypha; species Hyaloscypha hepaticicola. The sequence goes on along the minus strand of KZ613465.1, from coordinate 1,050,041 downwards.
GGTAGAAACTGACCGCAGTGTTGACACTTGGCGTGCGGGAATGGTATTGGTTTCTGTGGTCCTTCCCCTGGAGGTGGTGACGTAGCGGGAGAGTCTTGACTGCCGTTGGACGTGCCTTCCTTCGGCTTGAGAGGATTGATCATATCTTTTTTCTTCTTGCCTCTACCAGGACCCTCAGGCTGAAATGTCTGACCATATATATCATGATGTGGCTTGTCAATGAACGGGCGTTTCTTGCAATATTCGACACCCGGCTCGGGTTTTCTAGCCCCATTGCCGTCGGTCGGATGGAGAAGACGAGGAAGGCCGCATTTTGAGCAGCGTATCTCTGAGGTAGTTGCTAGCGGGTTTCCTTTCAGGTAGATATTGCCGTTTTCGTAAAGTGCAGCCTCCGTCTCGACTTTCTGTAGTTTTGTGCTTTCTCCGGCCGGACTCGGTGAGTCGTCAGGACTATTGGAATTTACTTGTGAAGCTTTTTGGTGGACGATGATTGCTGCAGATGTAGCTCGAGCTATCTTCTCTTCGCGGTGGGTTTGGAGAACTATGTCGTGGATTATGTTGTAGAAGACATCATCTAAGATCGCGTGCGTCTGGGTGGAGTTAGCCGTTGACACTTTTTAGGCAGCGGAAGGAAGAAATATATAGAAAATTAGTAGAATACCATTCCCAGCATATTATCGTCTTTTACATCCTCAGTAGGGACTACGAGTCCCTTTTGCGGAAAGCTGTCGTTGGCAGACATTTGTGCTGGACCCCGGGGGTCAGGCTGTGGTGCTGTAATCTGCGGGAAAAGGAACGTTTGCAATGCACGGGATGGCGATGCAGCTGCAAGAAGATGCAAGAACGATGGAGGAGCCAAACGCCAGGGCGAGCATTATGGAAGGGACTTCATCGACGAGTGAGCATTGTGGGAATAATTAATATTGTCGGGGTGGAGGAGCTCAGTCAGGGACAATAATAAAGTATCTGCACGTATTTCCGTGCTGTGGTCCTGAAACTCCAGCTCCAAGGCCAGGAGTGGCAGAATTGCGGCGCTAAAATTTAAAGTTTGGTAGTGCTAGCAAAGGCGGTGTCTAAAACCGGCAACTGGCCGTCATGGGCCATATCAGAGGAATTGACAAGGCCAAATTGAATCTTTCGTGAGACGCCCTTTCTACAAATCTTCACCACCTTCGGAGCGAGGTCTCTTAGATACAATCGAGAACTCGAAGGGTTACAGATATAAAAAACAAGCAAGATGGACGCCAATGGGTCGGCAAACAAGCTCAATACTCGAGTGCAGCCCAGCATCCGATCATTCTTCCAGCCTCGACAGCCCAGTTACACAGCACCACCATCTCTCCCCGCCAGCAAGCCTGACGTTTCAGTTCCCGCGAGCTCACTCTCACAAACGCCCCCTTCAGCAGCTTCAATACCGCAAAAGCACACTCCACAGCAAGCAATCACCTCCTCGACAGTCCATCCACAACGCCCCTCAACCCTCCCACAACAAGCAACCATCTCTCCCGTCCTAGAACAACACATACAACCCCTGCGCCGAATAAACAGCCTCCTTCTCCCAATTCACTACCCCGACTCCTTCTACCACAAGATCCTCTCCCCCGACGCACCCATCTCCTTCTCGCGAACCATCCTCTGGACTTCCACCTCACCAGCAGAAACCAAAGTCGTCGGCGGCATAATCTGCCGCCTCGATCCCGCCCTCTCTCCTCTCTCAACACCCCAAAATCCTATCTATATCGAAGGATCACACGACATCTACATCCAATCTCTCGCCCTCCTCTCACCATACCGCTCAAAAGGCCTAGCAGCCGAGGTCCTACAAGAGATTATCGAAGCAGCAGTAGGGCAAAATGAGGTCCGAGTTGCGAGTTTATACGCCCACGTATGGACAGAGAACGAAGATGCGTTGAAGTGGTACACTGCGCGAGGATTCAAGAAGGAAGAGCCTATTCTCCACGGCTACTACAGAAGATTAAAACCAGACACTGCTTGGATTCTCCGTCGACGTTTGATGCCTACGGATCATTTAATTACTCTCCCTTCTCAAGTCCCGCGAACGGTTCCAACTCCGCCGCCAGCTCCAGCGTCAGCTCCAATACCAGGTACCACACGACCAGCTGCCCAGCCCTCAGCGCGATCTTTCCAAGAACGAGGACCAGATAGAGAATGGAACGACATCCCCGAAGATGTCCTAGGGAACGTCATGTTAAAGCCGCCTTCGCATTTAGGGAGTAGAGAGGGAAGTGCGGCTAGCTCGAGAAGCAGTTCGCGTAGTGGGATTGAAGGCAAGGGAAAGAAGAAGAGGGTTTATCCTGCGGCTGCTTTTGGTAGTTGATGTTGTAAGTGGGCGGCCGAGTGAGGGAGAACGCTGAATGAGGCTGCGTTGGATTGGTGGAATGTCTAAATAATGAGAATGGCGTTAAGGCTTTAAAATGCATGGAAAAAACAAGAACGTAATGATTGATGCATAGATCTAGAGGTCTGATCGAAAAGTCTATAGAAGATAGTCCGCAAGAATTTAAAATCGATTCCGACACGATGTTACCTGCTCTCGGCACTATATTCTCAAATTCTACAGCCAAAGTGGACAGTCAGCTCAGCTGAACGCGCAAGACCCAATGTGATGACTAGAGCTCTACAGGTCCCTGAAGGATATACTTAAAGTATATGAGGTTTCGAGGGAAGATTTTGGAAGAAGACAGTTTAAATCTTCCCCTAGGAATAAGAGATTCAGGGTTGGTTATTGTCACACAAATTCGAAAAGGTTATCGCTTTTATAATTCGTTTATCTAATCAACCATGGCACAATATACTTCGGTATGCTGGCCGTTGTCTTATTCTCCCTTCTCAACAAGCTTCGTCTTTGCCTGTTTCGGCTCCGACAAGGAGAACAAGAAAACATGATGAGCATGCTCTTCTTTCTCCCTCTCTTTCCTCTCTTTTTCCTTTTCACTCTCTTCACGCACTTCCTCCCCCTTCAGTAGGCCACCGAATAACCCCTCCTTCTTGACATCCTTCTTCTCATCATTGCCTTCAGGATCCAAAGTACCATCTTCGGTATACTCCCACATCAGCTTCCACTCGCCCCTGACGAAAGCTGTACCCCAGAGTGCACCAAGCACGCCCGGAACAAGATAGAGCAATGCGGGCTGACCGTGGTTGTAAATCCGCATCACAGTGATCGTCACTATCATAGCAAGAGTATAACCCACCAAACTGGCCTTGAAATACACCTTGGGGAACCGAGTGGCATCCGCGACTGTAGTTTCCTTGCTTCCTGAGGTCCAGAAGCGCTCGCCCCATAGTCCAGTAGGCTCTTCGTACTTTGCTTTCGTGACTTCCTTGGAATTGGGAGATCTGCTTTGCTTGCGGAGATAGTGCAGGTAGAGATCGAAGCGGAGGGCGATGGCCATCATGATACCAGGCAACACAACATCGCCGAGTCCAAGAAAGCCCCCTCTTCCTGGGCCGGGGAAGACAAGCTTGATAGGGGCGTCAATCTTAGTCGCAACAGATATCATCATGGGTGTGTAGAACACCATAACAACGTCGTAGACGAAGAGACCCATGAGGACCAGAGACCCGGTCCAGAAGGTAGTTGGGGACATTAGCTGTATTGTGCCGTAGCAAAAGCCGAAGGCGAGGAGGTTAGCGAGGTACCAGGTTTTGCTATACATATTGTAGAGGTACACGGCTACGATGCCGAAGAGGAAACCGGTTACATCATTGAGCCTGACGTTGGTCTTGAAGCTGAAGAGGCCGTGGAAGTAACCACGGAGGATCCAGTGGTTCTTCAGGAGAGCTCGAAGGGACCATAATTGCTTGTTGATGGAGGTGGGAAGTTTGATGCTGGAGAACAAACCGGGGAATGGGTTTTTCTTGTCGTCGAGGATCTTGCGATGGATTTGTACCTTGGCTGGCTTAACGAGGCCTTGGACTTGTTGAGAGAGCAGGGGGTCGACGTGGTATGTGTTCTTGGAAGTTGACCAAACAGATGGGAAGATAAACGAAGCACCAACATTCAGGAAATCCGCAAGGAGTCTGCCCACCCCAACAACCCCCAAAGTGGAGAAATAGTAGTTCAAGATCTTGTTGAGAATAGCAGGATCTTCAAGCCACTTGATGATGAAGTAGAGAGCAGCCAAGACAAGGCCAGCAATAACAGGGAACATGATAGCATCAGACGGAGTCATGCCCTCTACCAATGGTTCGACTTCCAGCTCGTCATCTTCATCCTCGGTCCCTGACTTCTTGGCCTTTGCAGCGGATGGTGGACGGCGTAATGAGGCATGGGAGCCAATGTAGATCGGGAACAGAGCGGCGAGTACAAGATGAGTGTACATCTTGAGCCATTCTCGATCTTCGTACACTCTGGCTCCCCATTTGCCAATGAACTGTAGTGTTTGACTGTCGCCTTGGAACAGGTCGAAGAACCTGTCCAAAGCAGAGGAGACATCCATGATGAGCGTAGGTAAAGTTTCCGTTGCTCACTTCATAGCAGGGCGATGTGGGGTTCCAGCCAGGTCAGGCAATTGAGGACAGATGTTCAGTTGTCGGGTGAGGCTGCCTCAAATTTGTTCGATGAAAGACAGATTGAAACGAAAGAAAAGTTCACTCTCAAGTAAATCTCTTGAAAGTGTATGTTGAAGTTTACAATTGGAAAATTTTGGGACAGAGCAAGCGTGACTTTGATTGTTGTCTATATATTGACAGGGATGTTGACAAGGCGTTCCGAAGATTTTCCGGCCTTCAGCCTTGTCAGGTACAACAAGAAAAATATCAACAACATTGGGACCGCTCAATCTGACACGTCTACATCTGCTTAAAGCTTCACTACAGATAGATTTCATCTGCCAAGATCAATTAGAACTAGGTATAGGGAAACTTGCCGCTGAAAAGCAAAATCTGTCTACTATTCACCTCTTCTCCTTGACCTCCATCTAGCCTTTCAATATGGCAACCAATGTTGCATTAGAGACTACTATGGTATGTCCCCACCCTTTCGATAGATGAATCCGCAAATACTGACTCCAACCAGGGCACAATAGTAGTAGAACTCTACAATGAACACGCCCCAAAGGTAATCCACTCCTCCCCTCCTTCCTCCTTCCTCCTTACCCCACTAACCCCACGCAGACCTGCAAGAACTTCTCGACCCTGGCCTCAAGAGGTTACTACGATACCCTCCTCTTCCACCGCATAATCCCCTCCTTCATGATTCAAACGGGTGACCCAACAGGAACCGGCCGCGGAGGTTCTAGCATCTACGGCGAGAAATTCGAGGACGAGATCTCGCCCTCCTTAAAACATACCGGAGCTGGGATCCTGAGTATGGCGAATAGTGGTCCAAATACCAATGGCAGTCAGTTTTTTATTACGTTGGCGCCGACGCCGTGGCTGGATGGGAAGCATACGATTTTTGGGCGGGTGACGAGAGGGATGGGTGTTGTTAAGAGAATGGGGTTGGTGAGGACGGGTGCGGAGGATAGGCCGGTTGAGGAGGTGAGGATTGTGAAGGCGAGGGTGTTGGAGGGGGATGAGGATGTTTAATATGGATTGAGATCCTGGGATAAAAGTACTTGGAGAAGGGAACGCATTGCATGGTGTATTGGTTGGGATACCTTTCTCGAGTGAGAAGTTCGACGACCGTGGGCAGTCTAGGTCACGGAACCCAAGACTATGCACGAAGACACATTTGAGATGGTTTCTGAGGGTCTCCATCAGATGAAATGCAGCCTATGGCGCTGATATCTATTCCAGCATCCTCCAAAAACGCCAAGAGTTGCCTCATATATCTCCAATAGCTGAATGTCTCATCATGTGTATGATACATAATTTATGCTACAGTTCCGGACTTCCAAGCAATCAAATCATCCCGGATATCGAATTCATCGACCTCCTTCGCTTTCCTGAAACCCTGTCTCCCTCTCTCCGAGCTTTCAGAAGACGTATCATGCCCAGCGGCGGAATCTGGTCCCAACGATTCACGACTAGCGCTGTGCTTGTGAGACATCTTATTCCTGTTTCTCGTAACCGTGATCGTAGATTGTGAATGAGAGCTGGCGCCAGATACATTTCTGCGATGCCGATGTAAAAACTCATCACTGGCACTATTCTCATCAACCACCCGAGGTGTAGCTGGCTTCTCATTATTCTCGTGCTTCCACCCGTCCCCTCCATTGAAGATATCTTCAATACATTTATCGGCGGGTAACTCTGAAGAATTGGCGGCCCAGGATGCTGCTAACGTTCGGCGATACATATCCTGCAGCTCACCATGATCTCTGGACTTGCTTATCGAAGGCACGTCTATACACATTAGTATCTTGTCCCAAACATCTAAGAATGAGTACGCACATCCAACATCATCCTGATCCGCTTGTTCTCCCGCCATAATTCCCGCAATCCCCCCAAAAACCGGCGCAGTCTTCAACGGCGGCGCTGTAAAGTTCCTTTCCCCATCAACCTGCTTCATCATAATCATAATCTTCAACGTGCTATTAATCTTGCTGTCTTGCATTAAATATCTCCTCGTAACGCCCTCCTCCCCATCCGGTCCCATTTCGCTCTCATCCACATACTCCGCCAAATTAAGTGTCACATGTCCCAATGTTATCTTCTCGCCTCGCGTGCCAGAGCTGTAGTCTTGCACGACTTCGAAATGAATGAGTGTTTCTTGGAGATGGTTCGTCTTATCGATTGTGAGGCGTACGGGGATTGTGCGGGAGTAATCCCAGTGTACTTTGTGCTCTTTTATGGGGGCGCGATCAGTGCGTCCGCGGTGCTCGGCGGAGGTGGAGGAGGGAAGGTGCCATTTAACGTAGGATGTGCCGCTGACAAGTGGAACATTGTTTAGATCAAGTATCTACCTTGATCAGCCTCGGAATATTTCTGCGAATTTCTGCATGTATACTTTAAGGACAAGCTCGAACTTTGGCTGTAAATTATGTTATTAGTCGTCTTCCTGGAACTCCGGCGCATAGAGGTAAGACGGGCTGACATACCCGTCGAGCTTTGGATACTAGCAAATTGGAGAGCATGGTTAGTTCTTGGTTGGAGAAGAGATGGAATTGAAGGAATAACTTACTTAGTGGGTTCATATTCAAAATATGCAGGAACGTGATGTGTTGCGAGGAAGGCGCGATTTCGTGAATAAATCATGGTTGAATGAGGTTGGGATGCTCGGAAGACGAGGCTGGACAACATGACGTCTCGCCTAAAATCTTGCTTCAGCCTTCTCCTTCCAACCACATCTCCAGTCATGTGATGGAGATTTCAGGGGACGCCATTGCGGAGGCGGTGTTAAAGGAGTTTGAGAAATGGCCAGCCAAGAGGAAACCATTGATGAGGAGTGATGGGGTGAGAGAATGGGTGCCGTTGAGTGGAATTGTGGCGCAAGGTATGCCCCTGAAGATGGCGGGTTGAAGGTCTTGAAGCTGAGTCTGGGGTAGATAAACATGGTCAACTTACTTGTTTGGCTGCAGCGTATGGGTTCTTATAGCTGCCGAATGGAACATGACTAATTGTTTGTCAGAACTGGCATGAAATGTCTGCCACAGAACAAAATATCCCAAGCTCGGGGAGTGGCCATCCATGACTGGCATGCGGAGATCTTGGCCATTCGGTCCCTCAATCGAGTTCTACTCGATGAATGCCATGAGCTAGCTAAAACATATGATGAATCAAATAGATTTATTCGCCGCAGAAATCGGGAAGAAACTACCGAGAACCATTTCCAACCTTTCGCTTTGAATGATGAAATCAGTCTGCACATGTATTGCTCAGAAGCTCCATGTGAGTCTTTCCCAGTCGTGTCTTACACATATTCTGACAAACGTATATAGGTGGCGACGCAAGCATGGAGCTCATCATGGCATCCCAAGAAGATTCCACCCCTTGGGACCTACCTTCACTCTCCACCAACTCCCCATTCACAAATTCATCCAAGCCCTCTTCCCTCCTTCATGGCCGCGGTCACTTTTCCGCCCTCGGTCAAGTAAGAGGGAAGCCCTCCCGCCCAGACGCCCCACCAACCCTCTCAAAATCCTGCTCCGACAAGCTCGCCCTCAAGCAGTCAACCTCTCTCCTCTCCTCTCTCACATCCCTTCTTATTTCGCCCCAGAATGCCTATCTCACCTCTCTCGTCTTGCCATCTTCCCAATACTCAGAAACAGCCTGTACGCGAGCTTTCTCTTCTTCCGGGCGTCTTGCTCCTCTGAAAGGGAAGACATGGGTAGGCGGCTATTCGTTCCAGGAGTTTAAGGTCTTGACGACGGAGAAGGAATTTGCGTATTCCAGACGACAGGCTCTGAAGCCTGGAGAGAAACTGGTACCGAGTAATATCGCTTCGATATCGGGGCTGAGCCCGGTAGACAGTGAGACTTTGATAGGTGGGACTCTTCAGGGTCGCAAGCAATTTTCTCTCCCAGGTGCGAGTCGTATTTGCAAGCGGCGAATGTGGCAACTGGTGTTAAGTGTCGCGAGTATTGCTTGCCAGCACGTTCTCATCAATGATAGGGATAATAGGAAGCCTGAGGAGAATGAGGACAAGTTAGTAGCAGATCATGCGCTTGTGAAGTCTCTAAAGGCTAAGACTTATGCTGAGGTCAAGGAGGGAAACCTATTAAAGGAAAGGATGAAGGTTAAAAGGGAGGTTAGGGAGACGGCGCTAATGGGTTGGGTGAGAAATGAAGGTGGTGAGGGGTTTGGTCCTGAAGAGCTGTTACGTGGGAATTGATTTTTGTACCATGATCTCGTAGCAAGGGAGCTCATACCAAGATGGTTGCGAGCAGGAGCAGTGCTCTTCAATCTCTCGAATGCCATGGATCTGCTAGAGATGATTAGAAGGGCTGCCCCAAGGAAATCAGAAGCCACTCAGACGTAAATTAGACAGCTGATTTGGGTATCGTTGAAGGCACACCGCTATGACACATCTACCATAACGAGAAGGAAGACTATCTACAATTTAAAACTTGTTGCCTTTCGTCACAGGAAAAAACAAAGCACAAAAACAGCCCGTGGCTATTACACCCGCCCAAACACCCTGCATCATCACCACACCCTGCAGTTTTCTCTTCGCCTTTCCTTCCCTTTCCTCTAAACCCTGACCACACCAGACGAAAAGCTCCCTCTCTGCAACAAAGCTTGTAACAATGCCGGCGAAGAAGAATGGGACGATAACAGCGATGAAGCCTCTGCTAATCTTGCTCACTGTCATGATCACAGCGGCAGCGAGAGACAGAATTATTATTGTAGCACCAATGAGACGAGACGCGAGTAAGTGAGATCGGAGTACAGGGAGCTCCGGGTTGGATACGACGAAATGGATGAACTCCCGATGGGAGGCGCGGAGGTCATTCTCGACTTGCTGAACAACGAGACGAAAAACAGCGGGATGATTTGACTGCTTGAGAGCTTGAATGAGGCAGGCATGGTCGAGATCGGATAAGTTCAGCTGGTGGGGAGCACCGTGATTAATGTAGGTAGCGAGACATTTCTCGATCTCGGACGCAAGAAGAGGGTTGGTTGCGACGAGAGCTGAGGAGTCGGTGCCAGCGGTCGATGGTGGAGTGTAGGTAGATTTGGTAGATGCAGGGCCAGTGTAGATACCAAAGTCGGTGAACTCGTTGCTGTGAGCGGTAGGAGGTGGCGTTGTTGAGATGACAGACGTGGTTCGAGATTCTCGTCTGGCAAGCAGAACAGAACGCCTAACGCACTTCTCGTCCTCTTCAGTCCATGGAGGCGACAATCCAGTAGCTCCTTGCGAGACGAGATTCGCATGTTGCTTGGTGTAAAGTAAAACAAACAAGACGAAACGGAGTTGCTCAGCAGTGTGGGTTTGGTTGTTGAGATAACGCAAGAAATCGTTCCGGGAAATGGGCTAAGATATCCAAAGTTAGTATATGCTAAGTATATATTCTTTGGAGGCAAAATGGAGACCTTACTGGAGGAGTGTCATGACCCGGTTGCGCGTAGACAATGCGGTCGTAGGAGAGCTCAGGCGGAATTTGAGTCAGTGCCTCACCACCTTCCAGAACTGCATGGCGGCATGATTGAAAGACTTCATAGATAAGTTTTCCTGGAGATGGGGCAGGCTGCCTAAAGAACAGAATTTGGAGGATAACTCCGCAGAGCTTACTGATAAACGGGGTAGACATGGCGGCAATGGCGACGGCGACTGTACGACAGAACGGAGAGAAAGTATGTGCAATTGTACTTGAGAACCTCGGTGGGATCAGGAAATGCGTAGGGGTGTAGCTCAACGAAGTATTGAGGAGAGTGTTATTAACGCTTGAGGAGCTAGATTGGTAGAAAAATATGAATTATCGAAGGGACCGGAGGAACAAGCTAGCGAGCGTTGCTTCCCTTAAAGCACCGTCAAGACATTGAAGCGATTAAACTTGAAATGTCTCAAATGTGTCTACAAGATCTCACAACAATGATGTTGTTGTTTTTTACGAACTGAAGATAGCTAGTCGACGGGGAGGTCTGTCTTACAAACCAAGACCAGGGGCACTGATTGGGAGGGTGGCACACCCGCACGCGCAGCGCAGTGCCGCTGAGGTACCAGGCACGCATTGAGGGCGGAGATCGTAGTACGACATCCGTTGCTCGTTGCAATTCTATGGAACAGACTGATAATATGACTTAGAGACTTAATCCTTGCAAGTTCTGGCTCTGCCGAGCCTCTCGAGTAGTTCAGACACATTGGTGACGGCAGAGACCATGGACTTCATTCAATGTATCTAAACATGATATAGAGAATGAATTTCGCAAGAACTAGCCTGTTCAGGCTTTTGAGCAAGACCAAACACGTCTCGAAGTTGCACACTGCGTCCCACTCCCAAATGCCGCTCCCGGCCGCTGTGGCCCCAAGACTTCATTGGAGAAGAAAGAGGAATTCAGATAGGAAGAAACCACTGGTCTCGAACGTCTATCAGCTCGCAACAGGAATCTACACCGAAGTGCGGGCAGAATTTTGGGGCGAAGCCAAAGCTTTGAACCCAATTAAGAATTTGGATATAAATTGAGGCTTACAACTGCAGGATCTGGGAAACAGACATCTCAAGATACACCACTCGATCCAGCATGCTTCCCACGCCTTTCTCCCTGGCTAACTATGCCGGTATGGAGTACTGCCACTTCTACGTCCGTGGGAAACACAAGCACGGGTAACAGACGAATCTTGCATGAGATAGAAATTCGTACCACCCTTTTCTCATGTTCAAGAAGCATTTCTCCTCGAGGACAGACCGCTTGTACCTGCAGGCAGCCACGGAAATCTCAACTGTTGTCTTGAGTCGAGTGGCTCGGGTCAAACTCCCAAGCTCGAGGCCTCAACCTTGTTGAGGCTTGTCACACGGCATATTGAAGGCGGAGGTATCCCCTTCGAATCAAAGACAAGCTAGCGGTCAAGTTCTTGTCAACGGTATCTCATTCGCTAGATCTTGGAGAGGTGAAGATGAGCAATATCACTCCAAAAGGGAGAGATGCGGTCGGTGGTTGTATCCTCAACCGCCGACACCAATATAGCGGCGGGAAGACACGGATAGATGCGGATGCGGCCGCCCCCCTTTATTTAACGAGGCGGATCATTCCTTCCCCTTTAACCTTCGAGAAGCTTTCGTCTCACTCATATCAATCTCATTCGAAGTCGAATGCAGATAGCCGGAAGACTCGAGCAAGGTGCCTTCATATTCTTCATGGCTTGCTCTCCCGCATTGGGTCCTTACATCTACCTGCCCCACTCGTTCGATGCGTTTGTGCTACCCGTGGCTGGTTCCTAGATTGTTCACGCATGACCTTCGGGAATCGAAGTTGCACCACAGTTTGTGCTGTGGTCTCATCGAATATCACGATGTGTACTACATCAGGCAGGCCATTTTAACTCAAGGAAGCACATCGGTCAAGGATCTGCGAGCACGAGGCCTTCCATGGCTGGGAGCACCAATCTCATCTAATACCGATCATGTTTTTTTCTAGAAGGGAAGCCTTGCCATTAGAGAATTGCTACCAGCCACCGATTAAATCGTGTCTTATGGCTGCTGGGAGCGGCGTTGGCATACGAGATTTCTCCTTCCAATTTACAGACCCCGTTTTTCTGCTTCTAGTTGTCAATTGTTTGAGAATTTGATTGTTTTGTTGTACATAGACTGTTCTAGATGAAGCTCCAAGATCTCTCAACTGATGCTTTACAAGTGCTGCCTCTCGAGATTTCTGCTAAATTACTAGAACTGCTTTGGCAAGTCCGCGGAAAGCCGCATTTGCGCTTCCAATTGGAGCAGAATGACGATATAGAGCTGCCACTCTGAACCCCGAGCCTCTTTTCAACCCTCCGTTGTACAGCATGTCGATCACTACCAGATTCAACACCTCGAATTTTGGGATTGTCCTTCGTCCAGGACCTTGCATTAGCCAAGTGATTAGGTTTTGTAGCGTTTTACTCTCCTGGGGCAAAAATTTTCTGCTCTCAGGCCAAGAAGTATGGCAAGCTCTCAAATTCAGGAAGATTAGGATGAACTGTTTTACAGAACTGCATTGTTCAACTATTTCTCTGCTGCTTTGCTCCCATCTTCTTGTCCACTCGAATGACGTGAAGTTGTTGTCAGATATCTTGGATGAAAATGACAGATTAATCACGTGGCTCCCGCATGGCTTTCTGTGCAATTAAATACAGCATGTCTTGTTTTCTATCAAACTTTTGTACATTCCGAAATTACTCCGTGATAACCTGCCATTTCCCTTTCATTTTCCTTCCATCCCTTCCATCACACCAGAGAAGCTTCCATCCGTACAACCCGTGAAATACAACGTTACATCACTACCAATGCTTCTCTGATATCTCCACTGAATTAACATCAACACCATCCTTGAACCACCTCTCTTCGTCAGAAATCTTGACGTCGTTTCCACTCATCTGACGCTTTCGCATGCGGCCATCGACAGCGAAGGTCCAATCTTCGAGGCCGTAGGTGCGGTACCATTGATTGGCTGTGTCATGCCATTCGTACCAGAACTGTACAGCAATCTGCACATCGTCAACTCAAGACCTTCCCAAGAGACCCCACAACCCTATGGGCAGGCAGAAACACGTGACTCACCTTGTTCTCGGTGAAAGCAAACAGTTCTTTCCTTAATCGGTACCCATTCTCCACACTCCACTTCTTAGTCAAGAAATCTACGATCTCATCTGTGCCCTTCAAGAACGTATCCCGATTTCTCCAGATAGAATCCGCAGTGTAGCCGTTCTTCACCTTGTGAGGATCCCTGCGGTTATCAGCATCTTCCATTTCATTTATCATTCAAATAAAGAGGGCACCCCACCTGGTATTCCACATATCTTGCGCAGCCTTGACCTTGATCTGTGCTGTCTCTAATGTAAATGGTGGCAAGGGGGGCTTTTCTCCATCTTGAGCTGTGGATGCCATTCTGATGTAGCTGTACAGAAGCTGATTCCGGTATTGTGATATTGGAAGACTGTATTTTAGAGTGGTTGATAGAGCAAATGTTCTCTTAAATATAGCAGATGACATGTGTCACGCCCTATTGTTGACAACGGAGCCTTGCTCGGTACAGTCTCGGGATTGCTAAGTTTGTCGGGTCTTGCTTCTTATATCTCCTCGGGATGAAGATGATGAAAGAATGAAATGAGGTGATCATTCAAGCATTATTTTAAAATTTAATCCCACACATCAGTAAAGGGCGCTTTATGTTCGGAAGGCGGGGTTGAGGATTGTTTCAGGGGTAGTAATCAGCGTACAGACAGACCTTTGGAGCGTCGAATGAAGGACGACTACGCCGCAAAAATAAGTCCTCTCTCAGAAGCCAAAATTCATCATGAAAATCATTCATATCACGAGAACTTACCTCATCCAAAATATTTTCATCTCTTACCAATAACTCGAATCTAGAGCTTCCCTCCATCGGTCAGCAAGGCCCCATGACGCCATCCCGCACTCCAGCATCAGAAACGGCCCGAAACTCTGATCGGAACACACCGTCTCCTATCTGGTGTTTTGTACCGCGCAACCGCAAACTTCACCAATAGCAACACGTAGACCGTAATATATGTAAGACAAGATGGTTTCGAGGCCATGAGAAATGGCTAGGATGTATTTGTATTTATGTGAGGAAGGATTTGAATTACTCGGGCACAAGGGTAAAAAGTGGGGCGGCTCAGGCCTGGACTACCCCACCATTAGCGCACTTAGCTAAGCTTTAAGGACCCTGATAACGACATCCATTGCGTTTATTTACAACAAATTCTCTTTCACCTCTCATCTTCTCTACATATCAATCTTCCAAGGTCACACAACAGCTCAATTGAATCTCATAACACTACACAGTAAAGAAAGGAACAGGAAAGCAAAGATGGCAGCGCTCAAGGTCGGAGATAGCTTGCCCGACGATGTCGTCTTCAGCTACATCCCATACACAGAGGAGAGCTCCGAGATCACCGCGTGCGGTATCCCAATCAACTACAACGCCTCCAAAGGTCTATTCCCTTTCTTCCCCTTCAGTTTCCTAGCACCTTCCCCCCTCCCCTCCAAAACCCCCTTGAACCTTTCCCTCAATAACCGACCAGCCCGCACTTTCCGCAAGAGCCAAACTAACAGAAGGCAAACACAGAATGGGCCGACAAGAAAGTCGTCCTCTTCGCCGTCCCCGGCGCTTTCACCCCCGGCTGCTCTGTCAAACATCTCCCGGGCTACATCCAGAACCTACCTGCTCTCAAGGCAAAGGGTGTTGATATCGTTGCTGTGATCGCATACAACGATGCGTTTGTGATGAGTGCGTGGAGCAAGGCGAATGGTATCAAGAATGACGATATTGTACGTCCAAACCCTCTTTCCTGGTTCATTGGTGATATTGGAAGGAGGGGAGGTCATGGGTGGGGATGAATGGATGGGAGGGATGAAGGCTAACAAGAAACAGCTCTTCCTCAGCGATGCAGGCACTGCCTTCTCGAAGAAACTCGGCGACTGGACACTCGGCGAGCGCACGGCTAGATACGCGCTGGTGATTGATCACGGCAAGATTATTTATGCGGAGAAGGAGCCTGGACGCGAGGTTACGGTTAGCAGTGCTGAGGCTGTTTTGGCGAAGCTTTAAGCTGCTTTCGTTGAATCGGGGAACGGGTATTAGGGAGCGGAGAGGAGATTTTCAAAGGGTTGGATTTGAAGTGGTGACGACTTGATTGATGATGAGCAATGCGATGATTTTCGATAGATCAGGCAGGTAGGGTAGAGGAGAATACGATGAAGATCTCTGCTCGGTATTTGGTTGGTGCATATCAATTGCGTTGCAGCCATTTGCCAGTGTTTGGGCAAGTAGCCTTCTGTTTTTGCTACATGCCATTCGCGTCATAACCATTCGAGATCGATTCGGCAAGTTGCCAGCATTTCATTGCTGTCTGGTCTGGTCTCGTAAATTTATGCGATTAAAAGTTGCTATGTACCCTCACGTTGATGTCCCAAGTCGTTCTATTTCGAATTGAATTGCAGTGAAATCAAGTTCTCTTCTGATTTATCTCTGAAGTCTGGTACAAATGAGTATTTTGAAAACTGAATCGCAACTGCCGTTCTCTTCTGTCGGCGTTGTAATTGGTTCGTTATGAAAGGAGAACTGATCATCAATATTCCCCTATTCACAATCTCGTTCCCATGGCCTCCCTCGAGCCTTGCTCATGAAAATTTTTGCTAAATTTAAATTTCCTTCAGTCCACCACTCTTTAAATTCCCCTCATGGCCCCATTTCTGACTCGCTTACTACCAATTTTTTTTTAGGCTTGCGCTTCCTAAAAATTACCCTCCTCATCGCGTGCTTCCCTCCATCTTCTGTCAACATCAACTGACCAGCCAACTTCTTGCGACTGTAAAGGTTGATTGTCTCCAAAATGGCTGAAGGTTAAGCTCTTTCGACTACTCCTCCCATCAACGACCATGATTCCATCCCTGTCACCTTCACTGTCTTCACAAACCTACCCACGGAGCTCCAGCTCCGAATTTGGAAGTTGACAATACCCGGTCCTCGTGTGGTAAGTTTGTTTATTTCATATTATTACCGCATTTGCATGAGAGGAATTTAGTACGATCGCTTTTACCACTTGCTAAATGTGACTTTACGGAGCTGGAATGTTATGGAAAAAGCTGATACTATGGCAATTAGATCAAGGTCAAAGCTTTTGCAGCAAATACAATCTACGATCCTGATTACATTCCCACTCTGGGACGGACCTGCTCGGCACTCCTCGAGGCCCAGCCGGCATTTCGCGATCCAGAGCGGATGGGTGTAGAAATGCAGAAGGCCATTCAAGGTCTTGTCCTTACAACAGATCTGCAAAGTCCTGGACTGCTCTTCGCCTGTAAGATATCGCGAGAGATTGCCTTGAAGGCGTATACGAAGTGCTTCGAGTTAGGTCGTGGACGAAAGATTCGTTTCAACCCAGTTCAAGACACTTTGCTCATCTCGCACACTTGTCGAAAATTGTTTCAGCCACTTCCAGGTATGCCAGGATCGCCTAGTACACTTCCCAATTACAAAGACTGGTTCGCTGAAGTAACAAAACTTGCAATGGACGCCTACACGATTTTAGCGTTGGCTACTTCTAGAGACCCCAAGCTCGGATGGTTGCTTTCACAATTCCCATCGTTGAAAACTTTGACATTGGTAGCAACTCAGCCCCAGCATATTCTTGACCTGCTAGAGACACAAAAGGAGGTCTAGTTATATACTGTTGAAGAAGCAGTGGTTAAGTTACGTGCTGCGGTCAGCAGTAACCCAAATTACGACTTAACCTCAGCAAATCCTCAACGCTGGGGAACCTGTGAAAGCGGGCTAAGAACAGACCCTCGAGGCTTTCAGGCTCGACCAAAGTTCTCCCGCAGGCTGGAAGTGTCCGGAAATTAAGACAATGTTTCTCGGTGCCAGTTCGGACCTAGATGTTTCCATACATAATCTAATCCATTGAGACAAAATTGCGGCGTCTCAGTACCCAAGGCCATTGCTTCAGACTTCGGGGGATATCTCACCTCACCAGACCTCTTCCCAAATGACGTTCGAGCTGTTTCGGAGGATCAAGGCGAGGGCTTTCAGGCGGAAACAGATGCAGCTACATCACGAATGCAGCTATGGGTGTTAGACCTTCTTTCAGCAACAGCATAGTAAAATACGGCTCTTCATATTTTTTCCCTCTGACTTGCGTGATAATTGCTATTGAAGCTCACTTCGATTTAAGCACCACCAGAGCATCAATACCAAAGGCCATTTAGGTTGCGGTTCTCCTTTCGCTTCTGATAAATTTACCCTGACATTCACCTCTAGTTGTGGCTCGCTTGCAGGAAATTTAAGAGTGTCGCTTCGAGAGTCCGATCTTTCTCTACCTCCGCGTCACCTACAAATTTCAGGCTGTACCAGTAGTCAGCCAACTTCAACATTCAAGAATCATCTCGAGTGCCTTCGCCCGCAATCTCCACCCTTTCAACATACAATGTCAGACGCCAACATGGCTTCCGATGAGGCTGCCGAATGAACAATCGACGAGTTCACCCTCTTTCCTAACCTGCCGTTGGAGATCCAGCTCAAGATATGGAAATATGCCATCCCTGGTCCACGAATAGTAGATCTCTCCTTTCGTTACAAGACCTAGAAGGAACCCAGCTTACTTGGTTCAATAGATCAAAGTCAAAGTCTTCGCACCACAGACGATATACGATCCTGACTACGTGGTTCCGTGGAAGGTTATATTCGGATGTGCCATACCACTCACTTCTCTTCCCTTTGAAATCTATCGTGAGGAGAAGAAAAAAGCCATTCGAGGGCTTGTTCTTAGCAGGGAGACGAAACCGCCCAGACCTCTCTTCCCTTGCAAAGCTTCTCGAGCGGTGGCCTTGAAGCAATACACAACCTGCTTGAAATTGGGAAGCTTCAAGGAAACTCGGTTCGACCCAGAAAATGATACCATCTTCTTTTATAACACTACAGTTAACCATCTACAACCACTACCAGGTTATCTTGATACTTTTGAGAGTCTTATCAAAGCTCGCATCAATTTTATTGACATGTTTTCGGAGGTCAGAAATCTTGCAATCTGTGGCTTCGACATAGACGTGGGGAGCGCGTGTCATGGTAAGATGACATGGCTGATATCTCGTTTCCAATCTTTGCAGTCATTATTTGTACTTATTCACGATGCACGCCATCTGACGACGTCATCCTTTCGATATTCTTTGGAGGAGTCAGATGAGCAACTGCGGCTATATACCCAGGATGAACTAGGTCAAGAAACTTGGGAAAGAATGCGGGGGCCTATATTCCTGGAAGATGGATATTTTGCAGACAAAGCACGAGAATGGAAAGCTTGGGAAACTGGTCGTTACGGTGACAAGAGCTATGTCACGGACTGGGAAGCCCTCCAGGTCAAGCCTTCGATTCTCATTAGCAGCTCGGCCAGGCCATAAATTCTATCATAGCATCGCGGAATGGTCAGGAATACCAAAGGATATGGTTGCTTGGGGATATCTGCTTTCATCTGCGAATCGGTTCATGACGCGAAAAGGGCGATGCCGCGATATACTTAATTATCAGCTCTGTACAACAAGTAGCATTGAATCAAGGACATTGAGAAATTCCACCTGTATGTGCAAAATTATAAGAATGAAATAGTTTTCTGTAAACCGATCTGGTTTCACAAGTAGAATAAAGTTGAAGAAATAAATTTATTCTATGGACCAGCCAAACTTCCGAGCTGTGAAGGTGAGTCGACCTTAAAGTTTCGCTTGCAGTGAATATCCCTTCCGGTCAACAGAGCAGCTGGAAATAAATACAACCCTTCTGACATTTTTTCCGAAGGCTGTATACAACCTAAACAACCACTTCACAAACACGGCATGGGATTTTTTGCACTGTCTTAAGGGCAACGAATAAGACCATCTGGTACGTCCTAAAGAATCCTTGCTCCCATTTTCTAGATCACAATGGTACCTTTCAGGGGTGACGATTTGTTGGCTCATATCTTGTGCTACTCGGGTGAACCGGCACTGACCAAATATCGTAGCTTTCAGTCAAATATCTGAGAGTATGGCGGACAATCAGGATAGCAGCAAGCAGCTCGAGTTCAAGCTCTTTCCACGACTAGCAACGGAACTACAGCTGAAGATATGGCAGTTGGCTATTCCGGAACCCAGAATTGTAAGCAAAAACAAGCCGAAATAGATTATTGAAATTCAAGTACAGGAGGTAATTTATTCTCTAAGATCAGTGTCAAGGTTCAGCACTTCATTGGAAGCGGAAGTAACGTCGTCTTGAGCACAAATTCAAAGAATCCTGGTATTCTGTTTGCGTGCAAAACCTCTCGAGAGGTCGCTCTCAGTCGACTCTCGGAGTGTTTGGATTTGGGAACCAAGCAGACTCGATTCGATCCCGCGAACGATACAATGTGTATCTATGAGCTGTTCGGGAACCCTCCCCACACTCTGCTTCTGCCAGCCCATGTGAGTCCACAAGGACCACTTGTTCAGGGCATTCACAAGTTTGCTGGGATTCAAAGACTTATCATTTCACTCGGCTTTGCTGCCCAGTCGAATGGATATTATCCCAGTTCCCGAACCTCAAGAACCTGATCGTCGCTTGGGAAAATTTTAAGGAGCTCCAAACTCTCGATATAGACTCACTCCGCATCCGCTGTGCGTTGGATTTTACTGGAATGGAGAATAGCACTTTTAAAAAATGGATTGAGCATCAAAAAGGTTTTGATAGGAATTTGTCTGGGATGAAACTAGGCTAGGTCGAATCAACAAGGCTAGGGGATAGGGTAACCATGTAGAGGTCAGCTGGGTGACGCTTAAATATTGATTGGATTGGGTTTCCATCATACTCTTTCAGAATGGATTCGGGGGCCGTGGTGGGTGCGGCACCCCTTTCTAGACTCAAGAATTCAAGATTTTCATGACATTCGTCGTTCCATAAGAATATTTGATCAAGAGATTTTGAAGTGACTTGTTGACATCGAAAGATGAGGAAGGCAAAATTTGTGAGTCGAGCAGCTATCACTATCCATCAGAAAGATTAGGCTTCTGGCAACTAATACATAGCTTCTGGGCAAAAGAGAGTTGCAGGACTTTGCACACCGGGGTTCCCCAAACGCTGACCCTTTTATGTTGAAGCTGCAACGACTTCGACGACAAAAGTTCCATCTCTCTTATTTCATCTTTACTACTTGGGTTCGGTGGCTTTGTAAGCAGTTCCAATGCTGCCAACTCTGCGACTTCTTCTAAATGTCACCAAGAAGCTGTGCAGCATTAAGAGTAATCATAAATACTGGCAACAACTTCTCGAAATTGTTTCTTGAATTATCGTTGTTCTGTGTGCAAGGACTTGCCAGAGTTAGATTCGTAGGAAGTGAAGACATTTGCAGAAATAGTTCATTTGATCAAGTGATTCCAGCTTAAAGTCACATAAAGCGTGGAGCTTTCTCTCGTATCCAAGTTTCAACTTAGTTCAGAGCGTGTCGGTCGCTTCATAAGCTCATCACGTGCCTCACCCCCCTTTTCTGTTCTATGACCGCCATTTAGCTGCCCACAAATTGCTAATCTCGCGAGATAGAATGGAGTCGTAGCATTTCAAATTGTGAAGCCATTTTCTGAGCTGGGAATAATAGATTGCGTTCCCAGTCTCCAAAAGTAATGCTGCAGGTTTTCTCCTTTTTTACCTCGCCTTTGTTGGCCGCTTATCTTGCGATCTTTGAAGTGGTGCTACTGTGTCACCGCAATGCATCGCCAACCTCTTGAACCAAATACGAAGATAGGAAGCTTCCTCCCTCGAACTTCAATTTGCACAACATCATAATCTCGAGGCCGTGAACGAAAACAACGCCTAGAGTGCACGACTATGCTTTAAGACAGGACTTCATTTTGAATCGTCTTCTTTAAGAGTGGCAAGAATGCTGATCTCTTTGAACCTCATATAATCATCTTGAGACAACACGACTTCTTCATCTGGATCTTAGCTCTAGGAGGCCTGCTCTTCTCGATCCTAACTCTCATGGCCGGCTGGAAAGAGGAACACTGAACAATTATGCCATAGCCGCAGTACCTCTGCTACCCCCATTACCGAAATTGACGTTGAAATCCCATTCCAAACTTTCACCTCTGCTCCGGCGTTTGTAACGCTTGTGATTGGAATTGCATTGTCTGTAGTCAGCGTGGGTGTCTTAGCTGTAGAATGGGTTGGGGATTGGTCGAAAGTTGAATATTTGACTCAGTTAAGTGTTTGGTTGTTAGCAGTACGTGAAGTGCTTTGCGAAGAGAAGAGCTTAATGGTACGGTTTGAGTGAATTTGTGTGGAGAAGTTGAAGAATATCGGGTTGAGAAGATAGTTGAAACGAGTTGGGTGTTATATAGTTAAATAGACAAATTTTCCCTCAGTAGAAAACGTAGAAGTAAACGCGGGTTGTAGATTCTACCTAGCACCCGACCACCGCAAAAGTGGCTAAACTAACGTCAAACCCCAGAGACGTAAAACAGGGAGCCGTAAAAGCTAATTGTCGGTCCACCGGTAACGCGTAGCAGTCGTCACGTATTCGTGGGAATGCTAATTGCGTAAGGTGGTGGTTAATTAAGGAGAGGAAAGGTTAATAACACCGTGGTGTTATTGACCCATCCTCGGAAACTAACTAAGCCTAATCGGGACTAGCTACAGGGGCTTGAGCGCGGTTGGCCGCGCTGTCACATGACAACGTCACGTGACCAGCGCAACTGCAATGCAGCTGTACCAACACTAATATAATGAAACCAGCCTGCAAAGGTGCCCCCAAAAGGGTTAAATGGTTCCTTCTCCCCGAGCGAAAGCTTGGGTTGTTGTTTTGCAATTTTTTTTTGGCTTCGGAAAATAGTGAATAGGGGTAGAATCGCTTAGCAATTTATATCTTCACTTCGCCTAATGTTCGCTAAGCGAGCACTCCCAAAAATGTAAAGAGCGATAAGAGAAAAGAGCAAAAGGTTATTAGAAGTAGTCTTTCGCCCACTTTAATTCTTATCTCGTTGTATACTTTGGTGAATTACACCCATTTCGGTTTCTACTAAATATTTCCAGGGTGCTTCGATATTTCTGATTATTTTATCAGCATTGATCACCTCAACCATGGTATAACCGGGGGATTGGAGCGTGAAAATCCAACATGGATAGCGGGATTTAAAGGGTTAACCTAAAGCGCTGTTACGTGCATATATCGCATTCATCTAGAAGCTTGTAGATCTTCTTTGACAAAAGAAGAAGAGAAGACGTCTACGACCACGGGACAGATTCAATAAATTTGGCAATGACATTTACAAGTCACCAATATTAATATTGATGTGGATAGCTGAATATTATATCATTGGGGAGAGCAGCCTGAAATAATTTGAAAAATTAAGAGAGGTCTTACGGATCCAGAATTGCCCAACTTAGTTGATCACTCGTAACAACTAAGGCGCTGAACAGATCACAAAGTTAGATATCCGTGCTAAATTCCAAAACCTGAAGAGCCGTAGCTTGGTCTACTTTTTATTCTAAGCTGTCAGGCCATGTTTCGTCCATTAACAAGTCCTGTAAATGAGACCTAAGCTTGACTACGAGCGGGCCAGAATGGCGTGTTTCCATATCTTCAAATGGAGCTCGAGGGGAAGCTCAGGAAGAGGGTAGAATGGGTTCGTTTGTTCATATGGCTTATTTTGGGAGGCTTACCATTCGAGAGTCACTCGTAATTTAAGATAAAAATGGATTGGGAGTTCCTTCTGGAGGGCTACTCCTTCCAGATGCTCAAGAGCCCCTCGGTCCCTTGAGGTGTACAAGGTCAAAAGAGCTGAGAAACAATGTGAAAGGCTAGGATAGTGTGATTATCGAGACGATGGAGACCGATGTCGGAGAAAGTTGTGAAGGTAGCTGTTATATGATCTGGAAGAGAGAGAGGGCATAAGTATAAGTAGCGGGCTTGTACTGCGGGAAATTTAGGGACAACTTTCGTGGATCCGAGACTTCGGAAGCTTTTACGAGATAAATTTCGTCAGTTTTAAAAATGCTGCACTTGCAACTTATTTTCCAAAGCTCGTAGGCAAGTATTTAATTCACATCGTCCCACATCCCAAGCCGATTCTTCCCACAACAAAACAACTTGCATCGCAATCATTGTACACAACAATCGCAGTACACCGAAGCGTTTAAAACGAAAACACTACTTTCTTGAGTTTCTCAAATGGCAGAAAAGAATAGCTCTGCTGTGCAAGGTGAATGAAGATTGCTTGCATCGCCTGATAAAAGCTAACATCGTCAAAGGCACGGTCATCCAAACAGCCACGGCGCCTACGTTCACGAACTTCGCAAAGCTAGCTTTGGAGATGCAGATGAAGATCTGGAAGCACGCAATTCCTGCTCCTCGCTTGGTCCGAGTCCACGTCAGGAAGGGAGATAACGATGAGATTCGATTCACCACTAACGCCTCTGTTCCGGCATTGCTGAGCGCTTGCCATACGTCCAGGAAGATCATCCTCGAAGTCTACAGTACATGTCTTGAGTCAGGAGAGAGGAAGATTCGGATAGATGGGGAAAACGATGTCCTCGTCCTCTTCAGACTGGGCGGGTGCTCAGGATTACCAGACTTCCTTCCATGGACCCAAAGCATGAAGATGAGGGAAGATATTCAATGCATGTTCTCTGGTGCGATAAAACTTGCGATGGTTGTCTATACTTTCTTCGTCACAGAAGAGCAGCAACGTTGGTTTTTATCGCGCTTTCAATCTCTCAAGCGGTATTTTCCTATCATATATTGTCTGGACACCGACTTGGATGCTAACGGAGATGGGATCTACTTGGCTATCCAGAAGCACCATCTGGCTATTCTTGAACAAGAATGTGTTACAGAAGGAGTAGTATACGAAACCGGCCTCGATTGCTTGGAATCCTGGGCCGAATCCGCCCTCCGAATTGCGAAGGTCGATCGCAAGTTCGAGGTTGTCCCCGCCCTGATTGGTGAAAACGGAAGAAAACATTGGTGGGCATGAACGACGAGAAGTGGCAAAGTAGTAGAAGAAAGAATGAAAAATGCACAAGGATGAAGAAGCAGAAATGTGCCGCCACGTTTGGTTTGGAGGAATGATTAGGGTCGTTGCCGGTATATTCGAAGGTTTTACAACCTTTACACGAGGTCACCATAGGCGGAAGGAACTCGGCAATCAACCTTCAGAATTTCTTTTTGATGCGATTCGCGTGTTTCTGGCTTTTATATTACCAGTCCTTAATATGTACAACTCCCTGCCCGTCCTAATTGAAGCTATAGTCCCGTCTTTACGAGGCCCGTAACTTTATCTTCGATCTCCTTATCTGAAAGCCCTGCGTCATGTCAGCTTCTCTCATCTTTCTCCCAATTGTCTCCTTGAACTGACCTGCTAACGATTCGCTCTTCTCCTGTCCGAACTCTGTTACCATACATCAGCATTCTATTGACCATCGGTCTCCAGACTCCTCAGAATTCACAGCTTCCAGGGTGAATGGACTGACCATATCTTGCATACACCCTCGGTTGTGTACCTGCAGCTTCACGGAGCATGATCGGTGTATGCGGGTTGTTCTTCTTCATCGTGGGGTATGCGCGCGCGAGGAACGACCTGTTGTCCGTATCAGCCATGTTCTTTTCCATCAGATGCTCGTTTCCTAAAAGACTCCGCTCCCTTCCATTCCCAAATACTTCCATCCTTCCTCTCTCCCAAGCCCCAGCTTCCATCGCCAGACCAATCTTCACAAACTCACCTCGTAGGGCCACTATGCTCCCCTGTCTGACAAAACAAAAACCGCACCTCCTTCAACGTTTGCGAAAACACATATTTGCCCGACATCTTTGCTCTTCTTCCCGCGGCGTTGCTATTCAATTGCTGTTGCGATAAAGGTCGTGATGTTCCCCGACCTCAAGAGCTGCCATTAGCGCCTGCACAATCTCGCCTGCATAACTTCATAAGTGGCGCTAAAAGTTATCCATTATGCCCGCATAAATCCGATAGCGGTCCGCCTTTCCCAATCTTGAATTCAACAACACCAAGCTGACCCAGAGTTTATCCTGGGCCTCACCCTCACATCTCCACTCTCCACCCTCAGCGCGTTTGCCTGCTCATTCTCCCTAAACCATCGCCCTCCATTATCTGTCGCTCGAGTAAACGTCAATTGATTGATACTGAAAAGACTGGAAAGAAGAGAAGAGTCATCATGCCCGCACCCAGTACCATTCTCCGCGCCGCTCGGCCTGCGTTCCGGCAATCGCAATTCTTTACCGCACAGAGCCAAGCGCAGGCGTTTCGGTCGACGAGGGCTCGGTTCCAGCAGCAGGGTAGGAGATGGCAGAGTACTGCTGCGCCGGCAGGTGCCCAGAGCTGGGCGAGGAGGTTGTGGGATAGTCCAATTGGGATTAAGACTGTGCATTTCTGGTGAGTAAGAATTGAAAGGATGGCGATGAGGAGAAAGGAAAATGCTAATAAAGTGTGATTCTAGGGCTCCGATTATGAAGGTATATCAAGTCCTTCCCACCTCCATCTTTCGAATCTGCATGCATGCCAAGAGGATACCCCTCTATTCTCAACAACCTCAACAAAACCCACCGAATCTTCTCCCATACTCTCTGCCTCGCATAGATGCTAACGGAATGTATAGTGGTGCCTCGTTCTCGCCGGTATCTCCGATTTCTACCGCCCCGCCGAAAAGCTCTCCCTCACCCAGAACGTCGCCCTCACTTGCACAGGCCTGATCTGGACCCGTTGGTGCTTGATCATTAAGCCTAGAAATATCATGTACGCCTTCTCCCCACCTCTCCTCCTCGCCCTCCTACCCCCCCACCTTATCTCTAGGCCCTTACTCTAATCCATTCTCTCTCCAAATCAATCAATCCTGTAGTCTGAATGGGAGGTGCTAACGCAACATAGGCTCGCATCAGTAAACTTCTTCCTCGGCCTCGTAGGCGTCGTCCAAGTTTCCCGCATCTTTGCCTACAACTCCTCCCAGAAGAAACTTACCGCCGGCCAGCAAGTCGATGCCGTCAAGGAGGGCGCCGTCGAGTCAGCGAAGGGATTAAAGGAGGACGTCGTTGCGGCTGTTAAGTCCTAAATCAACATATTAACCTTACTTCTGTTCTGTAAGGCTTTGGAGGGCAGGTAATTGGGATCTAGCGCGGAAAGTGCGGTGTGGTGAGTTTAAGGAACGAGAGAGGGGGAGGGGTGGAAGAGGCGACGAGAGACGATGCATATTAAGTGGCAAACTGCAATACCACGCGCTTTCTTTTTCTTGCGCGCTTTTCTACACAATATGGGTGGGCGGTCTTTAGATGTGGAAAGACATTCAACCATGCAGACGAGCACGAGCATTGTACGATAAGATAATCAAATCGAATCAAGCTTTTTATTTACCTTTCTACAACGTCCCCTCAAAATGCCACCCAAGTCACATTGCAAAATCAGATCGGAGAGCGGGCGTCATTCTGTTCAAAATCCTCATACTATCTCTCTCCCCTACTTGCATCGAAATCTACCCCTATTCAAGTTTTCATCTCTGAAATCCGTACGTATTCTTACAATACAATAACCTCATAAATCTTCTCTCTCGGCTGAAATGCACGCTTCAAGCATCTCTCAAAAACACCCCGATCAAAAAGCTCAAAATTCAAAGAGCCGCCTAGGAAAACGCCGCCTATCCTTTTGTTTGTATCCCTTCTGCCACAATGCAGAAACTCTGATGATCTCAGCGGACTTTCATCCGTAGCGTAACAGCACCCCGTTAAATAGCGTAACCACGTAAAATTCGGCTTCATTTTCATCGGGTCCAGCCCTCCTCCACCGTTGTCTTCATCTCACGTCACGAATCATTTGAATATGAAACCGCCTTCGCCACACAAGACATCAACAGATGTTCCAAATCTTTGGATGAACGGCCCAAGAAGAGGGGGGATCACATCACGGCACACTCACCCTCGTTTTGCTTGCCGACCTTCGAGCGGCTGATGCGCTCCCTGGCTTTGAGGCCCGCTTTCGAGCCGCCCTGCTTCAGGTCCTCGAGCCGCTCGCGGGCTTTGGGGAAATTTTGTGCTGTGGTTATATCATGTTAATAATAGTTTTTGTTTGATCGGATGGGAGAGAAGTATGTGCAAGGGGAGAGACATACCAGCAGCTCGCCAATACCACCTCTTCGCATCCTCCAGGTTGGCAGGCGCACCGATCCCGACTTCGGTGAAATAGCCCATCGCATACTCAGCCTTGGCCAGACCCGCCATTGCTGCTTTCCGTGCCCAGAGATAAGCTTCCGTGTCACTTTGCTGCAAGACGCCTTCGGATCCGGTGAGATACCATCCAGAGAGTGCTAGCTCGGATTGATGTTCCTCCTGCGCTGCGGCGCGTGAATACCACATTATACTTTGCCTTGGGTCGATCTGGCATCCGAAGAGCCCGTACTCGTATGCACATCCTAGTCTGAACTGAGAGAATTTGTAGCCGAGTTCTGCGGCTTGGTTGAAGAGAGAGAACGAGTATGCCTCATCTCGAACGACTGAATTGTCGGCGCTTTGCGGCTGCTCGTACAACAACCCAAGTTCGTGCAGGGCGTGAGGATTCTCAGCGTCTGCTCGCTCGGCTGCGCGTTTGAGCCAGCCGACTGCTTCTCTAGGGTTCTTTGGTTGACCAAGAAGTCCTTTGAGTTGAATCATGCCCATCTTGTACATAGCTGGTGTGTCGCCCAGCATTGCAGCGCGCTTGTACCATTGAATTGCTTTCAGAGGATCCTTGCGAGTACCACCACCTTCTTCGTTGCCTAGCTCGCAGCATACGGCAGTTCGGTAAGCAGCTGCTGCATGTCCTGCTTTGGCTGCGGATTGATACAGAGAAAAGGCTTCCTTGTTGTCCGTCTCGAGACCCAAAGCGCCACGACCATAGCAATCGGCAAGATAGAACATGGCTTCCATGTTGTTTCCTTGCACAAGCTTTTTGAGCATTTTGAAAGCATCCATGACATATTTTTCTCGAGCCTTGTTTCGAGCTCGTTGATCCGGAATTAGAGGTACAAGGACTTCTGATGCCTCAACCAACTTTTTGGCAAGAAGCATCTGCTCATCTTGGTTGTTGGGATTGATCTTAACAGAGTTTCTCAGCCGTTCAAGTTCCTCGACAGTGACAGGTGGTGCTTCGGGTGCTTTCGGTGCGGCCTTCGGTCCGACAGCTTGGTTATTTGGAGGCGGAGGGACATTATTGTAATTACGGACGGGCATTGGTTTGTTACTGGCTTGAGCAGCAACGGAATTAGGTATTAGGCCGGCGCGAACAGGTGGAGGGTGAGAAGGCAGGCCTCCTGGACCGCCTGTTGATGATTGAATGGGCATGGTGCCAGCTCTTGTAATCCCGGGATTTGGAGACGGGCCATTAGGAAGACCATTAAAGCCTGCCTTGGGACCATTGGGGAGACCACCAAAGCCTGGGCCTGCTTTTGGCGCCGCTGATGCTCCTCGTGGTGGGGGCACATATCCATTCGGCTGATCATCGTATCCATATCCTTGCTGAGGAGGTGGGCCACGTTGATTTGGCGGACCTTGATTGTATTGACCACCATAACCATCATTCTGATATCCTTGCTGGGGATAAGTGTTTGGGATAGGAGGCGCATCGCCAGCCATTTCAAATACAGCTGCTTGAGGTTGCGCTTGGCCACGGATATCAGGCTGAGATTTGATCGGCTTGACTTGACCATAATTATTTTGCGGTGGTCTGATGTGCTCCTCGATTGATGCTCCTCTCCGCACTCCCCCAGGATTTGATTGCGCAGCATCAAAGTTCGGCATTTCAGATCCGGCAGATTGTGGTCTTTGTTGTGGTTGATCATAATATGAATCGTAGAAATCACTGACGCTCTCACTTTGTCCATGAGCACTGTAGCCTGTATCATTTGTATAAGGATCTCCAGCTGGTGGTGGTCCTTGGTTAGGATATGCTCTTTGTTGTGGTGGGCGACCTCCGGAAGCAGTGGAAGGTCTTGGGGGCATTCCTCGACCAACAGGTCCATTATACGGAGCACTTGGGCCAGGACTATCCATTGGGCCTGGCATAGGAGGTTGACGGCCCATTGGCACTGGCGGCTCGTTCGGCATGGTCATACTTCGTGAAGGAGGTCCAAAATTATCTCGAATTGGAGAAATCGGACCCTGGGCGTACCCTGCTTGATCGTTGTACCCAGGGCCATAGGTGTTCTGCCGTGAGGGGCCATATGCAGGGTTTGGTGCAGGACCTCGGCGTGGTTCTGGATAGCCTTGTTGAGGAGGGCCTCTTATGGGCAGGTTTCTGGGGGCTTCGCCGGATGGTCGTCCATAACCTTCTGGTGGGGGACCTCGTCGCCCACCTTCCATGGAAGGACGACCATAATCGTCTGTGGTTGCGGCACGTCCGCCATTTGGATTTCTACCCTTGCCCTGCGGTTGACTTCCAACGTCCATGTTAGCCATCTTCTGCAGAATTTCTCGTTCTTCAGACACAGAAGTCTTCTTCTTCGCGCCTGGGAAGGTAGGAAAAGGGTTATCCCACGCAGGTTGGTCGGGTGACATTGGGGGTGTTTTCAAGGGTCTTCGCTGGGCTCTCGCTATTTCATTGTTAGTAAACCCAAGCATATTCGCTTCCGAATGTACTCACAGCCGGGGTCCGAGGAAGCAGATCGCTCCAACGGCGCAGGTCTTCCTCCTCTCCCTACGGGACCGCCATTCGGAGGGTATCCTCTGCCTTGACCACCACCTCTCTGATCGTATCCGCCTCGAGCTCCATCGGGTGCTGTTGGCGGTCTTTGCATTGGTCCTCCCCTACCGCCACCTCGTGGCGGCATGCTGCCTCCACCTCCTCTATCATTTCCATAATATTCTTGTTGTGGGGGATAGCCTTGATTTGGCGGCGGGTATCCATTCCCTCTCCCGCCACCATTCATGTCCTGGTATCCACCATCATAATCCTGCGCGTACCCGCCATTGTTGTAATCATCATACCCGTATCCATCCTGCGGGTATTGATCATATTGCTGCGGAGGATACTGTTGAGGCGGTGATTGAGTGTAGTTTTGTGGAGGACCTGGTCTCTGAGCCGCTCTTCCGTTGTATGGGCGTTGCGGCTGTTGATAGTAGCCCTGATCGTATGCCATTATGATGTTGGATCGCGAGTCTATCACAAAGCAGCGCTGAGATTCGACGAGGCCGTTTGCGCCCCAGGTTATCTATGAGAGTTTGCTTCTGTCCTTCTTCGCCGTGGCAGGCAAGCCATGTACAGGGAGAGCGCAAGAACTGTGTGCTTGTTGCTTCTATTGAAAATGCAAGATGTGTTCGTCTGGTCTCGGATCCGCCTCCTAGCTGACGGATCTCAAACGTTTCGGGAGGGGCTTGTCACGACTCGCGCTTAGGCCACGAGCTTCAAGGAACGTTGGTGATTTAGTGGTGAATAAAGGAGAGGCTCTGCGAGTAGAAAGGATGATGTCTATTCTTAAGGAGCGTCTTGGCGGTCATGGGCCGCGGCGTATGATGAGGAATAATGCGGGTGTGGGTTAGCTTTGCTCTTGAAGGAGTCTAAGAGATTTGCTGTGATAGGCGAGGAAAGCCGTTGGCGGAGGAGAGGATCGCAGCTGACCCCAACTTAAAAGATGAGAACAACTCAGCAACTCTAAACAGTCAGAAGTCGAAAATTTCTTGGTTTGCAGTCCTCTGAATGGTCGCTTGGACCGCAGCATTGCGATTCAATTTAATTCAAGTATTTCGTCCTTGCTGCCCTCATCCCATGCGTCTCGAAAGGAGCAGGGGTTTGTGAATAAGGTCAGGAACACGGGGCGTCCAATTCGCTGGACCAGCAATAGGTGGGTCCATTTATTCCTGGGGAGAGAGGCAACGCCAAGGGCCACAGAAGTTCAAAAAAGCAATTAGCTATCACTGCGATCTACAGTAGCAGAGGCGCAGTCTTCCTCGCCTTCGCCAGTAACAAGTCACGCCTTAAACTTTTAACTTTGAATATCCCACAAGAGCGTCGTCACAGGAGGTGGGACTGGAAGAGTGCTGGCGGGCGCAGAAGGAGGCTCAGCTGTGCTGCAGGCTAAAGGAGGATAGAGGAAGAGACGGAAATTGACCCCTATTCCCCAGAGGCCCAATGCAACGCCGGAAGGTGGACGGAAGGCTACAGCAGTGTAACGGGTTCCGAGATCTTACAATGGGAGAAATGTGTAGGTTGAGAGACGTAGATCCAAAACAGCTCTTGTCACCCTCCATTTATGCTGAAGTTCGGCGTCATTGCGAGTCAGGGAGTCTCTTTTGGGAAATCATATTAATAGCATGACAGGGTTCGAACAGCTGGGACCGGCTTATGGATCCTCATAATCCAAGCAGAAAGTCTTCTCTCGGCTTTGAAGCTCCCGTTTTGCATTTCAAACTCAGGATCATGCGGATCCCCGCTTGCTTTCTCGGTAAAGACCTCTTTACGCCACACTTAAGGCTGGCACAGCCACAGCAAAAGTGTATCTAACGTCGACCGTATTGAATATCATCATCGACAGGACGCAATCCTTGACAAGCTGAGACCAGTCCAAGATTCCCGAATTGTTACGAACAACCTCAGTCCCACGTCATTTCAAGCTTGCCTCTCGCTCCGCCTCGACAGCAAGATGCCGCCCAGGCCGACGAACTGGGCGTTGTGGGGCAAGATGATTGCAGCGTGAGCTCCCCTCCGGATCCCAGGAAACATGATACTGACCCCTCACAGTGGCGCTGTCTGCTGCATCGGTGGTCCTGCCCTCGTCTACTACGTCTCACCCACCGAGGAAGAGCTCTTCCTGAAGTACAATCCGGAGTTGCAGAAGCGTAGTCTGGAGAATAGACTTCAGAAGCAACAAGACTTTGATGATTTCGTTAGCAAACTGAAGGAGTATTCGAAGTCGGATAAGACCAGTATGTTTGCTCAATTGGAAGTGGGATACAAGCTGATTGTTGGACAGTATGGGAAGTTTCCGCGATAGCTGAGAAGAATGCGAGGGACGGGAAGATTGCTGAGCAAGTCAAGTTGAGCGAGGAGATAGAGGCGAGAAAGAAGGCTATACGAGAGGCTGGAATAAAGCCGATGCCGGGAGGGAGCTTATGATTGTGTTGATTTTATACGACTTGGTGTACAATACCGGCGTTGGGGGTTTGCTGAAGTCAAACCATGGCAGGTAGGAATCAAAATGAACCATACTCTTTCGGAGATCGAAGTAGCGTCCGGAGTCGATGGGTCGAACTGCACCGGAAGGCTAGATTGTTATCAGAACTTTGCCAAATATCCCCGAATCGACTTTACCGTGCCCCTCCTCGAATTAAAGTTCTGCATTGATGTCCGGCCAGACACATCCGACAAGATGCGGTATTTGCAAATTTCTGGACTTTGAGCTCCATGCTCCGTCGTTTTCTGGATACCCATCATCATCTCACCAATCTCCAAGTGGAAGAAACTCATCCTCAAAATCTTTAAAGTCTTCCAGTTCCCCCCACCACCCCTTCTCATCTCATCAGTCATATCTGCAGGCTGCAAAAGACCACTCTCGGTTCAGAAGTATATACTTAATACAAATCAAGTTAATACTACCTTCAACTTCTTCAACAACATTCCTACTACATCATCACAAAACTCAAGGCTCCCCTCTCACACTACCTTACATAGGCCAAATTTTCTATCTGGCTCATCTGGTGCCGTCTGTGGTCCATGTCATAAACAGAAGAGAGACTGCAATGGAGATGGAGAACGACCTTGTCAACATTGTGTAAGAATCAGTTTTTAATGCAAATCAACGAGGTTCGACTCAAGACCACCTTGCTGGGGGCATGGGGTCCCTTCCTTTTCGCGCAAGCGAAGAGCACATGGAAGTTGACAAGTGAGGAGGACTTCATAGCAAAGCCGGAGATTCTGGTTCTTGCCAGTCAATCATCCAACTGGGAGTGAAAGGATCCGCCGTCTTCATGCCCAAAATGGAAGACCCAACCACGATGGCTTCTCAACAATTTCGCTCACATAACAGACAGAATATAATCGCAATGGGAAGGTGTCATGCCAAAGGGTTGACTGGCGTATGATCAATCTCACAGATGTTATGAGAATGTGCTAGAGAGGTTTTCAGAAAACATAGGACACCAACATCTCATTTTCCAGCGAGACAGAATGACCGACTTAGAAGGAGATGCAAGTTGGGACCCGGAGACAGATTACAGGGATTTTAGAGAATATGGAAAAGGAAAAAGTTATGAAAGTGGCTGGAAAAGCTTCACAAGCACAATAATTAAGGAGAACTGCCTCAGCTACAAACAAAGAAAGAGAAAGCAGCTTCGCTGGCATGATATGAGGCATCGGCAAGACGGAGGAGATCCAATTCGCAGAAAGTTTTGCGTATTGATGTTCGAAAAGGGTGCAGGAGACTAGACTCGCGTCTCTCAATCCTTTCCAGAAGCAACGAGCGGAAACATCTACCAAACAAGGGTGTTGAGGAAGATTAATCTATCTCTCCGTAAGACTTCGCTACAGAGCTCTTTCTTCAGCAGCTGGATGCCCTGGTCTCATGGAGATTGGTCGATGGGTCGAATGAGCCTCACTACAAGTGAGGAAGCACAAAAATCGGGTAGAGGAAAGTGGAGCACACCGCAAAGGTATCATCTTGGTCAACAACCAAGGCATTATGTCCGGGATTTCGAAGAACTAGAAATTGCCCCGACTTCGCAGAGAAAGCTTGGTGAAGAAAGACAGCCTCGAGAGCACTGAACATACACACCCAAGAGCCACTGCACTGCCACTCGGTGCTTGGGGAACCGAGTGCGGGTAAATTGGATCGAGCTCTGTGCAATGAGAATTGACATCTTGACCATATTCTCTTGGAGACTCTGTTACGCTATCTGATTTAAGAACCGTACGACTTTTGTAAGTTCATGATGGCAGCAGACGAGGACTTCATCGAAGCGAAAGCTCATCTACAGGCCTGCCTGCGCAAAAAGGACAAGAAACTTAAACTTAGTGCAGGGTATGTTGAGGTATTCGGGAGTGGATAATTCATGATGCACAAAAAATCGATGTGATTTGCAGATCTACATGACACGAGTCTGAACAAAAATTGAGGGTAAGATGGAGGAGGCAGAGCACACGTGGGATCCTGGACTTACTGTAGGTGTGGGACGGGAAGATCCAACGAAGGAAAATTAAGCATCTCGATATTTTATTCAGATACATGGGTTCCTGCAACATTAATGATTTGTGTCTAGGGCTCGAGTGGCCTCCCATCGTGTATCTCTAGGTCTTTAGCGTGAATCCTTTACTCGGCTTGCTTTTACAGAGAATCAAGGACGACCAATCTATTGAACATGCCCTTCAATATTGGTGCGCTGAAGGAGAGGGTTGCATAACGGGGGAATCCCGTTCAAGAGATCAAATGACGTTCATAATACCGGAGGAAATGCTCCTGAGCTGCAGCAGGAAGCGGGAAGCTCAAGAAGCAAGCACAACTTACCTAACGAATGTGCTGATTATTAATTTACCCTTTACTCCAATTTTTTTGCTCCCAAGCCAGGCTTCGTCCTTCGCCACGTTCATCACAGGGCTGAATTGTCGATTCGGACCCAGAGAACGCGATTTCGAAGGCCAGAGACAGGAAGTAAAATATGTTTCAAAGTCTGCCGAGACATCTGGACAAAGAGCTCGCAGGCCTGACACTTGGCGTCAAGTTTTTCACACTCGAACCTTTATTCGTTCTGCGTCTGGCTTAATTTGGAAATTGTGAGGATAATTTCAAATGATCACGCAAGCAGCAATCGGGGTAGCGTTGATCTAGTAAAATCTGACATCGTGTGCTTAACGACGCATCAACTCTTTCTGTTTCCTACTACATCGTACTGGCCAGAGCACTCTTTTGTCGTTAGCACGCAGTCAATCTGCGGCCAGCTGCTCTTTGCTGCTACCAGTGCTGAAACCCGAAGGAAGGGACAGAACTTCATTTAAACATCTTATTAATGCTGGCACCAGCTTCCACATTTCGAGTGACGCACCTCGGCCGGACGCATCTCCGCTATCCAAAGTGGCTCCACTCGCAGCCAGCGGATGTTAGTACCGACTATCACATCACAGAGGTAGTCCCTTGGCACCGGTGCATAAGTTTTCATGTTCAAAAGCCCCCAATTGCGCCTCGATACTATACTGATCCACACGCCTCACCGTCCCCTAAACTTCGTTCAGGACTTTTCATTGGGCTATACCTTTGCATAGTCAATTCGAGGATGGGGCAAAATATTAGATCTGCATAAATATTCCCTTTGCGGATTATTTCAAAGATGCGAGCATCTAGATCCACCCCTCTATTTGTCGGGACTAAAAGCCGCGTTTTGAGGCCGAAGTGTGCCCCAAACCCAGCATCTCGATCGTTCCCTAGTTCAGATAGGCTCACGATGGATAACATCCATTTCATACTAGTGATGAGAATGGAGTTGAAGATAAGGCATAAATTATGTTCGCATGCAAGAAGGTGCGGTCACAGATGAGATAAAGTGCAAAATCCTGTAAAGCAAAGGCGGAAAGCTTGGAGTTGAAAATCCCGTTATTATGCCGCCCCTATTGCTCCAAACTATTCTGTCAAATCTTCGATCCTGGTCGGAATGACGCTCCAGTCCATGCTTCTGCCTGACGAAATCCTACTCATGGTCTTCAGCCAACTGCCTTTACAAGATATCAAGCGCTTGCGACTTGTTTGCCACTGTTTCCTTAATTGCTCATCTCAGTTTCTGTTCTTGTTTCTTGACATATCCTCTGCATCCCGGAGCCTCGAGTTCTTCAGAAAAATTGCCTCCGATGACCTATTCCGCAAAGGCATTCTAAAGATTGTATACAACACCAGATTGATTCCATTCATAACGGCAGGATATGGTAATGGTCTTTCAAATGTCCAACAAGAGAGTGCGCAGGACGCATTTGATCAGTGCTATAGCGTCTACGACCTCTTGTGCTATGGCGTCCCACGACTACCCAATCTGCGAGAGATAATCATCACAGACAGAACGATACAATCACCTACAGATCTAAGCTCGACAGAACTCGTCGCCACGTCTCCAGAATCCCACGAAGCGCAAATCAGAGATGACCAACTCAGCCTCTTTATCTTGCTACGAGCACTCTCCGCAATGCACAGTAAACCCCAAACCTTCCGAATCTCCCTCCAAAGCTGCATGTCCGAAACTCTATTCCCACCACCACTTCATTCCCAACATGAGAGCAACACATACGGCATTGGGTACGGCACCTCAAAATCGCCCTCTCTCTTCGACCGTGTCCTCGCCACTGCGCTCACAATCTTTCAAAAACTACACCACCTGAGCATCATCACTCAATGTCCAGACGCGCAACACGGCATCGGGATCACCTCGACATTCATTAACAACCTCTGCGCCTTTATATCAACAGCCGACTCAAATCTTCGGATTCTAGAAGTAGCAATACACGAACTCCTACCGCACGCTCGATTTGGTAACCTCCTTTTCTCTACATCCCTATTCTCGATTGCGCCAGTCCTATTTCCACAGCTGAGGGAAGTAATGCTGAAAGGTGTACCCATGGACGGCTTCTCCCTCATCGCCTTCCTTAGCCGTCAATCCACGCTCGAGGAACTTCGACTTGGGGAAATTCGCCTCAGACCTTCATCCCCTGACTGGACTACAATTATCGATGACCTGTGTTTGTTGTTGGGTGTGCAGTTTGAGGCTGGGAAGATTGATAAGGGAAGGAACAGGCAAGGAAGAGGAAATGGCAGAAGGATTGGGGGCCAGATGCCGATGGAGAGAATAAGGTTGGAGTTGGAAAACGTATTTGAGCCTGGTGATGGTGCGATGAAGAGGGGGTTGACTATTGGGAGCACACAGCTGAGGGGATACTTTTTGGGGCGGAAGGATAACCCTTTGCGCAGCCATTATGACAGTTTC
Source organism: Hyaloscypha hepaticicola (assembly GCA_002865625.1). NCBI lineage: Eukaryota > Fungi > Ascomycota > Leotiomycetes > Helotiales > Hyaloscyphaceae > Hyaloscypha > Hyaloscypha hepaticicola. Next base: position 1,013,059 of record KZ613465.1, on the reverse strand, counting down.
GTTTGTGAGCCGTGGACCTTGACTTAGAACAATTGGGCTAAAGGGGAACAGAATTTCGGTTTACTATAAAATACGAATTGGGCACATATATATTGGCGGTACATAGCTATCTGTGATGACCGCAATTCCTGATATGCCCGTCCATTTCCTTTATCTTTTCCTTGCCTACCTGACTTGGTCCCCGGAAATAAAGTCCTTCCGCACTTGGATACGTTTAAGATAAGATACAAAATCTCATTAGGCGGCCAAATATTATTTTCGTTTTATCTAAAGGTAGATACAGATGAAGAAGTTCAGTGTTGATTATAGGCCCTCGCTACTATTGCGAACACACTACAGTCCATTGGTGCTGATCTTTTGACTTCTGGAACCTTAAAATTTTTTTGATCCAACCTAAGCACTACTTTTGCACACATTGCTCGATGGCCAGCCCCTGGCCTGCCTCGGACATGGAGGCTGGCCTCGATGATCTCTATCCCATGACCGCTCCCGAAACTGCAACCTTCATGTAGATCCAACATTGTTCGACTGCATCCTTGAGAAGACCGGGTGGATAAGCCGATCCAATAAGAAACCGTGATAGGGTGCAGCAAGCAAGAAAGCATGCAGATCTAACCAAAGTACTGAGATACGGTTGGGCTTAATTTTTAGGGAAGGCTAAGCAATTGTGATAAGAGAGTGATCCACTAATTTCGGGCCTGTTTTTCAGAAGAAGGTCCATGGGCAACCATATCTACTGGTAGGCAGTCATTTGGTGCAACGGTGGAGATGTCAAGTAAGCTCAGTTGAGACAGGTCTCCCGCAAAATGCACTTGTTCGCATCCGATGAGCAACGTTTCGAACGTTCATAGGTCAATTTCCCTCCATCTCACTTCAGCACTCGCAACAGAGTCCTCCATATTGTTTTATCGACTGTTCTAGTGGCAGCAAGCAATGTCTTTGGGACTAATTGCCTCTGAGTATGCCTTGAAGCATGAAGAGATACGACTTTGAAGGTTGATGGGGAAATGTAGAAGAGCACGCAATAACATCTTTCGCGAACTATTTCACCCGAAAAGTCTGCCAACCTTTACGAATCTAACCGACAAGCATTTTCTGTACGCATATGCTATACTCCAGCGACTTCGCTAAGAGTCGCAAAGTTATGCAGAGGAGATAGAGGTGGATGATGGCTTCTCAGCAATTACCAAAATGAATTTTTTGAAGGGTGTTGGTTTAAATAAGGGTGGGAACAGGTCCCTTCTTCTGTACTGAGTTGCCACTGCAGCTTGCGCTAAGAGCTTCGCACTAAAGCCCTTGTTAACGCAACTTGGAAATGTGTCAGGTGTTACAAGGACTGAACCGTGGTAAAGATAGCCACTGCATGGTGGTATTCGAGTGTTGAGAGTTTGCTTGAAATTTTGATTTCCCTATTATCCTTCCACCTTCAATAAGTGCCGGTGGACCCTTGGTCGGTGTTGCGTATTTTGGGTGCGCAATTTGTGATGCACATGCTGTCGCATAGGAAGGAGAGCGTTCTGTGAGTTGCGGTGAAGCGTGGGCATTGACGGATAGTTGGTGGCGAAGGACTCTCCTCGTCTTGAAAGAGGCAATCGTTTTTTTTTTCTTCGGCGAGAGGAGATGGTAAAGAGACGCTTTATTTACACGGCGGAGCCTTGGCTTCGGCGATGAGTCCAACGTGTTCGGTTGTTAGGTAGCCGACAGTTCAAGTAGCACCTGATAACGGGTTGCTGTTTCAACCACTTCAAATTATGACCAATGATTTAGGGATGGAATATTCGATTATTCTAGTAATAAGTCTTGTTAGCGTAGTTGCTTCTCCGAGGTTCATATTAACTTCGCGTTCGGCTCTAAGATTAGCACAGCCTCGCTAAGTAGTGGGGGTGGCTCAGGCTTGCGGTTGTTCCCCCTTAAATGCCTCGCTTACGAGCCACCTTTGATCTTGTCCCTGTTCGCCTTCCTCGATGTTAACCATTGCCTCAAATTCACACGTGAAAATTGCTTCTTTCGATGATATCCTTAGAATGTTCTTAGACTCTCAAATTCGGGAGTAATGCCTGCCATTTCAGGCCGGTTATACTTACTAATCTTCAACAGTCCACAAAACCAGGCTTTCAAACCCGGCTCTCTGTCAAATTTCCACCTGTTCACCCTCGACCCACTTCTTACAAAGCCAATAAAGCTCGTCATGTTTCCTCCCACACACATTACTTCCCTCTCTCCTATGCCCCGGCATATCCTTCATAACACTCACACCCATTGTCTCTTCCTGACAGTACGCTAAATACCGATACCCCGCCGGATATCCCTTCAGCCTTTCCTCATCTAGAATCGGTACTTTTGCCGGATTAACAGCAAGTAATTTATCTTTCTCATACCAATGTCTCACAAACCTCGCTCTCCATTCCCCCTTCTTCATCCCATCACCGTCTTCCTGAATTTTCTCCCAGAAGAAACAAAATCGGCAATCGCTCTCAGCATCTACTTCGCAATCTTGGATCGTGAAGCGCTGCGTGATGGTAGCTTTCATCTTCGTGACTGCTCTCACGCCGTCAGGTGAGATATCGGTTGTGGTCCCGTGACATCGGTGCATAATGAATGCTCCTTTATCCATCCCTGCTTGGGAAGCGGAGATGAAATCTTGGAAGTGGGTGCGTCCGGTCCAGGTTGTGTAGATATAGGCTGTGGGGTGGAATATGGAGCGCAGGTTATCCCATTCACATGCATCGCTGGTTAAGTGTGAGCGCTGAGTGAGAGCGAAGGCTACGAGGGAGGTAGAGGGATTACCGATAGCAAGGCCATCCTTCTGCTAATTCTCGGAGCTTGTAGCGTTCTAGAACCAAGTTATCTGGTCCATTATTTCGGATTGCTTTTTCTGGTCTTGAACCTGCTGGGAGGGAGTGGAGGTCTGGCATTTTGAGGAGTGGGGTTATCTGAGAGGTAGTAAACAGGAGGTTATCCTCCTCCTTTTAACAGAATATAAACTAGTTGACTCTATTCAAGAGGTGAGAAACATAATTTAGTAAGATGGGTCTTATGCACACCATTGCGTGAGATTAAGCAAGTCTTATGCCGATCTCGCCAAGCTTTCTGGGGTTGACCTACTCCACCATACCGTACCCGCAATGTCCGCAATACCCAGCGCCAGGAGGCGCTAAAGGGGAGAAGGGAGTATCTTTTACCCGCCAAAATAGAAATGCCGAGATCTAAGTCTCCAGTGATAACTCTTCATAAAAATTGCCGGTTTGGGTCAATCAGGGTAAATACTATGGAAAATTGTCAATTCTTGGGCTTGAGAAAGTTTCCTTATCTTTTCGTTCAATTTCGTACGGTACGTATACTGAAGTAGTAAGATAAGTATTTGCACGAGAAGAAATCGGAGAAAACTCTAAGTACCAAACTCTAAGTACCTTTCCCTTGTCAGATTTTGCATCATTACTTCAAAATAATTTTGCTCTCAGTTCTCACCTTCCAGCCAACTTTTGATACAAAAATATTAAAGCCCATAATGGCGGCCTCCAATTCCCATACTACGTGCAAGAACTTTTACATTTTCGGCTCAAACATCTCCTTCAGCAAATCTCCCATTCTCCACCAAGCAGCATTCAAGCACCACAAACTCCCACACAGCTATGAAATCCACCAAACGCCGTCCACTGAGCCCCTGGCCGAACTCATAAACGCCCCAAACTTTGGAGGCGCAAGTGTTACAATGCCTCATAAACTTGATATCTCCACTTACTGCTCTGAAATCTCATCTGATGCAAAGATTATTGGAGCAATCAACACGCTTGTCGTCATCCGTGATGGCTCAGGGAAACGGATCGGACTACAAGGCGACAATTCAGATTGGAGCGGCCTGGTTTCATGTCTAAACAGCAAAGAAAAAGATGTACTAAGAGAAGCAAGGACGGGACTCGTGATTGGAGCAGGAGGAGCTTCCCGGGCAGCGCTTTATGCCCTCTTCAAACTTGGAATTAGAGACATCTACCTCGCCAATCGCACGCAGTCCAACGCTGAGAAAATCGCTCAAGAATTCTCTGCATTATTCCCCATCACAGTTCTGCCAAATTTAAAAGCATTTGAAGAGCATGGGGTGAAGCCAGAGATCATAATCGGCACAATTCCAGCCGATGTGACGAGCGTGGAAGATTTTTCGGGGAGCTTGTTTGCGGCAGATAAAGGGATTTGTGTTGATATGGCGTATAAACCGCGGGATACGCATTTGCTGAAGGTTGCGATGGGCAGGGAAGGATGGGCTACGGTGACGGGGGTAGAAGTGTTGCTTGCGCAGGCTTATGTACAAAGTGAGTTGTGGCTTGGGTTGCCGGCGCCTAAAGAAGAGATGGCAAGAGCGTTAGAGGAGCTTGATTTGAGAAGTGAAGCTAGTGAGGGAGCAAGTGGGAAGTTATAGAGCAGGGTTTAGGGACTTACCGATGAGAAGAAAACTAGATTATATTTTGAAACTTCCCATGCTATGTCACCAAATTCGAAACCCAGAGCCCGGTTGCATATTTAATGTCATGTACGCGTCGTGGATTTGTTCCAGCAGCACAGGTCGAGTTTAAAAGAGTGCGATATGAGAGAGGGACAAACGCGCTCTCTCGCTCGAGGACCTGTATATCAGAAATTTCAGATGTATGCCATGCAATATGGCATATACTATTCAAGCCTGGGGACTTCCAAAGGTCCAGGATTGGAACTTGGACTCATACCCACCATTTGCAACGCGTAGGAGCCTGTTTGTCGGAGAGGGCGAACGAAGTGGGGCATTCTCGCTAAAGCCCCTTACGAGCCCGCTAACATAAGTCTGTGTCGTACAGGGCCATTTTCTCACTAACGAGCCCTCTAAGGAAATTTCAAACTTCCAAACTTCGTGATGACTTCTCCAATTATAATTAGAAATACACTTTGGCTTCTTCTTAATTATAATATCGAAGCACAGGTAATTATACTAAATGGTTATTTAGGGGATTTTATGTGAAGTGGGCGACTTTGGTGTTCCGAGGCCTAAAAACTGCCCTGTACGACACAGACTTATGTCACCGGGCTCGTTAAAAGAGCTCGCTAATCTTATTCTATGCATGTTTCCGACACCTACCTACACAATGTGTCTTTGGAATCAAATATACCAGGAGGAAGTCGATACCCAAGCTTCGAATTGATGCGTAGTCCGTGGATTCTTGCAATGGCGACCGAGACTATTGAAGTCCAGACATTCTGATATACGTTAGCTCTGAACATTTGTTTTGCCTGGGCAGATAATTCGCGAGTTACTTTGAAGTTGGAGTGTATTTAAAAATAGAAGCAGTGAAATAGTTGATCCAAGAAGCTGCTGGGTGTTGGATAGGTATGCCTAGCAGATGGTTAGGGCCTGTATGGCTTGGTGTTATGGGCTTGTCTCTATTTTGAATAACTCCAGCTCCAGGATCTCATTCTTCAGGATGAAAGTCAAAAAAGATCACAACACAGTATCTTTCTTGATTCACCCTTGATAGTCTGCTCGCAACCAAATAATCGCTCGTCCACCGCTTCATCATCCAGCCAGACAAGATAAATCATATTACAATTTCATTTCAGGAACATTGAACACTAAATCCAAACGAAGCAACCCAACACCAAACGAAATACAAAAATCAGACACTGAATCCTAGCTGTAGGTAGTAGAACCAGCGGGTATAACCACAAAAAAAAGAAGCAAGCATCCACACTTGCAGCACTAATAACGCCCAACGCCCCCGTTGCAGTACCTTACACGGGAACGCCGTTAAAACCACACGAGCATGCAAGGTCATTATGCGCAACCTGAATCTGCTATTTTCCAGGACCAAGAAAACTGAGAAAAAAATCCTCAGACCAAGATAAAGTCCTGCACTTCTTGACTATTCTTTTCAAGCTCCGTCACTGCCTCGCCATACATGATACCATGAACATAGCACGCCCCAATAAGTTTGTAGTTCTCTCCAGCTGGTCGAATAACGAATGGTGTCATGCCGCCCATGAAGATGCATATCATGTCCCCTTCTTGAGCTGCCTCAGGAACAAGTCCAATATGACCATTGGCAGACACGAAATATTTTCGACGATTCATCGCCAAGGCCGTGAATAATAGTGCCCGGTTTTTAGGCCGGTCATGAGATTCACCCTCGCCAGGAAGCCCCTCCCATGCATAATGGATCACCTCTGACATGTCAATGAACATAGTTCGTATCAGTGCATTCATTGATGGTTCGCCTGTAATGTGATAAGTGGACCCAATCTCTGCTGCATGTCGTTCCAAGATTCGAGGCACAAGAATATATGTGTCTCGGAGTGGCGGAAACCTCGCAGCGCAGCCAATGTTGAATCCCTTGAGATGGAGATATGAGTTTTCTAAGATCTCATAGAAAAGCTCGAGAGGTCCGCACGCTTTAAATCGGTCAGGCTTCCCTCCAGATACGGGCGATGCTTCGGACAATTGCCAGTCGGGAACCCATGACGGAAGATCTGAATAGTCTGCACATCTTTCAAGTATTCTCAAACTTCCTTCGGAATGCAGAAAATGTTGTGCAATGAATGTATATGTCTCTCGCAAAGACTGTTGGTACTGCAAATTCAGTCCAGAAACTGGTTCGCGATGTCGAGTCAACAAGCATGCAATCCAGACCTTATCTTTTGGTTCCGATGTTTCGAAGTATTTGAGGAGCGTAAGCCAGTCTTCAAGTTCTAGGTCCGATGCATGACCTAGGGCTTCATGATTACTGGTGGCCTTTATCAATGTCTTCCACCAGGCACCCTGCACCGATGAGTCGCTCTCGACTCCAACGTGGTTTAAATAGTTGCTCCAGATATCTCTAATTGCCCAAAACCCATCTTCCCACTTCTTCTTTGAGTTACCGCAGTGCAAGAGGACATTTTCTCGAATCCTCCCAGCCCCAAAAATCTCTTGAATAGTCCATCCGCGCCGCCACCACGGCCGATCGAACAGCTTGACGACCGCGTTAAGATGGCGTATGTTTCCGCCTTCTTCAGATATGAGAGAATGAGGCCGCGCGAAGTGATCCTGGCCAAAAAGCTTATCACAAATCTTTTCGCCAAGCAGATCCATAGCTAGATCGCTGTCATCTGCTTCCGGGCCTAACCACACCAAAACATTTTTCGCGTTGTCATACACCGAGCCCATCCTTCGAACTTGCTGATCACGTTCCTCAATATTCGTTTGATGAATGCAGATAGCATCAATCCAGATGACACGAGGTTCGGCCGGGAGCCTGAGGTGCCGTAGAGCGCTTTCGAGGTTAACTGTGACTTGGAAAAGGAGACCATCGATGGCGATTGGCAGCGTGATATTGGGATCTCCCCAAGCGTACGACAAGGCATCATAAGCAATATCGCCATCCAGAAGAGCATGTGTCAATGTAACCTGAATTGGATCCGATCTATGACCAGGCTGTAGGTTGACAAGCCGGATCTCACGTGAGCTCTCGCCGAGCGGTTTGTGTTGGTAGGATGCCATGTTGACGTCTCAAATCTTGATCAATGCGCAATGCAGAGTTTATCTGTGAGCTATTAGTGCAATCTGCCATGCCTGATGAGAGTGCGAGACGGCCTCAAGACGGAGTGTCCCGAGGTTGGGTGTTTCACTTGAATATTTCCAAATTGGGCTTGAATGGTTACAGTACTGTAAGCGCCCACCTGCCCAGAACACTCAGCCGCCTGAAATTGCGGAGCACCAAAATTCGAATTTTGTTACGCAGCGGAATCCAAGACGCAACTGAGGTTTTGTGGAAAGTGCTTGATTATTTAGGAGGTGCTCAAACGAGCTTAAATAGGTACAGGTTAAGGTAGCAGGCGTACGCCTTACGCGAGGTCACGTGCATGACTACTACGGATTCACCCAGTAACAGAATTTAGTTACAAAAAGACCACAAAGTGAAGAAAAGGAGTTGATATTTATGATCTAAGCCCTCAGATTAGTCACCCAGGAAATTCTTAGAGTTTTCTGAGCAATCTTGCTGGTGACCCATTCCAGCTCGCTTCCACAATGCAGCCGTGCCGGGTAGATCTACCAGGGAATCCGCTAGGAAAACTCTTGAACACGAGCAATATATAAACATTGCACTTCTCTTAATGGATTAGATTCGATTTTTGGGTTGATCGTGACTTTCACATTCGACGAAAATGGAGCCGCCGGGAAAGCTGCTAATACCACCACAAGACGGCACTTGCCGTGACAAAATATAGAGATTCCACTTGCATCCGCCAGGACATTCCCCTGAATCAGAATAATATTAAGCAAAAAGGCTCGAAGCTACGCTAATTCAATATTCTAGCAGATTGCTTTACTTACTCTCCCAGGCCTTAATCTCCTTTTCTAGCTTTTCCCACGCCAGACTCGCCCTCCTCGCATGCTCCTTCGGCACTTCATTCCCAGCCTCGCCCATAGTTCTCGAGAAAAGCTCCATGCTGATCCATCCTTTATATCCCAATCCCTCAATGATTGCCCTCGTAACATCAAGCACAGGCAAATAACCCCCTTCTTCAAATGCAAATAACCTCGCATTGCGACTCCAACTCATCCTGCTCGGCTGGTCCTCATGGTACCATGCATGGCCCTTCACCAACGGCTCTCGCATCTTTTCTGCATCAACAACCTGTATATAAAACACTTTCTTAACATCAACCCTTTTCACCATCGCCTCCAAGCTCTTTTTCATGTCCTCTTCCGCGTTAGGTGTTTTCCCGCTGGGAGAAGCGGGATCGGCGTATACACGTCCAGCTATATTGAATGTATCCAAACACATTCCAAAATTGCTCCTATCCACCCTCTCCACCAGCTGATATGCTTTCTCCCAAGTATCGAAATATGTGCTCCAGCAGAGGTTCTCGTATGCAAATTTGATAATCGGTTCTTCTTTTAACCCCATATCAGCGACTTCTTGAAGATCCGCTACTACGATATCGAGGTCCCCAGTGATTTCGGAAGGAGAGAGGAAGTTGCCAGGGATTTGGATGATATCCGTTCCCAACAATTTCGCGATCTTAAACCACAATTTCAACTTCTCAATCTTGCCTTTGTGTTCTTCCCTATCCCTCAAGCCCTCGTAATGCATAAATGGCTGCAGCCCAATGATCGTGAGCTTTCTTTCATCGCATAATTTTCGGATTGAAGAAGCGGCGTGGAGCTGTGCTTCGGCAGAAGGAGAGGCAGAGGGAGGGATATTGTATTCGGAACGTGCGAGGTATTCCAGGTCTTCGAAGAAGATCTCGATGCCGGTGAAGTTGTTGGCTACGGCGCAGTCGAGCTTGTACGGGAGATCGTGAACCCAGGATCGTCCCAGGGACATGGATGCTATTGCTGGTTTGTAGGACATTTTATCGGCTTGGTATGGTATTTCTGTGCGTCAGTCGTACGAGAATTGTTTATAGAAAGAGAGGAGAGAGGGTACGTGTGGGAGAGGGAGCTCGAAGCTTGAAGACTTCTTGGTGTAGCCCCCCGCACCACCGCCTTTCCTTTGAGCCAATGACGACACATCTCAGTACCTTCCTTACCTTTACACAACGCGGAGAGGTCCATTGAGGGAATTCTCACTGTCGTTGAGAAATGATGTTGCAGTTGGATAAGGATTCATGAGGCGGGAAAACTTTTTGGCTGACTCGCCAAGGAAAACGCCACCCCCTTTTGAACCCCGCGTTTCAGCATGGAGGGGTAACTTCAAGATTTTGATTCTCTCACAATTTTCCTAATGATGGGCGCTCCCATTGATCGGGATTAGATTTATTGTTTCAGTTTTTAAGTCTTGTCGGCGTTGAATATTGTGAAAGAAGTACTATACTAATGTCAAACAATTCGGAGAAGGCATAGCTGCCAAAGTTAGTTGCTGTTGCTTCGAGGAACGACAACGACCACACACACCTAATGAAAAAAAGAAGTGTTGGAAGCTGATGACAAATTACATATAGAACTTGGGTTCCTTGAATGAACGCCAAGACATAAATGTTCAACTTTTCATTTATTATAACCTATATCACTGTATATCCCATACCCAAAACAGTGCTTTCTTCCCTGACACCTCTCCTCAATCCCTACCCCTACGACTTTGCCTTATCCTTCAAATGCTCCAAGCAAAACTCCACAGCAGCTTTATACCCATACGTCCCCAGTCCACATATCACACCGACCGCTTTATCACTTAACCAACTCTTATTCCTCCACTCCTCCCGCGCATGAACATTACTGATATGTATCTCCACAAATGGGATATTCACCCCAAGCAAAGCATCCCGCAATGCAATGCTATAATGCGTGAAAGCTGCGGGATTTATAACGATAGCATCGACTCCTTCGAGCCGTGCGGCATGGATTCGATCGATAAGAGCGCCTTCGTGGTTGGTTTGAAAGAAGGAGAGGGTTGCGCCAGAGGCAGATGCTTGAGCAACACAGCGCGACTCGATGTCCGAGAGGGTTTCGGTGCCGTATATTTGTGGCTCGCGGGTGCCCAGGAGGTTGAGATTGGGACCGTTGAGGAGGAGGATCTTCTTTGCTGGCATAATTGCTATCGAAGTTTATTCAAGAGATCTTTGGAGCTGGAGATGTCGAGATGCGGGGTATTCCGTACTTGAGTTGATACGCTTGATGGGTTTGAGGGCGTTGCATTTGATAATTGTAGAAGGGGAGCTGTGGGGTCGTGAGAGAGACAAATGCCCACTTCTGGAGCGGAATTAGATCGTTGTCGTTGCCAATGAAACGGTTCCTCGGATCGTCGTGGTGTAGTTGACGTTGGGGGGAAGTTTTGTGGGTCCCGGGTGAAGTCTTTCGCGATGTCGAGATCCTTTTCGATTTGCGTCTCATCAAATACAGAGACCGAAAGTTCGCAAGCTCTTTTGACAAGGTCTACTATAATCATACATTGATAGCGCAAGAGCCTCAATTTGAGTCAATTGCATGTTTCTGACATTTTTCCTAGGGTAGAGCTCAGGCCGGCTCAAGTCGCGTCTCCCTGACGCTTGGAGAGCGTCTTTCTGCTAGATCCGATCAAATTTGTAGCCTACATTATTCCTTTATCCTGATATTATAACTCTTCCCCCAATATACACAATCTAGAAATTGATGGCGGTACTTTGTTCGGCCCCCTTCCTCAAGATCTCCCACGCTTTCTCTTCTGGCACTTTTGCTCTCCCTTCTTCCCCAGCACCAGCCCACAACCTCCACTGCTCCTCGATCTGATGAGCTATAACTCCCGTCCCATCAACAACATTCCACCCAGTTTCCCTTCCCAACCTCAGAAGTCTTGTATTCCTTGGCTTATAACACATATCCAATAGCACGCCCTTTTCCTCCTTCCTCAAAAACGTCTCAATTATCTTCCTTGCGTTAATCTCCTCATCGGTCTTGGCCTCAAAATCAGGCACCGTCCCAACGACGTAATACGGTGTTTGTAATCCCTCTACTTCTTCCACCGAAGTCACATGTCGAAGCCTCGGCTGCCTTGTCGAGCTCGAAGCATATGCCTTCGAATCTTCCAGCAAATCTGCAACTTCCTTCGCATCCCTATTCACAATATAAACCTCTCCACATTCCAGATCTGCAACCAAAGCATACAACGCCGCTCTGCTCGCACCTCCAGCCCCAATAATCAGTGCCGGCTTTCCCTTGCTTTCATTCACACCACTCTTCGTTCCACTCAATAAACATCCCCTAATACCCCTCCAATCCGTATTCGTGCCTCTCAATTTCCGTTCTTTCGTCAAGTAGACGTTGTTACACGCCCCTAACATCTCCACCAATTCGTCTCTTTCATCGAGGAATGGTATAATGGCTTTCTTGTACGGCATTGTTACGACGCCTCCCGCGAAGGTTGGGGCACGGAAAAGTGCCACAAGGTCCTCCACACTTGGACATTCCTTGTTGATAAACTGCCACGATAAGCCCAAAGCTCTAGCGATGTAGTTATGCATGGGCGGTGCGATTGAATGCATCACATTGACGCCGGCCAGATAGAGGTATTTCCGTTCGTCAGTGACATGAGCAGTGTCATTGAGCGTCAGAGTCTCAGTCTCGGTAGCCATGATGTTCTGTAATGATAAAGTATGTTCTTAGAGAAGGAGTAATCCAGTTTGAGAGAGAGGCTCTAATTGAAGCTATTAACCATGCTTTAAAAGGGAATGCCCACTCTTCAGATTTGGCAGCAGCTAGTGCCTCCCTCACCTCCACCTGCCGGCAAAACCCTCTTCCATAATTCTTAATCCTGGCTTAATCACTCTGATCATGGATACTTTGTTCCTTTCGACATAAAAGGCAACTCAAGGCCGGGGATAGCCGTCTCTAGCCGATTCTGACTGCGGTAATTCTTGTATTGCCGAATGTGTTTTAGTCACGAGAAATATCTATCACGTGATCTTCGCAGCAGAAATTGGAAGTGAAGTCCAAAGGACATATAGGGTGGTGTTATTAGACGAAAGGTAGAAATAAACGGCTTATTTCAGCATGCTCACCTGAATTCCGTTAGGTTTCACTCATCTTAAATGGTTTTTCCAGGATGATAGAATCGAGAGTAGATAGCCCCTTTTCACCTCATCTAAGGCCTCGCTTAGCTTAAATGGAATGATCACAACGCCTAAGCTCTGGCTGCATGTACTGACAGACAATTGGGCCAAAGTAGAAGGATCTGATATATATTCCTCTTCACATGAAATTCTGCAGAGTACTTAGAGCCTAAGCATTGCTAGGTTTGCTTCTCGCGAAATCCAGTGATCTTGTTCATTTATATCAGAAGGCTTTTAGAACAAACAAAATGGCGGATACGAATGGAGGATGGAAAGTTCGCCTTCTGATGTGGGGAAAGGCGGGAAAGGAATGAATGCTGAGTGTCAAGGTCTAACGTCTAACTGCGAGGTTGGTGGTGTTTCCCGTGATGTGACTCCGATTTGCGCAAGATTGTTCTGCAGTTCGAATCGAAATTATTAGAAGGATGATCTTTATGCAGTGAAAAAAAACTACGCAAGAGCTTTCGAGACACACTTCTGCATCAGCAATGTACTTTCGCGCAGATGCAAACCTGTGAGGGCTGCATGGAAACATACATTCAACGCACATCGGTCCTTGCCAATGGATCGTATCGTGTGCCCGACAGAAGATCAAGTTATTCTCCCTGTAAATACTGTTGTGGTTTATGTTGAATCTGAGCCCTTGCTAAAGTATTGAACTTCCTTTGACAGCCAAGCTGATGAATTCAAGCTAATAAATTTCAAAGGCACAAAAAATTATGAGAAATGCACCTCATTAGCGATACATCTAATTTTCGCAGGTGCTCCGACCCTAGCTGTGGATCAGGGCAGATTCATGAATTCGTGGAGTTTGATTCCAAGTAGAATGCAAAAATGCTTGCACTTGACTTGCTTTGTCCACCAAAGGCCTTGACATGAGGGGAAAACGTGCAAAGACAAAAGGCTCAAGTCACACCCGCAGAATTATGGATCCAACAAAAGTCAACACCGTGCCCGAAATTTTCGAGACCAATCAAAAAGAAGATGGATGCCACAGGGTGGTTTGTAAGCATTGCTCAAGCGCCAATCTGTAATCTGAATCAAAGCTAACTTATCTTGGGGTTTTGGGTTTCAAATTTTGATTCCAATTCCTAGTACCTATTCCTTATTTTCTTGCTGCACAACAGCCCCAAACCTGATCTTGCTAATATCAGCCCAGCAAGCCAGCCAATTTACATTCCAGAAATCTAAAGCTCTCCCATTTCTATGTTCCTCATAATGTCCAATCAAGAGAATCACATCAAATAACTTGCCCGCTCTCCTAATACCTGAAGCCTAGAATCCTAAATTTCCAGAAAACATTCCAAATCCAAATAAAATCTTCAAAAACATGAAATGAAAAGCGCAAAATCTCACAATATGGCTGAACTGCAGCTAGTATCTGAGATTCAGCGTATGATGCTTGCAATCTCTTCGATGAGCATGGTTGCCAATAGCGTCGAGTTGCTTCCATGGGACGAGACAGACATAGCAGAACTTAGTGTGGCACTGTGCGCCTAATTTCACAATGTCAGTAAAGTACAAGCTCTTGAAGAACATACAAACCCACATGTCATCAGATCGCAACCTCCATTCTTGATGATGCTATGTCTACAGGATGGATTTGGACATTTCTTGGCCGCATCGGCAATCAACTTAGCAGAGGCTTCTTCTTGGTCCTGTTGCTTTTTCACCTCTAGTACTTTATCGTACTCCTCACAAGTGTGGCCCACGTGCCAAGCAACCTGATGGGTGAAACATATCTTGAAGTGACACTCAATGCAAGTAACGATTGGTTCCTCATCTGCGTTCTCGTGGATCTGACCAGACTCGCAACCAGGGCGAAGGCATCTGACGAAATTTGGCATATCTCGAATTGCTGCCAAAAACGCCTTCTTGTCGTACCTTGCAAACCCCGTTAGTTTAGCATCTCAAATAAGATAGGTAGTTCATACTGCTCAAAAGATTCCTCAGAAGCCCACATCTTGACCACATCGTAGGGAAGAACTCCGGGGCATTCTGGACATGTGACTTGATCGAACGCAACGTCTGGAATCTTGGCGCTCAGAAATTGTGTAAGACAATCTCGGCAGACGGTGGGATTATGTTTGCATAGCGAGGTGATCTTTTGTGCTGGAAAACTTTCGGAATCAAGAGACTCCATGCAGACACTGCATTCCAGCTTAACTTGCGGTGGTGAGATAGTGCGTTCTTCCGGGTCATTTTTGACTCCATACATCATATTGAGGAGTACTCGCAGCTCGTGAGCAGGTTGTGTACCTTTCTTCAACCAAATTTCGATAGCAGCAGCTGGGACTGCTTCGATCTCGCTTTCTAATTTTTTAAGAAGTTTGAACAGAACCGCCTTCGAGGCACGCTTTGGGATGTTTTTCTTGTAATAGCCAAGAATGAAACGCATCTTGGGCGTCTGATGTTGACTGTATCTCATCTCGAAAACCTCTCTTGGAATACGTCCAGAACGCTTCCGAACACTTCTGCTTCTCACCATCATGGATGTAGCAGCGACGAGTGCCAGAGCAAAAAAGAGGATCTGAAGTTGATATAAGTAAGGCGAAGGTTAGAAAAGGAATTGAAGAGCCAAAGTGAGACGGAATTTCAATGGTATATTCTCTTGAAAATGAATGAGGAAGTGCTAAGAAGGCCTCTCACCTTGATTTGAGAGGAGGTTCGCAATACCGCTTACAAAAGAGTTTAATGGCTGATTGAGGTATGAAAGATTAGGAATCGAGTCGATGATGTTGTTGTTGTACAGAAGCACTCGAAGTCTCGGGGATGGGGAAGTGATCGAGTTGGAAAGGATAAGGAACAGTTCAAGGTCAAAGGAAGGTTTAGATATAGCTACAACATGATGGGCACGGATAGTGAAACGAACAAGTGAATGTTGAATAGACAAGGCTGAAAAGATATGAGGGGTTGCGAGGATGGTGTGCTGACTTGGTCAGCGATGCGATTCGATTATGACAGCGTTGCGGGGATCTTGAGCTGAAGATATGGTTGAATATATACAGCAAGCTAGCCGATTATGACACGGTGCGGAGTAACTTGTGCTGCCCGCGGGCAGCAAACTAAGACCATAAAGAGGGGTTAAGGTGATTTGAACAGCTTGCTGGGTCACTTGAAAATCCTGCAATGTCACTCATAAGAATGTAACGTTCTCACCTTCACAGAGCCCATCCGATGGATAGACAAAGCCAGTCCTGAAACAAACCTATCACCATGGCTGCTTTTTCTTCGAGCCCCTAAAATAAGGTGAGACCCCACCTGAACTTTGCTATAACTACCCTAGAGCTAGAAAGAGCCCTCCTTAAATTATAATGCTAGTTTATTATAATCTTAGAGTGGCAAAGCTGTTGCTCAATTCGTTTGATATGTGCTGAAAGGTTGACGCCTTCCTAGAACCCGCAACATTCCACTCGCCGATATCTCTTAATTTAAACCATGTCTTCAATAACAAGTACCTGCAACGATTCTCAACAAAACGTCTCCCAAAAACTTGAAGATAATCACAAATCATGTGATGGCGCTCGTGCAGCTTGAGAAGTTGGCTGGGACACCCAGGACAGCGCTGCGGAAGCCTCTCAAGCATTGCATCGTCTCCTCTGTTCTCCCTTCTTCCTGACTCTGGCTTTCTCAGCCATTCGTCGGCCATTTCCCATTGGATGAGTGCTAAAAAGGGATATAATCAGAGGTAGCACAATAGTACGGAATTGAATACCTGGGAACTCCGTTCGCAAGAGCTCCCTGACGTGGCAGGAGTCTGAACCCCCAACAGCGGTACCGGAGCTTTTTATGTTTTATTTACTCACGGTGGCGTTGAGTGGATGGTGAGATATAATTTTGAGATGTAACCATATCAAGTTTGTGATCTGCAACACAGGATAGGCAACTTACCAGACATCAAAGATCTCATGCAATAAATAACTCCATTGTAAAGAGCTTCACAATGTCCCAAGCATCATTCTCGACTAACCATTCAAACTCTCGAAGCCTCCCTCCCACATGCTAAACATAAAACATGCTTGCACAACATAACAATAAAAAATCACGTGATAAAACCGGCCCCTTTTCATCTCGCTAAGCAAGAGCTCCAAGTAAATAAGACTGGATCACGAGCTCACGGTTCTTCATAGACACCTGCAAACCACACGCTAGGCTAGAGGACCCCTCTTAGCCTAGCGCATCGCACACACCTATAGTCTTCACCTTTTCTTTCCTCACTTTCCTTACCTCTTTTACACTTATAATGGGCGGCAGGAGCGGGCAGACCGGGGATAGCGGGTCACAGGTAGGGGGACCGACTGCAACGGGGGCAGCAAAACATACCCGTAACAGGGAACGACCGCAGACAGTTGTAGAACTGTAGAAATACAGCTGCGTGTAAAACAAATTGTAATAGTTAGAAGTAGCTAGAACTGACTATGTGGCCCTTACGGCCCATAGCGTCCTATAGTCCTATGGGCTCCCCTAGGGCAGGGGCCACGTGCCGCTGTCCGCCGGACGTTAAATACAGACACACACACACACACACACACACACACTGTCAGTTGGGGTCACGTGAAGACGGCACTAGTGTTTCACCAGTCCATTCTTGTATATATCTTCAGCTGAGATAGCTTCTGAGCTCTTTAAATCGATCCTTCTTGAACGGCATCCGACACACACACGCTCCAAGTAAATAGAGCAGCATCGCAGGCAAAATGAAGCTTTGATATGAAAAGCATCCACAAAGCACACTCCTTCTCTTCTCAGCACTACCTCACTTCGCTGTTCTGAAATTATCTCAATCCTGAGTCGCGATAGCCGCATTTTGGCCACGTCAAAACGGCTTCAACTCGCGATTCCCTCCCCCCTCTCTCGTCTCCCTCCCCTGCCGTCGACATCCGTGGCATTGGAAATCACATGCTGGCAAGAGTTATTGCCTGCTTTTGCAAACAAAATCAAGTACCAAACTCAAGATAACTGGGAGTTCTGACATCGCGACTCCGGTTCCGCGACTTATCTTGTGAACAGAAAGGCAATGGTGAGGTTTCTACCGGAGAAATCAGCGAGGGTTAGTATCTTAGTCCAATCAAGTGTCAGCGAAGAATAAGTGTTGCTGTGAGGTAGATCACGTACGCAGTGGGAGCAGATTGTGGTACTTGTGCGAAGAGGTTGATTGCTAGGAAATTACTAGGGACGAGCCCTCTAAATATTGTACACGTAGCGGCCTGATCCTAAGCGAGATCTACGCCAGGCACCAAGGCCAGCAACAATAAGATATCCGCATGAGGGCTGAGAAGTAGCAGCAGATTCGAACCGGGTGGAGATAAATACTGTAAAATAATGAGTCACTCATGTCAGCAGCGAGGGACATCTTCCATATTGTCGGGTCTTCCAAGATCTCTAACCAATCCTCGGATTTGAACAAGAAATTACACCAACACCTCGAGACAAATGTGGGTAGTCGGAAACATCTTCAAAGTATGTCTTCTCGCCGCAAGGGAGACACTTGTCACAAACTTCATCCAAAATCACAGCAAGGTAGAGAATTTTTTGATCTATATCCATTTCTCAGACCGTCGTGCGTCAACTATGCATAGGAAAATAGACCTCCACCACAAGATCTAAATCCTTCCGGCTTCTTCGGTCAGTATCACTATCCTCCACTAATATATGTGTCTCGAGGAGACAAATAAGCTATCTACTTGAGTTTCGCACCTCCATGAATCAAGATGCAATCTCAATTAACTCTATAACGGTCTAACCCTCTTCACGAATGGCCAGGTACTGCTTCCGAGACCATCTTTTGTCAATCCCGTCAAATCAATTTTCTTCTCGGTGAACGCTTCAGCCCTGTATATGTCACTATTTCGGATGTGAAAAAGCAGGAATCAGAGGGTTTCTTACGACTTACGGCTGAGAAGCCTGCCGCTGCATATAGGAACGCGGAACAGCAATAACAGGTACGGCAGGCTTAACCGAATTCTTGCCAGAGACAACTCGTTCGTTCAAGGATCCATTGACGGGTGGTCTTTGACTAGGCGCATGAGCAGCCGGGCGTTTTCCGTCTGCAATTGCCGGAAGGGGGGATTTGATCGGCCCGAGAGCTGGAAACTCTAGTTGATCGTCGAGGTGGATTTTGGCCTTGGGACTCTCAGCGGCTTCAACATCTGACTCGACCGATTTCGCATCGACCTTTCTCAAGGATGAAGGGGCGACGCTAATACCAGATACAACACTCTCCTTCTTTGCTTGGGTCTCGCCAGCGGCCGATCGTTGCTTGGCTACGATATCTGGGCTGTTGGAAGACAATTGGGTTTGAATTGGCTTAGGAGTTACGGAGTCCTTTTTAACCTCTGGAGACTTTGGGGACACCATGGCTTTCGTAGAGAAATTTTCATTCTCCTCAGAAGCTTCAGACATCGGCGGTGTTGTGACGCTGGAAACTACACTTGGCTTTCTGCTCGGAAGGGTGCTGAAAGAGGTGCTGTTAGATCTGAAGCCCATGCTGCTTTCAGTGCCAACTGGAGAAGTGATCTCGAAATTGTCTAGTGAAGACTCGGAAGTGAACGACGTATTGTGGCTTTTGGAAGAGCCGGCGGCCATGGTGTGTTCACCCTCACTCTTGACAGCATTATTCTTCTTCTTTCCAAATTTCTTGCTCTTCGATTTTGGCTTCACAGCATTGACGTCTTCACTGTCTCCGAAATGAGCGTGAGTCTCGACCGGTACCATTGAGTTAGCCTTTTGATCCTTGTCAGAATTAGCAGCAGATGTGCCATCTTGGATATGACCAGTCAAATTTACTGCCGAGCGTGATTTAGTCGGTGTGGCAGCTGGTGTCGGGCGGGCTGCGGTTGAAGTCGAGCTAGAATGCCTGTCAGTGATTTAGATTGAATTGTAAGCCAGGTGTATAGACTTACGAATTTTGTCTGGAGAAAGCTCTCCTATTTTGCTTCCACTTCGATCCCTGACCTCCAGCCTGTGAACTGAAAGAGCTCTTTCGGGACGGAGTCATGGTTGGCTTCTCATTCTTCATGGGAGAATTTTCCTTTCCGTTGTGCTGACCAGCTTGAGAGACAGCATCGCCATTGCGACGGTGTACATGATTTGGCTTGTTTTGCTGGTTGCGACCATATGTGTTCTCAATACTTTCCAATGGCATCAATGGTCCCATTCGGTTGAGAGCGGCGGTGTGTTGGATGACTTCAGACACACTAGACATGAGTCTGCCTTCAATACGGGGCGGCGAGACCAAGGCATCATTTGATTGCCTGCTGAAGTTGCGAACATGATGAGGAGCATCCTCTACCGAATTTCTGCTAATATTGCGGGCATGCTGGTTGTACCGAGAGAAGTGGGGACCTTGCTGATTATCTCTGGGGCCAGTGACTGTCCGATTGGACGTGTAGCTCCGCTGGCTCGAATGACTATCCCCACGAGCTCGTGCTCGAGGGATGTTTACCTTGGAAATTCAGTATTGTACCAAATTGGGAGACAGAACCAAATGGGGAGAGAACATACCTCTAATAGAGAACCGCCAAATATCCGCCCATTAAGTCGCAGGATGGCAAGCTGCACCGAGCTCTCTTGCATGAACCTGCAAAGATTATAAGACTTTGTTGCCAAGGGAAGAACTATGACTTACGCAACGAATGCATGACCTTTATCAGTCAAGTAGCATATGTTATCAACTTCGCCGCATTGGGACATGAACTCCTTCAGAGCGTGATTCAGGAAGAGTTTGTAAGGCGAGCCACCAACCCACACTGAACGACTGTTCTGTTCATCATAGCTCAATTTTCGGGGTGGGGTTGCGTAGAAGTAGGTAAAGATCGGTCCTGCGTTCCCTAAAGACTCAACAAGCTCGATGTTGTGTTGTACAGCAGGTGCTTGAGCCAACAGAGGAGGTTGGACAGCTTGAACCTGGGTCAATGGACGTTCAACGCTAAGCTCGGCTTGCTTCTCCATTGCCTCTAGAACTCTTGCGTCGTTGCTCAATGTTCCACGCGGAGTTGAGTTGTCGGATATCGTAGCTTGCAGTGGAGGAGATACCATGTTCTCTGGGATGTAAGGACGGGAACCAACGTCATTGGCAGATGCTCTACGCCCAAGAGGAGTACCGTGAACTGCTTCGAATGTACCACAGGCAGGCGGAGAATCAGAAACTGCTCGCTGGGTGTGACTGATGGTGGAAATTGGGTGCTGAATATTGCCTGGTGGTGGGTTTTGGCTCGTCATGACATAGATTGGTTCTCCTGATCCGATATGTCTCGGGGGACTCGGTTGCGGGGTAGCAGGGACATAGGGGCGACCATTTCGATTGTTCCACTGATTGTTGGGTCTTCCTCCACGTCCATTGCGAGCTGTGTCATTCGACCAACCACGAGGTCTAGCTTCCACCAGGCGATTGTTTTCATTTCGATGATTAAATGGTGCGATTCTCGGGCCGAATCTAGAAGCCAGATTGCGCTGAGTTTCGACGAACTGATTGTAAGTCTGGTGCGGCGCGTTGGGAGGTGAGATAAGCGGGAAAGGGGCGCGTTGTGGGTCCATCATCGGAGCACCATGAGGGTAGTTGGGAGGCGGAACCGGATACATAGATGTAGGATAAGGACCCATCATCCCAGCTGGACCAGGACCATATTCGACGACTTGTGGGGGTTGAGCTGCGTGACGGCGAATTTCCTGGACGTGGGCCAGAAGTAGGTGGCGATGATGGTTGAGTCTAATGTTGAGGATTGCGATTTCGTTTCGAGACATGCCCGTGAAGTTGGCACGATCGAGATCATCGAAAAGATCAGTTAGATTACCGATTTGCGGGTTGTTAATGACGAGCCTAGTCAGCGTTAGCAAGATCTCCCAAATTTTCTACGAGATCTTCAACCATCCAGGTCTTGTCTCATTCAGATGTGGGAAGTAAGGATGAAACATAAACGTACTCCTCGTTACGAGCAATCCATTCCTTAGCCGTCTCATCAATTGCAAAGAAGAACGCATCGTCCAACTCCTTGTTGACCTGCGCAATCCGGTTGAGGACCTGATAGCAGAATCCTGCACCCTCAGTCCAAATATCGACAGCATCCCAATATTTGTAAAGGTGATACCAATTCTCGACCGGCTTGATTCCACTTGCCAAGTCGGGGAATTGCCTCGCAACCTGGAATGCCTTCTTGTGGATATCATGGTTCAGGTTCGTTCTCAAGATTGGCGCGGGGTATGGCTGCTCGAGCTGACGCTTCGGGTAGCGGCCCTCTTGAGTCGAGAAAGCACACGCAGCGTGGTCCGGAGTCCACCAGAACTGCGCTGGCATACTGCCCAGCATTGGTTGAGGGTAGACTGCCATGACATCAGAGTGCGCGAACGCTGAGAAGGTCAGCTTGATATTCAACTCTGAGGAGAGCAATCGCTGCCTTTGGACGACAAGGAGAGGGATAATACCTGAAGGTGTAGTGGGTGGAAGAGGTTGTGGCGGAGGGGGAACGAAGTGGATCTGGGATGTTTCGGGGATGGGAGCAAGGGGCATGGCTCGGACATTCGACTTTGGATGGGACATTTTGAAGGAATGTCCAGCCCGACGACGTAGCAACGAAGGAAAGTACGACGTTGTTGAGAGTCGAATGATGGTGCAAGAGGAAGGAGGAAATCGCGAAAGAAGAGATCGCAAGAAGGAAATACGGAAATACGCGAAAAATTTCGGCTGGCAGCAACCCAAAGGTGAAATGTAAGAGTGAATTTGACCGTCTGATTTTGTTTGCAAATTTCTCAATGGGGGACTGCAAAACAAGTGGCTGAGAACAAATGCGTCATTTGGGAAATTTAGAAGCTTCTGCTGCATGAGTTGAAAAGGGCTAGGAAACCTTATGAATGTTCGAGAGGGCTTGTACGTAGATGAACCACGAATTAGATCGACATCGGATTACCTTGCATAATTTGAAGAGATTCTCGAGTATATAGAGCCAATTTCTTCGAAGCAATTTGGGTTCGATCAAGAACGTCGAGTCGATGAAGGCAGCTAATAAATACAGTGAGGAACTTCTGCCCCTTTCATACGCCAACCTATAATTTTCGTGAGCATGGTACTGTCTTGGGCCTTCCTTCAATCAAGCATCAAAGCAACAACAGAATGCAGACTGCGACGAAAACTAACTGAGAAGGGATTAAGATTTTCATCGTACACATCAGCTGATGGTTTCGTGGATTCTGCATATCCATTGACCCAAAGCAATTTTGACACCCTTCCGCTTTTCAAGACCTCGCTCTGGTATCAACACCCATCTAACTCTTCGGCAAATCCTCAATCATCTTCAAGATTTCCGATTCATTCGATCCCACAACCGCCCTTCCGTTAGCCCAATCCACCGTCTACTCAAAGTCAGCTTCCGGCCGAAAACCCTGTACTGAAGTACATACCACAGGTCTCTGGAAACTCTCCGAATTCTCCTTCAACTTCCTCATCGCATCTGCCTCATCTCTCGCACCTTGGATGATTGTGCCAGCATTCTGAGCACCAATGTACTCAAGGATGCTCTTTAACTGATCTGGAGTAGGAGGCGCCTCAGTAACTTCAAGCTCGAACTCTTGTCTTTGCGGGTGGGTTTGGGGGGTATGGTCACTGGCTTGATCTTCGGTGGCATGCTCGCTGGTATTGGCAGAGATCTGCTTGAGGAGGGTATTGACCCTTAAGGAAGCTGGGGATTTTGCATTATGGAAGAGCGAGATGACGTCTTTTGTTTTATGCTGATTGAAATTCAAAATGTTAGCATATTGTTCTTGGACAATGGAAGGGTCAAACAGTATAATCATTGTCTTTATACTTACAAAGCGGAACATTATGATGATTTCGTACGTCAATTGATGTTATTGTATGGATCAGCTGTCGTTGACATTGAGGAGCTATTATGCCGTTAGGCTAGTGGTGAACCCCTGCAGAGGCTCCATATCCCTGCTAGTCTGGGCACCAAGAGGCGGCCGTTGCTCTGAGGAGAAGCGCGTAAACATCGAGGCGAGTTCTGACAGAAAATTATTCAAGACACAACATTCCATCCCTTTCCTCGCAGCTCAATCACCACCCATTCTCGACGACTGTAGATCCTCGAAATGCCGCCAATTATCATGCATAATGTGCCCGATCCCGAGCTGTACTACGGCAGCGACGGGATACAAAGACCTTACGGATTGTACTCCAGGTACCGTTTGAGCTCCACCGCGATGCCACCACCCAACTTGCTTGAAAACTTTCCTGACTTCTCCGAATATAGAGACGATGGAAATCCAGCTGTAGTGAAGCCTCGACGAGCTGTCGCAGAGACGGGGTCGTTCGGAAAATCAACAAGACGCTCGAGGTCGAGAACAGGAACGCCTGCAGCAAGGCAACGCGAAGATCCAACCTTAGCCGCCGCCGATGCCATCTTCTCGCAATTCTTTGCTCAAAAAGCTGCTGAAAAGCCCGAGGCGCCTCAACGAAAGCAGTCGATATCCTCAATCTCCCAGCCAAATCTTTCTTCGTCCGCTCCGCTCGGGCAAATCGATGGTACCGCAGGGTCTTCATCCCGATATGCAAAGAAAGAACCACCGAAGGAGCCTACAGAAGTCATACTACGAGGATTCAAGTCATCGCAACAATATGCTGCTATCAGAGAGTACGAGCGCATCGGTGGACGAATCTGCGAAGACTATCCAAGAGATGCCCCTATCGAGCAGCGACGCTACAAATCCGATCTTCGAGACCAAGCCTCAATGCGAAGAAAGCCTCTGACAGCAGAAGAGAAAGCAAAAGCCTACAAGTTTGCAGGAGGAGAACACTGGATCAAGGTTACCTTCGAGTCAGCCGAAGCAGCAGAGGTCGCTGTCGAAGCATCACCCCAAACCATTCTTGGACACATCGTCTACGCCGAGCTGTATCGAGGAGTTCCCCCAACAGCAGACAAAGCCAACCCCGTGGACGAGCAAACGCCGAGGGGGGGCAGATTCACATCGCAAAGCTTGGGCACAGCATCAGGCCTCGGTGCACGACCAGGACCCTCATCTTCTACCCTCCCACGCTCCTTCAACACCCCTTCGATGCGCGAGATTGGACGAGGCACAAACTCTCTTTCTCCACCCGATTCAACAAACAGCTCCTCCCACACTCTTGACACGGCCACTCTCTCCTACACCTCGGGCACTGCCTCCTCTGCAACTGTAACCGGTTTCCGCTCTGATTCCAGCGGCCCAGCCCAAGGATCACCCGCCTTCTGTCAGAGAATCCCAACCGCAAAGCGTATGAAGCTGCTCCCAGCCGAACAAGCATTGCTACCTCAGCAGAGCTTCTCAAAACGAGTTATGAGCAAGATCCCGTTGGTTAGTTGGTTGAGCGCGGATATTATTGGGAGTGCAGTACCGAGGACAGAAATGGGGGACTTTGATTGGGAGAAGGCCAGTTTATATTGGAAGATGGTGTGGTGGGTTGATTCATTAACAGGGTGGTTCGATGTTTGTGGTAATGATAAAGAGGACTAAAAGGGTGTAATGATGAAGAAAGAATATTGAGGGAGATGATAGAAGCAGGATGCCCTGATCTTGATACATACAGCACGGCGTTACAAGGGGGCAAATATGATGAAATTCAAGTGTACAGTTACAGTCCAAGGACAGAAACCTTTCCAGAGCAATAAGTTCTTTGGGAATACAAGAATGTAAATGGCATTAAGTAATCATTCGAGGCAACTCCGGCGAACCAACCTCAACTCGGGGTATAACTCTTAATACACGCTAATCAGACACAACACCATCATCAGTAACACTCCACCTCCTCTCTCTATTCCGTTCCATCTCCCTCCTCTCACTGCTTCCACTCACGCTCCCCTCTTCATCAACAACTGCACCATCTTTGTACCCTTCCCCTTCTACCAAACCCGCAGGGAGAGAGATTTGCACTACCGTTTTCGCACTCGCTGACTCCTCTCCTCTATTCCCATCTCCTTCCTTCTCTTTCTTAGGAATCTCCAAGCCACCAGGTTCGCTAGGCGGATAATCTTCTAACGGATCTCGCACCCGCTCTCCAGGTGTAGGCGAGAAGGGTCGAGCGCCTCGCGGTCGGTTGAGAATTCCGGATGTATTCATGTGCCCTCCCCTTTCTGACCAGAGACTATTCACGTCTGTGTCTCTGGCAACGGCGCCAGCTAGAGATTGGTAGTGATTCGAGCCCTCAACCAGTAGCGAGTCGCTTCTCTGGTGTTTGATACCTGGAGCATCTCCAGTATCGCCGCCTGCTAGAATCGACTGATTCTGGGGAAGTATTGAGAAGATTTTGGCGCCGTGGTTAGGATGATCATGCCCACCACCATCCTCGTTTGCGAATAAATCTCGTCCTTTTTCGAGTAATTCGTCCAAGCCACCACCACTCCACCCCTTCCTAGCCAGCGCTTCAAAGATATCAACTTCCGCCCTTACCAACCCAGCACAACACTCCACAATCCCCTTACTCATGCCCTGACCCTCCCTCAACAAGCCCCTTGAATGTCCCCCACTCAATCCAGTCAACGCATCCAACTTCCCTGTCAAATTAACAAGATGCTCCCTAAACTTCCCCACGTCCCTCTTCCGCTGCTTATGCAGCCTCATCCCCTCCTTCTCCATACGCCTAATTTCTCTGCTTAATCCCTTCGCCTCCTTCTGATAACTCATCTCCTCCTCTTCCATCCTTCTCCGCCATTCATCTAACTCATGTAATAGTGGGACTTCGAAGGATCGGTACACGGTCTCAGAAAGGATTTGTTGGTGGTTGGCGATGAGCTGATGAACTCCGCTTGCTGCTAATAGGCTGTCCGCTGTACAGGAACCTTTTCCTCCGCTCATGAAAGAATTACTCATTCCCCCACCACCATCTCCGTCTAGACTCTCTGACCGCGCTTCTTTTAACCGCGCACATGCTTCTAACGCGCTTCCGAACGTTGCTGAGGCTGTAGAGAGTGCAGCGAGTGCGAGACGGTATGATTTTGCGGTGGAGAGGAGGTCAGTGTATGCGGTTTGCGAGGCTTCGAGGTCGGATTTGCTGAGGACGGAATAAGGTCGTTGTGGGGGTGGGGGAGGAGGCAAGTTAAAGGAAGATATCGGATTTGCTGTACTGGCATAGGAGTAGGTCGGTGAGGATGGGACTGGAGGGAGAGCGCTGGGGGAGGGTGAGGGTGGGCGGTCTTCTGAGGCCATAGTTCGTTTGTTTATCTTTCTTTCTTTGTTGCCTTACAATAGAGATATCAAACGAGAGTTGAAGTGAGCAGTAGAAGAAGTAACATCAATTCCAATTAGAGTACAAGAATCGAAGAAGAGGCAGGAAAATGAGAGGAAGAATCGGAAGCTACGGTAGCCTCGAGATGACGACGCGTGATGGAGAGTGTGGTTGTCTTTGTCTTCTGACCCATTCTGGCTAGGCTGGCTTTCTTATCGGCTCGGCTCTGTAACCCGATAACGATTCCTGTCCCTGTCCTTTAACCGCAGGTCACTTTCAGACTCGAAGTTCATTCTCCTTACTCACTTCCACATGATTATCACCTTTTCTTCCGCCCCTTAGAACTTCTCGACTCTCAACCCCATCACCCTTTTACAAGCTCAAGAAAAACTAGCACGAGATAAGCGAAAGAGATCAAAATGTCAAACCCAACAGCCCTCATCATCCCCGCTGTAAAGCGTCACACTGCAACCGTCATCATGGCTCACGGCCTTGGCGACAGCGGTGCTGGCTGGGTAGGGCTCGCAGAGAACTGGCGTCGGAGGCAAAAGTTTGAGGAAGTGAAGTTTATCTTCCCTAATGCGCCTAACATCCCCATAACTGTCGTATGTATTCCCCCCCCCCCCCCTCTTTCCACTTCCTTCGGTCCCTGACATACATTGAATCAAGCTAACTGATGGCAGAACGGTGGCATGAGAATGCCGGGTTGGTACGACATCGTACGTAGAAGTGACGGCGTTCGTTTTCTTTCATTTATATTGTCCGAGTTGTATTTGAGAAAGTGAAGGGGGCCAACGAGCTGACCAAAACAGACAAACTTCACAGACCTCCAAGCCTCCCAAGATGAAGCCGGAATCCTACGCTCCCAATCCTACTTCCACAGCCTCATTACCTCCGAAATCGCCTCCGGCATCCCCAGTACCCGCATCGTCATCGGCGGTTTCTCCCAAGGGGGAGCCATGTCCATATTCTCCGGTATCACGTCCAAAGACAGGCTAGGGGGCATATTTGGACTTAGTAGTTATTTGCTTTTGCATAAGAAGGTCAAACAATTAATAGCGGATGGAGTGGGCTCAGGAGAGGGTAATAAGGAGACGAGGATCTTCATGGGCCATGGCGATAGTGATCCCCTTGTCAGACCGGAGTGGGGTCAGGCAACAGCGAAGTATCTGAAGGAAATGGGGTTTGGGGTTGAGCTCAAGATGTATCGGTGAGTTTTCCTTTCACTCCTCCTAACCACTTCTCCCCGATCAGTAGTATAAGCGGAGGCTGATGGAAGCAGGGGACTCGAACACTCAGCCGACCCGGAAGAAATAGATGATGTGGAGAAGTTCTTAAATGATACGATACCGCCGTTAGGAGATCAACCGAGTCTCTGACTAACCGATGGTCAGACACTGAAATCATACAACCACAATCACCTATCGATCATCCTGCTGGTAGTCACCCTGGTTGGGACGTTGATTGGGTGGCTGGTGGTTAAAAAGTGTAGTTACAAAACTCGGACTAGCCTCTCTATGAAGAAAAAGCAGAAGCTATGAGAAATCAAGAAATGAAGCATATGATAAAGAATTTAGGTTCTCATTGTTCCTTAGAACCAAGAACAATCAAATTGGTGCAAAAGAATCAATCAATGATTAAGCGAGAATGTTCCAATCAGTCTTGTTCATTGGTCTCTGCTGAATACATTATAACGACGCTCAAACCCGGAGAAACGTACTCCCCTTCCGTGCTACAGTTTAGCGTCGACATGGAGTTGTTGGCCTCGCGTAGCTGGTGGTTTCGTTAAGGAGCTACCAACAAATGCGACCAATTACGCGAGACCAAGGAGTATAAAAGATCTCGCTATGGGAGCTTCGAGCTGCAACTGGAAGATATCAATCAACACAACAGCATAGTGGGCGAGTACCGCCGTGTAATTCCTCTCCCCAACGGTGGCCAATCTCCAATGATTACTCGTTACTCTCCACAGGTCCAATTCTCGGAAGGTCACGAATGCGGCAAGCAGTGCATAGCTTTGGAAGAAGAGACGAACTGTTGTCAAATATATTACTTCGAATTTCCGGACGTTTCGAGAAGATATCAGTGGGAACGGGAATTTATAGGACGGTAACGTTAAGCAGTATAATGCGGTCAAATCTATTAATCGTCTGTTTGAAATTCCTTGTCGTCCGCATAGAGATCCTTACCGTCCGGCAGCTCGACGTGGGAAATATGACAATGAATCAAATATTTGCACAGCATTATACATCTTGGACATTGTCACAAAGTGCAAGGATATGCAACACATAAGCTACGGGATATTGCTAGCTATAGCTCAGTGTTATGACCGTAGTGATTCCTCCACAGACACACCTGCTCGTGAACATCGGAAACAGACAGTTGTTGTCCCCTGCTGTGTATAATCCTTGGTTTCGATCTCTTTTATAATGCGTTTCTTGCGCCGGATAAACTGCAGGATTATTTTTGTTTCACAAGGAGAACAAAAAGCGTGATTGCTTCACTCTTTCACCAAATTAGGAAAGAGCAAAACCGGCAAGACAGGTATTTGTAAAATTCACTTCTCGCCATCTCTACTGTACACTACAAGAAAGCTTTATTATAAAGAGAACAAACGCAAGAACAATCTAAAGCTTGTCAGTTTCTTTAAGCAATAAGCATAGACAAAATCAAAGATGTTTGGGAAGAAGAACAAAGTTAGGAAATATCAGGTTGTGGAGGGGAGCTTGCAGTACATCGGTGAAACTGTTTTCCACTCCTCGGGGATCTTTTCCACCTCTCTGTACGTCAGTCTCTATTCTCCCTAGGGAGGATCGGCCTTGCAATGCAAGACCCGCATCTCAGAGCCTTGAAATCACCCGAATTACTACAGATGAAATGGACAAATGAGCACTAAGAATAGGGAAGGCATAGAAATGTAGCTGAAACTTGTTCACCAGTAAAGTGAAACCAAGAGGTCACTAAACTCCACTCAATTCACAAAGTTTCATCCATGCTCATCAAAATCTTCTCATTCAGCCTACTCAGGCACGTCTCCAAACCGGAATTGAGCCCAGCTAAAGCTTCCCTCCGCCAAAGCCCAAAGCCTCTTCCCCTTATCACCCCTGGCCGCACCCGCACCAACATGAATCGGCAACAAATGTTCAAAACTCGGATGCGCAGGTCTAGCATCCGGCCTCTTCAACAACTGCATCAACTTCTCCTCCCTCTCCAATTCGTCTTCCGTCTCAACCGCCTCCCTCAAGGCCTCATCAAAGCTCTTCGCATACGGCTTAACACCCTGCAGTCCCCACTGCATATCCCTCAAATTATGGACCGCCATCCCGGAAACAATAATCAGAATCCCCTCATCTCGGAGGTTGGAGACTGCACGCCCGAGAGCGATGTGTTGGGCTGGATCTTCAGTTGCAAAGAGGGAGACTTGGATAACGGGGATTTTGAGGGTGTTGGTGTTCTCGTTGAAAGCTACTTTAAAAGAAGCCCAGACTCCGTGATCGAGACCACGGCGCATGGGGTTGGTCTTGATTCCAGCAGCGGTGAGAGTATCCATGACTTTTTGGGCTATTTCTGGAGATCCTTTATTTGGGTAGGTTTCTTTATAATAATTTGCTGGGAAGCCGTAGAAACTGTTCGGGTGTTAGCTCCTTTTGCTTTTGGTTAGTGGGTGAAGGGAAGCATACTCGTAAATCAGTTCGGTATTCTCGAATGTGTTAATCTCTATAACGTCTCTTTCTCCCTGCCAGTGTGCAGAGAATACAACTAAAGCTTTAGGCTTCACTTTTTGTGTTATTTCTCGCCCGATTTTCTGTAGTTGTGGATAGACTGGGTGGTCGGTTTCGTACATAATATTCGGCTATTTTGCTGGTCAGAACTCGATTTCTGTGAAACCTAGAGGAGAACATACGCCTCCATGACTCAGGAAATAGACGGGAGTTCTCTGACTTGAAGTCATATTTGAAGTCCGGTGACTTGGGGAAAGCTGCGAATGCAGTCTTTACGCAATGCTGCGGGATGCAGTTGCAATGGACACGAGTTTGCTTGGGGAGAAAATAATTGCAAGGACTACAACACAAAGGGTGATAAGTAGAGTTGTCAAACGGAGGGATAGGAGATTCATGAGGGCAAATGATCAAGTAATTGGTGAAGCGAAAGGAGAAAGGAGGCAAGGCTGGGATGTGCATTTTATGCGGGACGTTTGCCGAGTGGGATGACCGGGGTTGATTCGTAAGGTGGCTTCGGTGCAATCCTTGAGTTGTCATCATCAGTCAGCCTTGCGCGGAATCATTCCGCACGAAGAATTTACAACCATCCAGCCACCAGTTGGCACGAAGAGCTTCTTTCGACGTTCACGAAGTCCAACTCTGTCTATACCTAAGCTTCGTAGCTAAATCCACGAAAAAATTTCACCGTCGACAAGTTCATGAAGCTTTGAAGAGGCGTGGGGTTAATTTGCAAACGAGACAAGTAATCTCAATTTCGGGCTTAAGCTGATTCCCTTGAGCGATAGGTATGTTACAATATTTCATTGTGGGGTGCCCTCAACCAAAAACAAATCCCGCCAGGCAATTACCCCTTGCTTTCATGAAGCTCCCAAACCCAGTAAGCGATCTCTCCCTCGACTATCCCCTTCTCTACTAAATCCATACGCTGGGCCATAATCCCGATTTCGACAATTTCGGAACCAAAACTCTCAATCCTGTCCTTCATAACCCGCGCAATGTCTTTGCTTGCCTTCAACACTACCCTTTCCAATTGCGGTTTTGCCCTTCTCCTCCCCTGCTGCTTCGACGCCCCAATCAAAGCTTTTGCCAGCTCTACTGGGAACTTTGTACGAAGATTGCTCAGTTTGACTTCTCCGTCCAGATTAATCCCGCTAAAATCCAAAGTTAACATCTGAATATTGTTCTTCAAAGTCAATGTCTGCGCTCGAAATTCAATAGGCGCGACGATCTCCAAGTGCTTGATTCTGAGGCGGTTTGCAAAAGGCACCTTTTTGAACGCCTCCTCGTTGGCGTGGTTTATGGAGCGAAAGAAAACGTTGTAGGCTTCTTGGGCTTCAGCATACATTTCCGGATTAGGATGGCCGGAGAGAGCCGAGAGAAGAGCGGGTAGGGCCAATCTTTCCCTGAGCTTCATGAAGAAATCTTGCATTGCGTACTCGAAAATCTTGAGGCGTATCTCTGGTGGGAAGGAGAGGATTGAATCTGGTCTCCTTCGAGGCCTTTTGGCCTTTATAGAGGCGTTCTGTTGAATGAGATCGGTGAGTGCTAATTGTGCCATGGTTGGTTGAGAAATTGGTTTTGTTTACGTCTTGCCTTGCGCATTGAGGGCGAAAAGATGTTAAACTCGTTTAGCCTTAGGCACAAATTAGGCATAGTTGTAGTGCTCACGTAAGCGATGCAAGATCAGGGGTACCCGGAAACAAGTTCTTCCGATGCTGAACCTATATAAACACCAGGGCAAGGCAAGGGAAGACCTCAAATAAGTTGGGCAACCAACACCCTGAGTTCATTCTGAGCAGAACTTGGACCCGGCGACAACGAAGTCAAGTATCTTGACGGGAAGATCCTTTGACCCTCAGGTCATGCTTGTGAGGCTTGGATCTTCTTGGTGCCTTCTTGGGATGCTTTTCATAGTGATGCGTCTCATGTCCGTTGTCAGGTACCCGTCCATTGTCAGGTACCCGTCCGTTGTCAGGCACCGTCAGTTGTCAAGTCTCGTCCGATGATAAGTATAGTAGACAGCTGTTACACTTTGTTCCTACTTCTTAGTTAGACAAGACAATATAATTCAATCGAACTATGAGATTCAGATCCAAGCAGAAAGTTCTTATAACCGAGGTGTTTCGGAACCTCCAATCCAAAGTATTAAATGGCGTGCGAGGAACCTGATCAAAGAAGTGGAATGAGCCTCTCATAGATTACTCTCTCCATACTGTGAAGATGGCAAGATATTCGTTGAACTGAAAGGGGCTTTTCAAGCACTTGCTCTAACACCCCTTGATCCTAACTTTCGACTTCCCATTAGAACCCCAGGTGTCCTTCTGACCCATACACCTGCAAGAACAACATGTGTCGACTTGTAGAAGACTAGGAAATTATAGAAAATCGAAGGAAATCCTGGTACATGTTGAGGGAAGCAATAACTTCAGTCCTCCAAATCTTATCCAGATCTCACATGCTTTTCGAGCATGAAAAATCTGGCACTGGCTCCTCATGCTGCTCTTGAGCAGTTTCCGTTTGCAGCTTTGCAAGGAAAGTCTCTCCGCTTGAAGTCAGACCAGGATATTCACCAATGCTCTTCGAAGACATCGTAGGTTGGCACGTCGTCCATCTGCATATATCCCATTACCACACAAATGTCATTTCGTACTGCTCTTGCATTGATCAGCTATGATTGAAGACCCCGCAAAGCCCATATGATGCTCATCCATGCGTGACCGTCCCACAAACCAAACGACAAAACAAGGAGAAGCCCGAACCCAGCGCCCTAACGGCTCGTTGCCTGGACCTTCTTTGGTGCACCCTTCGCTCCTTGCTTGCTCGTCAATCTTGAGGCCTGTCCCTTCGCGGCGCTAGCAGCAGTCTTTGCCTTCTCAGCCTTCTTCGCGCTCTGAGCAGCAGCTCGCTTCTCCTTGCCTTCCTTGATAGCAGCTTGGCGTGCAGCGCTTCGGGCTTCGGGCCTCATGCTTCGTCGCTCCTTGATAACATCGAGAGAGGCACCGACGATGGCACGTTGTGACTTGACTGTACGGCGCGATCGCTTCTTGGCAACTTCCTGTAGGTGAGAGTTGAGTTAGCCTTCGTGCTTCACAATCTGACTCCGTCTCTCTCATTATTGACTCCATCGCCTAGCCCCAAATTATGCAAATTGCCGTACCTCAGAGATACCCTTCTTGTGTTGTCTTCGAAAAAGGACGGTCCATGCAATGCGACGGGGGTTCTTGCGTTGCAGGAAGAGGGACTCGGTCTTGCCATTCTGGAATCGGAAGATCTTGCTATCACCACGGACGTAGAGCTTGCCCTGTACACCTTTCTGTCAGCATTCCATCTCCTCTCGCTCTCAATCCCAGTTCAATTCTTCAGTCACTCGTCCCGCCGCCTCCTTCAATCGACCCTTGCCACCTCGTCCTCCGAAGATAGGATATTCGTACCTTTCCAGGGTAGATCTTCTCGCCGGAGAAGGTATCGTCGTAGGTACGCATGTTGACTGCTGCGTATGTATCCGCCGACTGTGTTAGTTGTTGATTCGAGGACTACCCAGGGCGTTCGTGGGCAGAAATGTTGTCGTTGATTCTCGGCACGTCAAAATGTCGTGAATTCTGCAATGTGCGTGCTTATTAGTCAGCATCTCGCCTATTTTAGCGCGACCCTAACTTATCACCACCAATATCAAGAACTTCACCCGCAACCTCATCAACAACCAACTTGGAGAGCCGCTGACAGCATGAGTATTGCATACATGTTGAGGCTGAATACCAGTTTGAGTAGCCATCTGCTTCCGTGCTGCCCCAACATTGTCGTCAAAGATCGATAACTTTTACAGCAAGCCACGTGATACATCACGTGTAGGAACATCTTCTCCAACTTCCCCGGGGCTTGGATGAGCTAAGAGGGGCTTGAAAATTGTATTGACTGGCAATATTGAACTTCAATGGCTTTCAATCCGGAGACTGTCGAGCCTAGCTCTCCTCCATACATCGAACAAACGTCGGGGAAAGTATGGACTCCACTCTATCGCCATGGATGTTCATTTCCGCCCGAGGTCTTTAGGGAAGTAATGCTGAATCTCATACGCAATCCAAATATCAACTCAAATCATTTGTTTCGAGCAGATATATCTCTGGACTGTCCTTTCTCCGAAACCTTCCAGCCCGAGTCAAGCATTTCTCCTAGGATCGAGCACTTCAAAGGTTTTGTTCTGAAAACCGTAATGATACGGACTATGATCCCGAGGAATATGATGGTAGATAAGCCCTTGGATCAGACATGCCTTATCTACGAACAAGTGGCACACGCGCGAGAGTTTTTGTCTTTGATTATTTACCTACCACACATCTCATCTGCTGCAGAATCACCCTTCTACCACCCTGCCGTGCACGGCATTGGATTTTTGCACATCTTTGATCCTCAAAAACAGGAAGGTGTAATCTCCATACACTATTCCTTCTTCGAATCCGAGCCGAGATCAATCAAACTGGAACGTACTGCTCAGCATCTTCTCGCAGTACTCTACAAGCATGGCCAGGGCTTGGCAAACGGATATGTCAAGAGAGTACAGCACGATGTCGTACTTCCTCAGGCAAGGGTTCAGAACACTTATGCTCGACTGAAAGCCAAATATGCGAGGATGTTGAGCCAAGCTTGGGTAGAAGAAACAGATCCTGGGAAACATGTGTTCGAAGATCTGGGCATCGCTGCATTTTTGATCGAGCTATGGGCAGAAATGTACAAGGATACTAACTTCCCTGGATTCGTCGACATTGGGTGCGGCAACGGACTGCTGGTTCATATCTTGGTTGAAGAAGGATATTCAGGTTGGGGATTTGATGCCAGAAGACGGAAGTCATGGTCAATTTGGAGCACAAAAGCACAGGAGAATTTGAAAGAATTGGTCTTGATTCCATCTATCATAAGAAAAAGAAAAGCCTTGCCAGCGACCACCAGAGACGAAACACAACCTACTGATCCAATCTTGGAATATTCCGAAATTGAGTACACCAGCAATAACACACAGCCCATGAATCCAGTCTTGGGGCATTCCCAAAATGAACATAAATCACAAAACTCCGAACAGACTTCAACCGAGGAAAAACTAGAAGTGGGAGTACATGACGGAGTCTTTCCAAAAGGAACGTTCATCATTTCAAACCACGCAGATGAGCTCACCCCCTGGACGCCCATCCTCGCCAACATTTCCGAATGCCCCTTCATGATGATCCCCTGCTGCAGCCATGCTCTCAGCGGTGATCGCTTTCGAGCACCACCTCCAAAAGACGCCGGGGCGTCTAGTTCTGCTTATGCCTCTCTCGTTGCTTGGGTTTCGAAATTGGCGACCGAATGCGGGTGGACAGTCGAGAAGGAGATGCTGAGGATACCAAGTACTCGAAATACTGCATTGATTGGAAGACATCGGAATATACCTTTTGATGAGATCGACGTTCTTGATCTGTTGGATGCTAACGGTGGTGCGGTTTGTTGGGAAGAGAATGCTTTGAAGTTGGTCAAGAGCGCCGTGAGAGGCCATTGAGAGTCTGTGATTGCCAGGTTGCTTGGCTCAAGATCTCGCATCGAAGCTTGATATTGTGTCTTGTCGAGTCTTCGGCACCAATCACTCTGACGCTGGCAGCTTTGCGAGCATCACAGATCAGAAGGTTATGACTGACTCTAGTTTCTGACACCCCTAGCATAGTGCACCAATCTCTTGTTATAGTTCGTCAAAGAATTGTTTGAGTTCTTCCCACTTCTCTCTACAGCTCTGGAGAGTCCTTTCCTGTGCTTTCTAATTCCTGTCTCTCCTTTTCCAGCTTTTCAAACAGACCTTCCTGGTTTCGGAGAACAGTTCGTGCAGTTGCATCTCTCTCTCGGCCGCTTTCTTCGAGCTGCTTAACCTTTCCCTTCAGCTTCCGACACCTCTTGCATGGAGCAATCATCTTGTGTTGGAGTGTTTCGATGAGATGCTTTGATTTTCCCCGGTGTGTGCCCAAGATATAAATAGCCGCCTCCAAATCCTCCTTTTCTTGTTTTAAATTTGATAAGTGGCGGTTGTAGTCTCCTAAGACTGTTCGTAATGCTGCTACATTGCACTCGTTTCCCGGCTTTCCTGGTTCTTCGAGCTGCTTGGTCAAGTCGACAACTTTTTTCTCGAGACTTTGAATTGTGTTTTGTTGCTCTTGCAGCTGAGCCTGATGTCTTGATTCCTTGATCTCATAATCATCAATGATTGCGTGCATGGAGGCAAGCTCCTCTGGATCGACAACCGTTCTTTGCTCGAGCTCTTCCTGATAGGATGCTACTTGACGTTGAGCAACATGCTTGCGCCACTTCTCTCTCTCCAGCTCTGCCTCCAACCATTGAATGCGAGTATCCCTTTGGATAAGATTGAGTTCCAATTTCTGGATGTGATTGATGTGATCCAGTGCAGTTACTGAAGCAGCCCATCTATTTCGCTGTTCGTTCTCGCGTTGTTTTCGAAGCTTGGAAATCTCTTTCTGCAACTCCATCTTCTCGCTCTCAAAGGTCTCGGTGCGCTGCTTCGCCTCCTTCTCTAGAACTTCCACCCTACCTTGCCACTTGTCGCTTTCTTCGACCTGAGCTAAGAACATTCCCGGCATTTCGTCACGAAACTTTTGGAGCTCTGTGACCTTTTTATTCTCAGCTAAGAGCTTTTCGATCTCTTTCTCGAGCCCCTGGATTTGAGATTTACAGCCGAAGAGTCCTTTGTTACATGGAGATGCACCAAAGAGTTGAAGAATTCCGTTCTGGTTTGTAAAGATTATATTGCCGAAATTGCCGGTAGCCGTGCTTGTTGGATTGCTGGAAGAACCCACACGATTGGTGATTAGAGGACTTGTCTGAGTGGAGGCAGATGGTCCAGATTGGGATGTTGCCTGGACGTGGTCGGATAAAGGTACACCAGTCGACTCGGAGTCTGTGACGAGAGACCAGTCAGAATTGGACTCGCCAGAGTCATCACAACTGATCTCTTCCCAATCTTCATCTTCACGGTTGTGAGGGGCCAATGTGTTGCTGTCCGATGGGTGAGAGGATTTGGACGATCGAAAATCGTCAACGAGCGTGACGGGACGAGAATCTGTCCCATTTGTGTTTTGAGACCGTTCGCAAGTGTCCTCAGAATGACCATTAAATTCGCCAGAGAGGGACATCTTGTTGGATAATGCAGGAGAGTCGTCAGGATTTTGCGAAGGAACGAGTAGTGTGATTGGAAGACGCAATTGCGACTAGGGACCAGACGATTTTGATAGGAACGAATGTTCTGGGATCTTTGTGAGACGATGTTGTTGGAAGAAAAGATGGGCTCGAGAGAGGCTGACGCTGCAAAGATATACCCTCTAATCTGAGCCGCAGTCAGAATCTCAATGCTCTGCGCTAAGTCAAGTATCTACTACCCAGTCGATATTAAAACCAAACCGGAACTAGAAGTCTAGTCAACCATACTTTGTTGTTGAAAATTTAATTACATTGTTTTACATGTTTTCAGTGTTCCGCTTATGCCCTAATCCACAACACGTATCAGTTCAATCTGCAATTTCATTCCAAATCTGAAAGTTTCAGATGCTCGCGATGTTATCGACAGCTGTTGTACAATTTGCGAGCTGATAGGGGTCTAGTCCGGAAACAAGCCAAGGATCGTACCTTTTCAAACCTTGGTTCTGACAGCCCTACATGCTTCTAAATCAGCTTAAACGGATCGCTTTCCAAGTTCTCGCTGGTTTCCAAGCTGGAATACTCCACAGACCTCTGGTGGGAAGGCCTCTATCTCCAGTATAGAGGCTGAGTTTTTAGGAAAGGGGCCAAGTGAGATCACGTGACAGTTGCAGATATTCGGAGAGCACGCTGCTTCATTGGAGCTCATGCAGAATTGGTTGATATTCATTCTTATACTTGAAAAATGCTTGAGTGGTTTGCCTCATATCCTCTGGGTGCATGCTTTAAGTAATCAGATTTATTACTTCTATCAAAGTAGCACAGGCCTAAAGAACAAACAGTCTATGAATCCGAAACGTGCATCATGACAAATGAAATATTCCAAGCCCAATGATCTCCAATGCGAACAGTACTGCATAAACATAAATGAAATCCGCCAAAGAGGATGGTTACATATATTCGTCTCTACCAGTGGGCTCCAAACGTTCTCTGCGTGGCGAGGCCGGCTGCGGCTTGGCGGACTGTCTTGAAGGGGCGATACTCTCTGATGGGAACGCAAGTTCTATCGGGAAAGCGAGACTCGCTGATGGCAATGATGAGGAAGAGGACGGAGTCACTTGCCCGCTTCGAATAAGCCTTCTCCCTCTGGCGGCGAGCAAGGTGTGGAGATCGTCTGGGGCGTTGTCTGCTTTGTTCCTGGTTTGCAATGCTTCGAATGCACCTTTCGTGGTTTGATCGAGTTTTTCTTGTAACTTGGCGTTCTCGTTCCGAAGCTTCGCATTTTGGGCTTGAAGCTGATCTTTCTCGGTCTGAAGCTTTTCATCCTCTTCACCCGTTTCCGTCACCTCCAAACATCTAACTTGACGCTCTTGGACCTTGCATTCCGAGGACCGCTTCTCGGTAGCTTCAAGCTCGTTGACTTTTTCAAGTCCCTTGCTCACTTCAGCCTCCTTAAGCCTTTTTATTTCCTCTTGAGCAGTTGACAATTGCTTCTCACGTTCACCGGATTCAACCAAGGCCTGGTTGAGCTGCTTTGTGAGCCGGCCAACTTCATCTATTATAGCATGCTCCCACCATCGGTTGAGCGGTTGTCTGTGGTACAGCTCGGAGTGATGTGCGAGACTATTGGTCAGAGGAGGTCCCGGCTCGTGTTGGAGCTCTGCTCGAGCTACGATGTCATCGGGAGTGTTTCCGGCGGTGCCACTCGCTCGTGTGGCGAAATCGATCTTTTCCCTTACGTCGGTAGAGATCAAATCATTTTGGCAGACTGATGGAAAGCTGCTTTCCGCATGGTCGATGCCAGTGTTGTCGTTGTTCCCAGCAGTCAGACCTGATTGGAAATGGCCCAGATAGCTGTGTGGAAGACCAGAGCTTTGGTGGTGTAACCACGCTTGAGACGGTGTTGGTATAGCCGGTAAAGGGAGAACATATTCGACGTCGTCGAATGTTGATGGCCATTTACAATTTTTGCAAGTGAGCTTAGGAACTCGAAGCTGAGTCTGAGACGAAGAAGATTGAACAGTATATGCTTGCGACAACACTCCATCTTGTGCGAATGCAGGAAGTAAAGGCTGGGATTGCAGTAAATTAGCATGAATCCCGGCCTCCTGGAGAGAACAACGGGTTTGTATTTCGGAGCTTGGCGACGGAGAGTTCTGGTTCGATGCTGGCAAAGAATATTGGGGCCGATATGGAGATGAGGACACAACAGGTGGAGAGGAACCTGCTCGCTTTTGACCGTTGTCTCTCAGGTGTCCTTCATGATACTCCCGAGTCTGGAACCATGAAGTTAGACGTCTGTTTCTAGAGCTCTGGCGTTGGAATGAAGTCATTGGAAGAGCTTCCTGGACATTGGTGAAGTTCTGGGTAGCTGGGGCATGGAAGCCATTGCTAGGTCCGCCGTTCCTCGATTGAGATGATGGTGTGAAATTTGAAGCTGTCGCAGAGAACTTGAATTCTTGGTTCTCGACATTAGATGACATAGATGAACCGGGAGCCACTGTGTTCGTAGAAGAGGGAAATTCAACAGCTGTCGAAGGAATATTTGGAGCCGCAATGAAGTTCAGAGATGAGGAGACGAACATTGAGTTGATGGAAGGCTCTGGGGCAATTGCAGAGTGCCTCCGAGCTGACTGCGAAGAGTACTGGGAGGAATTGGCCATGTACTCATTCCGTTCGCTCGGCATGTTGTCGATATTGGGCACCGCGATGAGTCTTGAAATGAAATTATTCTCGTTCTCGATGATGAGATGTTCGAAAGAATTCGCCATGATGAAGCTTGATCTTTCTTGTTCTTCAGGGAAGCTTTGAGACTGATCTCGTTCTCTAAGTGGAAGGAAGAGAACGATATATGGAAAAGGCATATGAATTAATTTGAAATGGATGGAAGATATCAGATTGTGTTTATAACTAACGTGTGCGCTGGACAGTCCAGATGCCAATCGACTTACCTTTCCTCTTTGAGCTTGATCAGGGTATTCTTGATTCACGATCGTAAAATGAAAGTTAAATGGGATTTCCTATCCTATTTTGTTTAGCCCAAATTCTGGCCAATGTTTTAATTGGACTTTACCTGTAAGCTAGTCAAATTTGGAAGAACCAAACCTTTTGAATTGGGGTTGGGACCCCGAACAAGGGGTAATTCTCGGGCGTACCCGTGCACCGGTTCCAGAGACTACAGCCACACCCCAGTCCAGTCAGCATTTTCCCTCGAAGTATTAAGGTTCGTTTTGATTGAAGTACTGACTTGAGATCAAGCTCTATGCCGTCAACTGACAATCAGAACGATTTGCGGTCGGAAGCAGCACACCATCGTCTCGGAGAGAACCCTTAGGTTCGCTCATAGTGCCGATATGAGCTCTCTCTCTCCTTCAAATCTTCGTCCAACGTGGGATTGTCCTAACGTTAGAGAAATTATGTGACCTTTTTCTGTCCGCCTGAAGCAGCAACACATGTTGCGGAAGGAGCGAAGCTGCCTAGGGATGGCGGAACATATAAATTTCTACTGCAAAATTGATAAAAAATGCTACCAATGTTGCATTTCTTCTTTCAACATCTGAATTAGGAAATAACCCATACCATTGAATCATCCTCCTTTGCAGGACGCGTGCCCAAAAGTCGGCTCACTTCTCCAATCCACACTTCCCTCGAACCTCACCGATAGCCTCGAACAGTTACGTCGTCGCAGATTGAAGTTCTTTGCTTCATCGTACAGCAGCAATGCTGCGTAGTCTTTCTCTCCATTTCTAATACGAAAATATCCATCCCAATCAAGCTTCCGTGTTTACGAATATCATACTCGGCCCTTGCTCGGCCCTCTCCTATCTCTGCTCTTTGGAACGATTACGAAATCAGCTTCAAATGAAATAACATCTGAGTATTCATGGCCAACGGAAAAATTTGAGGCTTAACCAAGTGTTATAGAGCCAGGAGGAGATTGGCAGAAGACAAGTGATTGCGGAGCCCTGTGGGAAGCGGATAGTCTGGTGAGCATCTAGACTTCGATAATGAAATGAATGATCACAGAAAGCCGGTATTGTTTCTTGAGGGAAAGGAGGAGACGCGGATATCATAGAACTGTCGGAGAATGCGAAGAAACCTGGGTTGTAGGCTGGAGCTGAAGACTCGAAGGTTGTCGGATGATCATTGCACAGATTAACGCAGGAGAATCCACGTCCGCAGAGTGAGCAGGTACTAAGAGAGAAGAGGATATTTCCAGGTCAATGGCAGATTGAAATGAATTGGCGAGTGGCTCTCAAGGCCCTCAGGTAGCGCAAGGCCAGTATAGTATCCGCTTTTTGCAATCAAGATATTCACTTTCCTTATTATCGTGATTTCTGCACTTCGCCAATTCCGTGAATATCCGGTATCACCGCCTTCGCTAAATAGATTTCTAATAGCCATATAACCTAAAATAAGGAATTTCCCGTCGCCTCTGCCAGCAGGGTGATAAGTGGCAGTAAGTAAAAACTCATCTCCACATCAATCACAACTAACACTTCTCCAGATCGGTGGAGTAGGCGGGGGGAGGAACAGTTCATGACACTCCAGCCCTGTAGCGGCATCGTCTTGCAGCAGGGTGGGTTACCCGTTCGACGCTGTTGGCGATGACCAAAGATGTAGGCCCGATCTCCTGCCTGGCTCCTAACGACAAAGCAGAAACTCCAAGCAAAAACTCCCATCGACAGAGCATATCGGAGCTCCCAACGACAGAGTGGAAACTTGCTTCCTACAACAGAGTGGAAACCTGCTTCTAACGACAGAGCATGTCGAAGGGCATCGACTGGAGTAGGGAACAACCGAACTTTTTTTTTTGCTATTTTGATCTAGTATATCTACGTACATTTTCTCTTTCGACCCGAGATCGCGAGTGTTTACATTTTTTTGAGCCCCTGCCAAGGCTCGCTTAGAAAGTGGGGCAAGGAGAACCACGAGGACGATCTACAAAGAGAACTTAACGATTATCTTTTTGAATTTCTATATTTTAGAAAGATGACAATGAACAACCCCGCAGCTATATTGAAGAACTTAAACATCGCCCATACGCGGGCATGAATAATCAGGCCAATAATCACCCAACGGCTCTTCCTCATCGCTTCTCAAAAGCGCCTCCAGATTGAACATACTTCGTTTCCACAATTCTCGCATAACCACCTCCGAGCCCACGGTTATTGCTCTCCTCTCCCTCCGGATGATAATGCGCGATGATTGGCGGCTGACTAGTAATGCGGTTCCTCTGCCTTTTCTTCATCTTCTCAACCGTCTCAATATTTTTCTTCTCGACCCTTCGCATACTACCACCACCAACAGCAGCAGGCATTGACATCTTCGAGTCATATTCGGCTGCAAGCTTCTCAAACTCGAACTGTTCTTGAGATGGGGAAGGAGTGAGAGTGACTGGAACAGAGCTTGCCGTTAAGTCGTCGCCAGCACACCAATCGCCCATTTCGACATTCAGATCCGACTCCATTTCTTCACGCCAAATCCGTGTAGCAGCCTTCTCACCCCCCGCTGGCTGACTGCATACGCGACTGTGCAAAGCGCTCCACCCGACGCGCGGTGATACACTCGAGTGTGCGGTGGATGTGTTTTTCCTAACACGTCAAGGGGACCGAATGGATGTGCACGGAGGTATTTGGGCATTGAGATAGTAGGGTCATTGGGATCTGCGAGAAGAACATTGTGTCGTCCTACGGTACCGAGTTCATTATCGACTGATAGTCTTGGAAATCCTGCGCCACAATGACCGA
The DNA here is from genome assembly GCA_002865625.1 of Hyaloscypha hepaticicola. Taxonomy (NCBI): domain Eukaryota; kingdom Fungi; phylum Ascomycota; class Leotiomycetes; order Helotiales; family Hyaloscyphaceae; genus Hyaloscypha; species Hyaloscypha hepaticicola. The sequence continues at coordinate 969,710 of KZ613465.1, read as the reverse complement.
GCCAAAGCAGTCCCAATTCTCGAGATCACCATAAGGAGAGATTCTCGGCCCCCGGTGCTGGACTTCAAGCATTGCCGAGGGAAAAGATACTGAGAATATCTCTTTGTAGATTGGGTTATGGGAGGAAGAATAATGGGGACTGCTTTCGGCGGTTTCCGGGTTCTGCGTCACAGAGATGGAGGATATATCCTTTGATGTGGCGGGATCGTCTGAAAGCCAGCGTGATGCAAGAGCAAAAGCTTTTAGTTGAGAACGGAGCTGGAAACCCCAATCCACATCATCTTCGAAGATCAAGGCCATAGAGAGGTTATAATATACCACCCTATTCCTAGATCAGCTCCCAGCTTAGCCTCTCGTGGGATAGCAACTCTCTTCAGCAAACATGCTCGACATCACCCCACTGATCCGATCCCATTCCAGTCATCTCCTCCTCGAAGCGTAAACTGTTTGAGACCTACGCCGAGCTCATCAATGCCCCGCACTGCAAATATCACAGAGAGCTAGGAAACCCAACCAAACTCACGCCAAGCGTCTTGTTCAACACCGCCTTCAGGCTATCATCAATCCCCTCCCGCTTCTTCCAAAACCTCTTTTTCCACTGCCTTGGCGCACCACCCATAAATAAGGCATAATACGCCAAGCTCAGCAACACGACCAATGTTAGGATGCGCGGCCGGCAAACCCAGCGATTTGAAGGCCATTGATACTATTAATGCTCTATCTCTCTGCCAATTCAACTAACTTCGAAAATCTCACAAGCAAGAGAGGGGGGATCATTTGGGAAGGTGAGTAAGGTGAGGTAGAATACGGAAGAGATATGAAGAGTAAGTTTACGCAAGCTCGTCGCACTCGAAGGGAAAATACAGCGTGATACTACCCACAGGCCAGCAAATCGAACGAAAACACCTCCATACCATGCCCAGTATATTCTCCAATGCCACGCAAATTTCCGTAAATCCTGCCATGAGCGATCATTTGTATATTTCCAATTCAGATGGGACAGAGGCTGTTGCGTGGGTAATGCCGGGTAATGTGTAAGGATTTTTGTGTTTATATAACAGGACGGGGTGCGGGGTTTCAAGGGTGGAAAATGGCCTCGCCAAAATTGGATAGAGGGGTTACCTATATGGGGGGCTGGAACATGGGTCTGGTAAGCGAGAGGTACGATTTGATTTATTAAGGGCTCCCCTTGCTCTGACCTTCCTCAAACGTACTACAATCCACTTGACTGGTTTCAGGAACTGGTTTTTGTGGCGTTGTACCCGATCATGCTGGGGCAATGAAATTGGAATTTCGTGGACCAGAAAGGGAAATCTGATGAGCTCTCTGTCCTGAGGAGTTAAAAGACGCGTTACCAACAATACGACAATGGAAAAACAAATGACAACAGCCGAAGTTGGATGATAATGATCTAAGGACTGAGAAAAGAATGTAAGACCGTCTAAACAGCAATGAGAGCATGGTTATTGGGCGGAAATATCATCCACTCTCGTCTCCAACGGCTTCCTACTTCCGGAATTACACTATATCTCTCCCCCTTCAATCTGCCCCCAATACAGATCGGGATCATCAGAAACTCAATTGGAGGATAGTATTGGTCAAAAGATTCGCGGCAATTCAAATCTCACGGAAAGTCTAAAGCAAAGGAAGAGACAACCCACTGTCTGAGAAGGGGGTGGAAAGGCTAGGGATGCGCGAAGAATGAGCAACACCAGCGGAAATAAATGACAGGAATGTGTTTCGGCTTATCCTCAGCAACACAGGTAGGTTTAGCCTTTTAGGAAGCTAGTTTACCTAAGAAGCAATATGCTGGGTAACAGAGGTGGAGGATCCGAGGATAGTTGGAAGAGCATTAACTTTGGCTCTGAGACAGCTTCCCATGCTCTTCATCGTTCTTCTTACTTTCTCAGTTGCCTTTGAAGTCTTCTTTATCTAATATAGGTCGAGGAGCTTCGGAAAGAAGGCACGAGGTCAGGAGTGCTTGCGCTGCTTTCAGAAGCTGGTCAGTGCGAAGACTTAAGTTGATCGGGAAGCTTCGCTCCTCTAAGTATAAGGGCAATTTTTCCTCGCGCATTCCGAGTTCAAGCGGATTCTCAATAATTCCTTCCCGATTTGGTCGCGGAAGAAAGGTCCTGGTCCTGTGACCCAACGATTGCTTGGAGCAAATTCGTATAAAAGTAATGGAGATTCGAGACTCGACTGCTGTCAACCTGAATGCAAGACTTAGTCGACACGGAACCCGCATAAAACAAACCAAACAGTACTGTGGCTGAGCTTGAAATACTTCCAGGTGTCGAATCTTTCTTCTTCTACATCCTCGGTGGGGTAGTTCTTCCTAAAATAACGGGTACCTCAAACATCCAAGTTCTCAATCAGGTAATGTTTCTCAAGTGATAACAAAAAGATCTTTGACAACAAAACTCCCAGCTTCCATAACTTTTTTATTGAGGCTCCTCTGTAGAAAGTTCATAGAAATTTTCTTGCTAAACACAACAAGAATAACTCTCTCACTGTACCTGCTAAGGCGCTGGTTGACTACCCCTGTTGTCTCCGCCGAATTCTGTTCTTGCTCTATCTTTTGGAGAAGTTATGGTCGTCTGATAGAAAAGAAGGTGCTTTTATAGATTAGCAAAGAGCTAATAATTCCTGAACACCTCGTATCGTCGCACATATGGGACGGCCTAAGGCACTCGACTTCCAGAACAGAATGTAGGGGTTGTCTCCTTTAACATAGGTGCATTCACTGTTTTCCTTGCGGATGATGGTCGTCTGATGGACAGGACGGTGCTTCACTGCTTATATAGATCAGCTAAGAATTAATTTCTGAACACTTCGTATCATCGCGCATGTGGGACGCCCTGAGGCACTTGCTCTCGAAAGTACGGTGCAGTGCTCAACACATCATCTTCGCTCATTTAGGTGCATTCACTGTTTCTCTTGCGGATGATGGTTGTCTGATGGCAGAAGAAGTTGTTTGTGGCCAGCGAAATGCTAGCTCCTGGGTAGTTTGTATCATCGCACACAAGGACAGTCTGAAGCAATTCCTTTTCTAGAGCATGGTGCTCAAGTGCTGGCAGGTCGTCTCCACTAAGTTAGTTGCATTCACTGTTTCTTTTGCAAATTATGATTGTTTGATGGTAAGAAGTCTTTATGCGCCAGCAAAGTGCTATTCACCTAGTGCCAAGTATCATCGCTCATAAGGAAATGTTTAAAATCCTTGGATTCCCAAAGCATAGTGCTATTAGAAATAATGGCTGCCAGTTTTTTTCTCTCAGGGTTTGTTCATGCGTTGCATTGTATTTGCCAGTGGAGAGTGGTTTTGTTAGGTGCAAATTGAGATTCTTCAATGGAAAAGGAGGGACTTGTATAGACTAGCGAAGAGCCAATTCTGGGGGACTTGGTCTCGTCTTACGTAAAGGACGGCTTGACATGTTGCTTGAAAAATAAGAATTGATTATAAAAGACCGGCGGAAAACTGACCCCATTTCTTGTAGGTCTCTTTGTCAACAAAGATTGTTCCAGTTATCCTTGGTAGATTGAGGGTGACTATTTGATATCTAACGGTCGAAGAAACTTCAGGACAGAATTACCATGTCCCAATTTTCCCTGTTAAATTCTAGCAATAGAACTGAAGCCTGTGGTCACTTGAGTAGATTATTGCTCCTGGCAGCAAATTTAAGGTAGCAAATAAAATTGTACCGCCAGGGCACGTTCTGCAGAGGCCCATGTAGGATGGAAGGCTATATTATTAGCAAAGAAAGGAATTGCACCCCTCAGGTGTGTAGACATTATCGAGACTTCAGTTTGACTACTCGGGGTAAGCGCCACATTTCAATTCACCGAGAACGAACGGCAGCGAGCGTGTCTTGAAAATCCTAAAAGCTTGGGGACTGATCTGGGGTTTAGAATAACCGATTTTGAAGGCGTAACGAAGGTCCGCGAGTACAACATTGATGTGCTAAAAGTAGAATCAAAGAAGAAGGTGGGAGAGAGACCCATGATGAATGATTGCAACGTCTTTCCATTGAGTAGAAATTTGTCATTGCTATGCAAAGCCACCATTTGCAATCCTCAAGTCACCCAAGAGCTTCTGAGTACACCAATATTAGACTCGGAGCCATCTACCCCCCTCAATCTTAGGTGGTCAGTTTCACCCCTCGACAATCTCGTCTCCATAATAAAGCACTTCTTCTTCCCGTCCTCACCAAGCCAATGACATTCGAATCCTATTCCTGTGATGAATGATTGTGGTCCCTGATTCTATGTCTCCATTCAAGTGACGTTCTTCTTCGTGATGAGTTCTTTTTCCAATGCTTCCAGAAAGTTGGGACCAAGACCAAATGTACGAAATCTTGCCAGAAAAGTGTACAAATTGTAAACAGTGAACTTCTCCAAGGCCGGGAAGTAGAGAAACACCAAGTCCACAAGGTCGAGGATACCGGAAAGGGAAGCCTGACCGTCGTTGATTCGCACGCTCACCGTGAGAGTTTTCAGATTCATGGCTTGATGTATCTTGGCATTGACAGGTTCGTACCATACTTTCTTGATGAACTGGTCAAAGTTGGGGAGGTTTTCAGTATGGTCAACACTAGTGGCAAAGATATGTTCTCTTATGTGCTGAGAACCCGCGGGGGAGGAATCCTTATGATCCGCATACTCTAACGTCAAGTGCCGCATGGAACGTACCAGATTCATGGAGACATTTTTGTGAAATTTTAGCTCGTTGTGGTTCCAGAGTCTGAAGTTGTAATTTCCGTAATAACTTTCTAGTACCTCTCTGTAGAGAAGAGGCTGGCCTCGCACAGCCGCCAGAAGGTTGGGGTACTATCGCTGGTAATGTGCTACGTCCTTAGAAAGCTCGATAAAGTATTCCCGATAAATCTTCAACCGGACTTCGGGAGGGATTTTATCAAGCTGGAATACTCCAATTGGCAGAAAAATGCTTTCAGCTTGAGCTGGGTTAAGAGGTATCATCGATTTGTCCTTGCGATGCCAAGGGTTCTGTTCATTTCGAGCCAGTCGCGAATGGTTGAAACGTGCCGCATAAGAGGCGAGAACAAACTTGAACAGTTGCCTTGGTGACTGCCAGCGGAAGCTCGGGGGAGTATCAGATGCCATGTCTGTGGCAACAGGGTGGAAGCAGGTTGCGTGGAAGTGTTCTGGAAGTATTCTTGGTCGTATTTTTCGCTGTACCGCAAATCGTGTCTACGAGAAAATCAAGAACGATCTCCAAAATTGAAATAGAATTCAACGATAAAGCAAGCGCAAAACAAGAAGATCAAATGGTGCGAACCCTCTGAAGGCTTCTACAGTCTTCGTCGTCGCAGAACCAAAGGAAAAGGAGAATTTAGGAATCAAAAAGAGCTGGCCAAAAAAATTGCAATGAAGCATAAAAGAATCGATGCCTTTGATTCAAAGAAGAGAACTTTCTCTTACGATCTATGTGCTAGTTACCTCTGGCACCTTGAAATCCCTTCTGGCGGGCTCCCAATGCAGCAGCGTTCTCAATGAATTCCCGTCTACTAGGCCGTGACCATGGCAAAAGACCTTTTTAGGTCCAACGTTCTAAGGGTATCCAGTCCTGCTCCAGCTCTCTCTTGTGACAAAAGAAGCAGATGTGCCGTGGAAGCCAGCGAATTATCGTGGAAATAGATCCTGCTGTAAAGAGACGTTGTGCTGAAGAAGAAACCTTGTCCACGAACAAGGGAAATCTAGGATTGGCTTTTTCCTGCTTATAGGAGTACCGAAAAAGAAGGATGATCAAGAGACCTCCTAAGAAAGGAACAAGCGAGCCCCTGAGCACGTAAATACGCTCCACGTGATGCCTGCCCCACCTTTCGGCATCCCCCCTCGGCGATAAAGGTAACCCCGCTGATAACGTTCGTCATTACTTACCTCGCATCCCGATCCACCTCCACCTCCACCCCAAACTTTCCTCCATTTTAAAACTACAGATCCTATCTCGGCCATACTGGTTTTGTAGACAAGGTTAGGAAGTGCAGGTAAGGATGGCGAACACATTAATCACCCTCCCGCTGGAGATCGTGCATCATATTTTGAAGTACGTGGATCCGAAGGATCTGGCGAGCGTAGCGAGGACGTGTTGGGTGTTGCAGAGATGTGTTGTGAGGGATCGGTTGCTCTGGAGGGAGGTTTGGGGGATGTGTTTTGTGAGTCCTTTGCTTTTTTTATTTTATTTTTTTTATTTATTTGATTTCGGGTGGGCTGGGGTGGGAAAGGTGCGGAGGGGGAGGAGGCGGAAATCGGTGATGTGGATAGATGGATGGGGCTGATGAAGTATAGGATACGCCAAACGGTGGAATCGGAAAACAAGAGGGCAACGAATTTGATTTCGAGAGGGAGTTGAAGGAGTTTGTGAGGGTGCGGGGCATCTTGACGAATGAGCGGAGTTCTGTTGAAGAGAAGGTAAGTCCCTACTTCTCCCAATTGCATAAACATACTAATAATTAAACAGGTGACGCGCCTCCCAACCATCGCGAGCTTCACTTCCAAACTCCTACAGACTGCTTCGGCCAAGGATTCAAAAAACATGGCGATCCTGAGACAGTGGTTCGACGAGAAACGAGATAAGGAGAAGCGGGACAACATCGAGGCGTTCCTGTGCCAATCCACCACCTTCGCTCGATCAAGAATTCGCTCTGAGGAAGAACGTTCTGGGGGTGTTTCGACAGCAGTAGGTTTTGAGTCACGTCAAGCATCTGCAAAACTTCATGTCCACTACGGAACTCCGATTTTCTGTCCCCGCCGCACGAAGTACAATCAAGCCTATCCCTACGCCATCTCCATGGTGTATGATCTGAGGAATTACACAGAAGAGACGCTCTGGGGTCCGTATCTGGCTGATGGGCAAGCATCCGTGGACTGGGAGAAGATGGAGGCAGTTATGATAGTGCTAGGATGGAATCTGAGGGTCTTTATGGAGCAGAGCAGTGGCGGCGGTGTATTTGGACCGAGGAGTATCTGGAGGGAACCCTGGGTAGGCGCTAGTCCCGGGAGTTATGACGCGGGAAAGTGTGGGGTGCCTCAGGCGTTACCAGAGGGAGTGGTGGATTATTATGAGATTCAGGGGACGTGGCTGCGTGTTGTTTGTTTTCTCGGTACTTTCCCCTTTCTTCCTCCAAGTCTTGATTTGGGTGGAGATTAATGTAAGACAGATTTCCATGACCTGTTCGCGTACAACTTCACCTCAGAGTCCGACCCTCCTCCATCCGAGCCGCGTCCCGCGCTCAACACCAACGAGGCCATCCGCCTCATATCCATGGAATTACGCGTTGTCCGCTGTGAACCCCCTGGGCCTAATGATGGACAGGAATTACCTGTGGTGTTTTTCGAGGGCACAGCGAAAAGTATGCACATGCAGTGGGACCCCAATGCCAATTCCAGGCTTCGAGGGAGCGTGAGGTTGACTCGGGAAGGAGAAGTTCGGTGGCAGAGTGTGAGCGTTTACGGTGGTGAAGAGAGGTGGGCTAGTGAAGGTATCCAAGTCGGTGGACTCCGCTCAGCTAGAGGCGTGCTCGGACACTGGTTTGACAAGTAAGTCTCCCATTCCTCTTTCCATCTTTCGAGAGCTGATCAAGTAGGGATCACGATATCCATGGCCCGGCAGGACCAACTGCTTTCTGGAAAGTTAACGATCATCTTGATGATGGTGAGGATTATGATAGTGAGGAGGAAGACGATGATTGGACGGAGGATCCGGAGGAGATTTTGGAGGCTATTGCTAGTATTGTGGGCTTTCAGGCGGATTTGGGTTGAGCATTTAAGAGGAAAGGTTAAAGGAAGTTGGGCTGGCAGAGGATGATGATTCGTGGGTTATGAGTTTGAGAGAGATAGACGTGATGGATGTGGGAACGGCGTTCATTCTGCTTGATATCACATTTTCTCACCTCAAAACCTTTACAGTTCATGTCCAACCCGAACAATGACAGGGGGGAGGCAAGCGTCACTTTTGAGCATATTTCCCTGCGAACTTATTCCCCACCATTAATTCCTGAAGATCTTGAGTCTGCTACTCAAGCTTCGTGTTGCACCTTGGGTGGGCCTCGTTCTCGGGCAAGTTTTATCAACAAAGGAGGTCTGTAAAGCTGAGTTGTCTGCCGACAAAGTCAATCAACAATATTAAATCTAAATTCAAATCCCGGCGAGTATCATAAACATTTCAAGTAGTATTTTATTGACATGTACATCAGTTCTACCACGCAACTCGCCATTCTACCTAAAGTTACGTCTTGGTCTCGAGCCTCGAAAACCTCGAGAGATTTTACCATGTATGCAATGCTACAGAAATCGGTATTGGCTATTTATTACCCACCCACTCCCTCTTCTGGGAAGTCCATAGACTGAAACTCTTTCCCCCCCAAATTACTCCATCACGATGCTCAAACTTGAACCTCACATCAAGACACCACTTATCCCCATCTCCCACCTTCCCCCAAGAAGCCCCACTACGTCCCCATAAAAATCTCAAAACTTTTAACAAATATAACATATCACATCAACCTCACAACCAGCATCCCTACGTAAAACATCCTTTTCTTTTCTTTTCTTTTTGTCTAAAACTAAAACTAAAACTAAAACTAAAACTCGACTTCTTTCTCACCATATACTCTAGGTATATATCAAGATTAGCAGGATCAGATATTCGTCCCTCTTAAAAAATGTGTTAATGATTCCTAATTCCAAATCTTTAGATTCTTCCAAACTTGATTATTAAGGAGAAAAGAGAAATGAGAAACGAAGAAACGAGAAGCCAAAAGCCAAAAGCAAACCATCGAGCTCACCTCCCAGGTCACAAACTCACTCATCAACCATTCAATCCATACAAATGAAACCTCCTCCCATCCCCTCACCCCTCCCCACTCTATTCCCCCCTCCCCAAAACTCTTTTCACCTTTCTCCACTCTCACCTTTTTTCTCTCCAGCACCTCTCACCCAGACCTCTCCACCGTTCGGAATCAAAGCGGAAAAGGGCAATGATTTACTAGACCTATTTAGGTACAGAAAAGAAAAGAAAAGAAAAGATTTATCCATGTTGAGGGAATAATGGGGAAAGCGAAGGAGGGGGGTGAAGAGATGTAGGGAAAGGATAGATGTAGGGGGTGTGAAGAGGTCCGGGTATTGAGTTTATAGTTTTGTGATGTAGTGTAGTTTGTTTGTCTATGCTGCAGCATTGTAGAAACAAGGGAGACGGGATCTTCTATCAGCTTGTGTAGAATGCTGTATAGCAGGGAGAGAGAGGGGAATGAATTTTAATGTTTAGGTAAAGAAAAAAAAAAGAAGAAAAGAAAAAAAAGATGGAAGAGGGTGGAGAGAAGGGGGATGGAGAGGGGGACGGAGAGGAGGATGGAGAGGAGGATGGAGAGGAGGATGGAGAGGAGGATGGAGAGGAGGATGGAGAGGAGGATTGATATAAGGGAGGTGGAGTTGCAAAGATGTCCCGGTAGTCTGATTATGCTTTTATCAAGTAGTGTATTATCTATACCACATCACCGCAAAAGAAGGAAGATATAACCTTCTATTAACTTGTACAGTGCTGCATAGGAGGAAGAGGGCTGGGGTAGCTTGTGAGCTTATTGAATTCAGTAGCTGTGCTCTGCTTCAACAGAAGCAAACTTCCCCTGGTCCAAATAAATTCATACAAAAGAACGCGGAAACACATATCCATCTCACCATCTCATTTGCACCTCCACATTCACAAACACAAAAATGAAATACCCAGATACCGCACAACCTTATCAACAACAAGTCCCCACCTCCCATTCGGCAACGTCATGTCATGTAAGAAAGGAGCGGGGTACTATACGCACCTACGTATTCCCCTTCAATCACAGTTCTCAACCATCTGCAACTAACTCGTACACTGCACCACTATATGCAGCCCCTCAATTAAACGAGAATGCGGGTGCAAGACATACATCTGTTGAGGAAGTCTAGAACCCCATCCCTTGTTGACATACAGAAGACTTTTTCGACACGTAGAAATGATAGGATTCTGATAGACAGGGCGAAGAAAAGCCGGTGGCAGGCCGGGCACTAGCCTTCCTTCTCAGCAAGGGGAACAGAATTGATTATTGATTATTGATGGCCGTCTCATATCCACCAACTTTCGAGTTCAACATCGTTTCTACCTCCAAACTCCCGCCTTACAAATACACCTCACACCGCTCCGTCAGCACAATGCATATTGAAACCAACAAAATCTGACATTAAACGCAAAAACCACGGCAAGTGCATTTTCACAAGCCGTGTGCCTTTTCCCATTTCCCATTTCCCAACAGGGACTGGTACAGTATTTGCGCGGGCTTGGGGTAAGGTTATTTTACCGGCGCAGCAACTGGCTGGCTGGCTAGCTGGCTGGCGCTGATCTGATCTGATTCACCGGCAACGCACACGCACGCCCGCACGGCACGCACGTCAATTAAACCAAGCTGTGCGATGCGGTGGTGTGCTGTGCTTTTTGCCTTTGCCTCGATCGTCAAGCGCGCGGGCCGCTCCTCGCTCCTAAATGCCCGACGGGATATGGGCTTCAGGCAAGGGAAGGCAAATTCACGCACACACACACACATGAAAATGTACGCATCTTCGCACCCATCACCAGGGATAACTGAGTCACATTCTCGATTTCGGCAACTTTGCCTGAAATTCCAAAAGCAGCATCTTGCATCTTTAGAGAATCGTGAAGAGACTAAGACAAATATCCGAAAGGGTGGAAGGAAATGCAGGAGGTGCGAAGGAGGATCTGACATGTGTCTGATGAAGCTTAGCAGAGCCAAATATTGCTTTTTGCGTGCCGAGCCATTGACATCGGCGTGTACCGAACACGATCCACCCTTTCCGTTTGAGGTAAAAGGAGGGCAAGAGACGCAGCGTATGCCAAATGGGACGCCATGCAGAAAAATCGTTCTGAGGCGACGAATCAGCAATTTGTCATCTGATCAAAAAACGTACCGAGTGCTGCAATGCTGCGGTTTGAGATGCAATGCAGTCTGCTGTTGTGGTGATGTGTCTGTAGGTGAGACCACATCCATCCAAGGCTTCGCCGCAGGGCCTGGGGTGAGATAGATGGGGTGCAGCGATATATGCACGCTTACTTTTGCCAAATCAGCTTCTGATTTTCACTGCAGAACACGATGCCGTGGCCGACTATAAATCCTCGTCAACTGAAAGCACTGTCGCTACTCGGCAAGAAAGTTCGGTGCGTAAGAGACATAGTCGGTCGCAGATCCGTGTTGGGCGAATCTTGCGATCAGGAGTTCCGTCAGGAGTTGTGCCCAGATTCTCGCCTCCATGGGAAACGCTGCTGCATGCACGGAAGGGTGTCTCCGCAGCCTGCGTGCAACACCAGCCTTGTGCGAGGCAGGCTGTACTGGTGGTAAGCACTTTGAGGGAGCTTCTTCGCCCTCGTGTTTCCCTCACATGGGGTCTCCAGCCCGATCTGCTTGCATCGTCTCCGTTCTTACTTTGATGAGAAAGTCGGTTTCTTCGGGTGCAGTGCTGCTTATTTCCCTGGTGCCCGCTGCACGCTGAGCCAAGTTTGTTTGGTGTGTGCCTAACAGAATCGCGGGGTCGATTCGCATCCTCAACAGCTACAAGGAAATCTTGCAGCGGCGAACGATGCGATGCAGTGGCAAGGTATACAGACCAGCTCCATTCTTTCCTCGGTCGGCCAATGGGTAAGCATGCCAGTGCAGCATCCGGTTGAGTACTTCAAGTTAAGCAGCTGGGATCGCGTCGAACACATTATGCCTGTTTCCCGGTGTCGTGCTGAGGAGAATGAAGCGGTGTGCCCCTCCATGTGCGGAAAGAGAAGTGTCCTAACGACAACACAACGCAACGCAACGCGCCCGTCGGTCACAGCGTGGATGGCTCACGGTCTTGTGAGGAAGAGTCGGTCTGGTCTGTTGCGCTGGCGAATGCCCGGTTCGGAGAGGCACCGGTGGTGGTTAAATAGCTGGTTCGGTGAGCCAATGTTGGGGTATTGCTTTCGATATTCACGGGTGCTGGGCTGACCGACGGTAGCAGGCAAGGCTCGCCTCGGTCCCTTTTACCCTCCACTGCCCAGGCTATTACGCAGAAGGGCTGGCCACGGAAATGCTGGCGATTTCGCTGGTCGGCCCGCTGCAGGACGTCTGGCTTCCCTGCTCTGCAACCGCAACCGCAACACCCACAATGCCTCCCTGGTGCCGCACCTGCCTCGCACCTTCCCTCGCCACTCGCCATCGCCATGGTTGTAGCCTGGTACGGATACCGTACGGAGTACGTCCGTACTTTGGAGGGGCTAGGGTTACGGCTCGCGGCCCAATGAGCCACGGCCTTTGCCGTTGGGCGCCTCGGTCCTTGCTCGCACTGCCCCAGCTGAAAAAGGCCAGTGACGGGCAGGATTCGGCAGGATTCGGCAGGGCTCGGCAGGGTTTGTCGCTGGGATGGGCTGGGCAGCGGTGTCCAGCTGAATGGCTACTGGGAGAAGCTAACGACAACGTTGGATTCGCTGGAGCGCTTTGGTTGGCTCTCACATGCTCGCCAGAGACATCTTTCTCCACTATTCCTGCCCTGGCGCAATCGGCGTGGAGCAGGGGGCCAGCAGGGCCCTGGCGCGACGACCACTGGCCAGCGAGCGCACCCGTGCCGACGTGCATGCGAATGCTTGCAGCGATGCCCTGGTCTCTCTCGTTCCGCACCGCTCTTGCGTGTGCGGGCGGGAATGCAGCGATTGCAGCAGAAACATGGACTAGAGCGGCTACTCGCATGAGATTTCAGTCTTGTGACTTCTGAACACGGTTAGGACTGGCGGGGCGGTGTGACGGCCAGCAACGGATACCGCCCCCATAAAGCAGCTCCCACTTTGACTCGGGCAGTAAGGGTCGTAGGAAGTGTGTTAGGCGTCCCGGGAAGGTTGTGCCAGATGCGAGATGCGTTGTCTTTATACCCCACGCTTAACGGTGGTCGCACCGTGGCCTTCAATATTGGAAAGTTAGAAAAGAGGGGGGGAAGGGGGGACTGTTCGTTCAACCGAGTTGCGAGCACGGGGTATCGACCCGCGCGGGAAAAAAAAAGAGATGCTAGCTTGCGCCATAGGGCCCGACAGTCTGTTCTTCCACTCCAAGCGCCAGATCAGGCGTTGGCCCAAAGACGGTACATCGAAAACGAAAACATAACATGCACGTCGCCCAAAAGATATGCGTGAAGCAGTTGCTCATGTACGCCTGCCGCGTGTTGATCATTGACTGGAGTTGGTCTCCTAGCTGTTGGTGCACATATGCCTGATCGAGCCACCGTTGGTTTGTGAATTTGAGTTTTGATCAGTCGCTTCTAATTTTGTCCCTTGTACGTCCTTACACCTGCTGCGCTGGTTCGAAGATTCGGGTGAAACGTAGACGTACACTCGGTTCCCTTCACCTTGTGTAGTCGGTGTTGGCGCCTCTAGCTTCTTATCTCGAGTATAATGTCATATCTCACAACTCTCTGAGATCCTTGGCATATTTCATGCAGAGAGACTTCTTCCCTGTAACGAATACGAGATTGAAGAACAGAGAAGAGATTCCCAACATCCCACTTTGCGCTGGATGTTTCAAATGTGCTTTTTGGGGCTGCATCTGATGGCACTAGACCTCCCACGTCACTTTGAATGGGAGTCGGTCAGCGACATTTCCGAGAATTCGGGGTCTGGGACAATGGATGTCTCAAGAATCGAAGAACGAACAATGTAGAATATGGCTAGAATGTTGCACGGTTTCAGCCCCGGCTGGTCACTCCTGCTCGCCAAACGCGGATATTTTTGACGTCGTTAGAATGTACCGTATCACCAGCATTATCAGGACCCATATGCCAGGGTCAGGGTGATCGTCTCGGGTCGTGCCTTTGCCTTCTTCCCGCCCGCTGTGGCACGGATGTTGGTTTTACATGTAACCATAAAATCCGCACAGGGCAACTTACCCCCAAGTTAGTGTGGCATATTGGTGATGCTACCTAATATTCATCCTGGGAGCGCTGGTCGTTTTTCCCGTCTGCTCGGTCGCCTGACCAGCTCTGTAGACAGAGAAGAGCACGGCGGTGTCTACCCAAACGATGTGTTGTCTGCGTTTGCTCTTCGAATGTTGGTGTCTCGTATGACAAGCCTGATTAGGTTTGGCTCAGAATCTTGGTTCTGCCCAGATCGTTGTGGTAGGGAATCTTTGGGCCCATCTGCATCGCGACGGGATTCCTGCCTCTTCCCGCCTGTGGTGAATCGGTGAACCTTTGTTTGCTTCCCTAATAGCCTCGTTGGTACTGGAGCTCGAAGGGAGGTGCGTAGAAGGGCAGACGGCGACCTAGCTGGACATGTAACTCCTTGAACTAGATTGAGAGTCTAGGTTGACATGAGTAAGCTTATACAGATCAATTTTCTGTCATGAAGTCTCGGATGATGAACCAACTGGTCTGACACTAAGCTTTTTGAGATAGTCTAAGGGAGTTTGCCGAGTAGGTACTATAGTTTGGCGATGAAATCATTCTATCTGAATTAAACTCAGCTGGCCTGCTAAGTTTAATGTACCTATTCTTCCACTAATGCATCTGTTATTCGAATCTGGAACCATTTTGCCGTAGCACGAGGGCCTTTCAATAGTGTCCATGCTCCTTCACGCCAGCTTAGACTCGGTAAGCGTTTGTCTTTCAATCATTTGAAGTTAGTCGAAGAAGAGCGCCCGCACTAGGTCCCAGATCTGTGCGCGCGCCTGTGCTTTCCCCACTGCCAAGCGTCTTTTTGCACGCAGCACGAGGCGGAGCGGGCCTTTGGTCTAAAGATTGGCTTCTCGGGGACGGTGACCACTGGCCAAGTTAGCCCAGGTGCCGCAGTAGTAGGGATGCAGGCAATAGCAATGCACTGAATCCAGGTTGATGAACGAGGCGGACCTGGTGTGATGACTCCTGGAGGAGGAGCTTACTGTATTGTGGAGAGAATTCCGCGCTTTGCAGCATACGCCCCCATATGCAGTTGAGAGACTTCTTTGGCATCAGGCCAGAGAGGGAAGAAGATGTGCATTGTGCATGTACTTTTCGTATTCTTGTCGTCCCGTTTGTGTGCTTGAGCATCTGATGCCTGCTCTGTAATAAGATTTCGTACGGTCAGCGCCCGCATTCCCATTCCGTAGGGCAGCTAGCCTCCGCATGATGCATTCGTGCGTGCTGATGTCAACTTTATTAAAGACCAAGCTCGCACGGTGGACGTGGACGTATTGCAACTTTTCTCAGCAATTGGCCCTTTGGATACGGGCAAAGCAGCCTCCTCCCGTCCGGCTGGCAAGGCCACTGTGACTGTCACCGTCACCGTCGTTCTCGTAACCCCTCATCCGAGGTGGACTGCCGTACGCTGCCGAGAAGCCATGTCACAGCCATTATTGTCCTGTCCTGACGATAGTTTCGAGGTCCGGCGTGGCCGTAGACGACTAATTGAGACGGCCCTAGCTCTCCTTTCTGAGATCTGGCGAGTGGAAAGGCTCCATCTGCTTGCCACCGATCAAGCCAGGGGCGACAGTTCGTAACTCAGCGGGTGCAGAGCAGCACCCGCCTGGTCCCTGTACTCCGCGTGCTTGGAAAGACGCCTTGCCGGAGAGCCATTGGCCCAAGGGCCTGTATTGCCAGGGTTCGCTCAGGGTTCCAACAAGCCCGTCGATATCCAGGCGGACCCGGGATCGCTGACCTGGGTCGGCGAAGTGTGGTGGAAGGGCGAAGGAAGTGGAGAGTTGCAGCAGCGGCAGCAGGGAGCAAGGGAGGGAGGCCAGGGTAGTCAGGGAGGGGCAGGAGGGCCAAGAAGCGAAGGAAAGAGACCGGGGCAGGGCAGGCTACGTGAGACCGCAAACAGCAAAAGCCAGAGAATCTGAGAGAGCGCCCCAAGTTCAAGCAGCCAGCGCACCGCCAAAAAAGGCTCACTGGCTCTTCGTCGCCAATTGCCAGCAGCAAAGCCTCCTACACCAACTCTCCCAGCACGCACAAATCGCACTACACACAAAACCCAAACCTAAACCTACTTTTCACGCCTTCACTCAGACTTACTCTCACACACTTTTTGTGTGCCCGCCTAAATACTCGAGCGGCCCCGCCTGCCCACCCTCACGAAGACCAGCGCGTGGAATAAACCCTCGCGGACGCTGCTTCTGCTCTCTGATTGATCAGAATAAGCTCGAGGCTACGACGTCAGCGGAAGAAGTTCGCCATCGCCATCGCCATCGCCATCGCCATCACAGCGCAGCTTCTCCCGAAGTTCCCAGACCCGAAACCCAGACCCAAGAACCCAGACCCAAGACCCAGACCCAGTTCCAGTCCCAGAAAATCAGCCGAGAGTCGCATTTGATGCGGCCGAAAATACCAACCTGCTCTACTGTAGCCAGCTTTGCTTAGCACGATCATCTCATCTCATACCACATCACACATCAGACATACATCACACATCACAGCCAACGCTGCATCGTCCTCGAACACCTCAATCTTCTCATTTTCAACTGTTACTGTTACTATACCGCACCGAAACCCCTCGTCCACAGCCGCACCCTCGTCACGCATCAATACCGAGGCGTCTCTAATAAGCATCCAGCGTCAACACGGCTGGCTGCGGCATCCATATTCATCCTCCTTGCCCGCACTGGTCCACTTCACGGTACGGTACGCAACGCAAAAAGTTTATCCCTCCCCTCCCCTTCCCTCCCCCACCACAGTCCTCTTTCCCATAACTGTCTCTCCCTTACGCGACGCTTCACTTCCTCTTTCTTCCCCTCCTTCAGCTGCGCACCGTCTGGCACATGCGACAGCACGCCAGCAAGCACTGCCAGCTCGCGCTCATTACACGACACGGGGCTTGTGCCACGTTCCTCACGGCCGAGGCTGACGCTGGGAAACAAGGCGTAGAAGCTTGCTGAAGAATCCATAGAAGGCGCAGAACACAGGGGCACGCCCGCGAACGACCCTGTGTGATCTCCCTGACACCGAGTTTCGGACCCCTCCCCCCCCATTTCGCCATCCCGCAAATTTCTCCCCTCAAAAAGGACTTCATCTCCTCCATCATCCGACATCACCACTTTGTTACATCACCGCTTCCACCGCGCATTCCAGCCTTCCTCGAAATCCGGTCGAATCACTGTGTCGTCAGCTGCCCATTCGCCGCCAGGTCTGCACCTAAGAAGCGCCGCGCCGCGCATCGTACCGCCTTCCTGCATCACCCGCAGCTCGCCTCCACCGGCCGCAGAAAAGCGACCGTCCCTCGACCATTCTAAAACCTAGGATCGGTCCCAGACTTTAAACAACATCGCCAACCGCCAGTGCCGGGCTCCTGTCAATCCCCAACCAACATCCCTTCCTTCGAGTTCCAACAGGCACAGGTTATCGGCTAGGAGTTATTGGATCGCCAGAACTATTGAGTGTTCAAGACAATTTGGCGCATTGATTTGTTCTCTGTGAGCAACGCGCGAAGTCAATCTGAGCTTGGAATTTTCCTGCGGGTCTTGTGATCCGGAGCAGAAGCCAAGTCTGAATTTCGTGTGAGGTCACGGAACAGGCAACTACATCACATTAGAGCATCTCCACAAGGTCTGGACAGGTTCGAGGTCGTTGGACACTGTGCAATCCCCCACACCAACTGCCCTTAGACGGAAGCCGTGAATCCTTGGATTGCCATCCAATTCGTGTTCAGGTCCACAGAGCTGAAAGTTTGGGACCGTAGAACTCGTTTTGAATCTGCGATTCGTCGTTCTTGCCCACATTCCCCACTAGAAAGCCCTCGGAGGAGCCAAAAGAGGGGAACTCGTGGTTCGCCCGTCCAGCTAGAGTGCCGCAGACCAGAGGTACGTGAACACAGATACGGACGCTGCAGCTTTGTGGTTCATAGTGTGTGGTGTGTGTTGACCACACCTTCAGATTGTTCCGCCTCCAAAATCTATTGTTCTGACGTTTATGTATAGTTGCAGACGTCTCCAGCGCCGCCACACTGCGAGCAACAATTTGAGAAGGGCAGGAATAAACCACTGTCCATTTGAAGGCCTTCTTCAGAAGATCTCTCTTGTCCAATAACCCTAATTGCGGTTCACTGCGGAAGGTTCGACACGGCCCTTTCGTGGAGACCTAAATCCTAGGCCGGAAGGCGGACTCAAGACCGTTTCCAAGAACGTACTACGCCAATTGGGAAGCCAAAATACTCTGTGGATCGCGATCCGATTCGAGGCTTGGTCGTCCCTGTTAGGGCAATACTAAGATAGCCGGACCGTCCCCCAACACAGATCTTACTTCTTCACCCGTACGTGCACGCGTCTTACATATTACTTGAGGGCGCCGCACGCTACATTCTTCCAACACTCTCTCTTACCATTTTCGCAGCAGGGCTGTTCACTTCTAACCCTCTCGTTCATCTTAAAATTCGTCACCGTAAGTCATTCTCCCAGTGTGGTGCGGCCCCTTCATAGTTCTCCATTACCCCTCCATTGTTCCTCTCGTTCCGGGATAACGCAAAATTGCCTGTTCGCTCTATTCTGGCTGAAATTGATCCTCGCATCTCCCTCCGTCCGGAATAGCCGATATTGACTTCGCACAGGTGGCGATCTATTCTTTAGAGATGTCTTATCAGGACCAGAATGGTGGGTATCCACCGCCTCGCGACCAACAGGAATCGCAATACCCTCCTCCACCAGGCGAAGAAGACGACAGGGCTAGAGCATACCATCAGCGAGTCCCTTCAAACAGCGTCACTCTTCCCTCAATCTCTCCTTACGACCCTCAATACGCTCAACAGAACGGATACCCTCCGGACCCACGAGCATACCAACAAGATCCATACAGAGCCCCACCAGGACCTTACAGAGATGATCGTGCCTACCAGCAAGATTACGGCAGAGGTGGTCCACAACATATGGCTTTCAGCCAATCTGCACCTAGGCAAAGAACCGCAATTGCATGCAGATACTGCAGGAGACGTAAGGTAAGCAAGGCATTTTACTTCTGTTCTCCCGAAACGACGTGATACATTTTTTGAGCACATTACATGTTTTTCCTTTCCCTGTGATACCTTGTTGCTAACGCAATTGGTAGATTCGCTGCTCAGGATTTGACCAAAATCCGGAAGGACGTTGTTCCAACTGCCAACGATTCCAACAAGAATGCATTTTTACGCCAGTTTCTTCCCAAGCTCAGGCCTTCGTCCCAGCTCATGCTGTCTACCCGGGCATGCGCAACATGGGTGTTGGCCCAGACGGTCGCCCTCGTCCAATGATGTATCCTCAAACTCAATTATATGGTGCGCATGGCCAACCTTTGGGTCCCCCCATCAACCAGCAAGGCTCTCCATACGACTACTCTGCACCGTCCCCAACTGGATCCTATAGCTCCTTCACTGAGGACCGCGGCTCAGCACCTCCACCACAAGACCAATCTCGGAAACGACCACAACAAGACCCTCATCCATCGATCCTTCCTCCACCGATACCAGGTCAGCCAACGTACTCTCGAGCTGAGACTGCCCGCCGCCAGGCTGTCGAAGATGACTTGCGCCTCCCACCGGTCACACCAACGGGTGGCTCTATGACTTCGGCAGCTAACTACTCACCCGGCTCTTCGACGTCTTCCCACTCCAACCTCCAGCCTCCGCAGCCGCAACAAACCGGCTTACCCTCAATGTCCCGTACCCCTCCACCACGTTCAAGTCCGGGTGGTGATAGCAGATCTGACCCCATGAGTCTGGGTAATATCATGGAGCGCCGACCTGATACCGAGATTGACCGAAGCATGCTTGGCAGATTAGACCGGAAGGGTCAATAATTGTAGCTCTCTGGTCGACCATTTTTCCGTTTCCAGCTTGCACCAGACTGGTTCGGAAAATTCGCTATCGGAAGGAAAGATTCCTACTACTCTCCCTGGCGTTAAGTCAGTTGTTACCAGGAGCAGGGAGGAATATTGTTGGTAATATGTTTGCGCGCGTTGATCGATCTGGAAGAATTGTCAAAACGAAGTCGGATACTGAGAGAGAACGCAAAATGCTGGTTCAAATGGACTCGAAACCGCTCAACTTTGACACGAAGCTCGCTGTCACCCATCAGGTTATCGACAGGGCTCTTTCGAATATACGAGCTGAGGAGGAAGAGTTTCCGAGCAGACCGGAAATCGTAATCGTCTTAATGACTGGCATCGTTTTCGCACAAAAGAGCATCAGCTGGCCTGATCCTCTATTTCTGTCAAATCGTCGTTGATTGTACCCACGTTGGTTTTGTACACATGGCATGCATCCTGGCTTGCCCTGCTTACTTTTGCTGAGGTTTTTTAATTTTTGGTTTTGGCTGGCACAGTAGCTCAAATGGGAAACAAATATTTTAAGGCAAGGCAAAGCAAGGAAAATGGTCAAGGCAAAGGCAGAGGGAGGAATGGGATGGCAAAGCCTGGAATCGGAATCCGGAGTAAAAAGAACTAGATAGGTCATGCCTCACGGCACACATGGGTGTTTTGTGGAGTTCTTTTTTATTTTTATTGCGGATTGTTTGTTTGCTGCACACTGCCGTTGTCTTTGGCTTTAGCTTTTTATTAATAAGTTTTGTTTTTTTCACTCTGGGATTCTTGATTCTTGATTGATTGAGTGTGTTTCCTTGTGAGTTGGTACGGTAGTGTGTTTTTCGGGTTGTAGTGGGTTGGTGGAAGGATGGGTGGGGGCGTGGATTGGGGAACGGAAGGATATGGGGCGTAGGTGGGATTGGGATGGGATTGGGAAAGGGCAGGCTGTCTGAATACGTTTACACATACGTTTACAGTATACGTTTGTAGTGTTATAGTTAGCAGGAGAAATGCAAATGTATGGCTCTTGCTAGGTTGTTTGTGCTTTGTGTCTATCTCTGGTATGTGGTCTGTGATTTGTGACGGAAGGGGGGGAGATGGGTTATGGGGAGTGGATTTTGGGAGGGGCGGAGGGGAAATGGAAAGAGGAGATGAGGATGGGGAAGGGGAAGAGGGAGGGAGAAAAGGGAGAGGGAAATGTAAGTGCTAGCTCTTATTCGGGCAAACGTTTCTCCGTCTGCCGGTCCCTTTCTTGCTCCTCTTTCTTTCTTGGGGAAAGGGCAAGGGAAAGAAGAGATTGGGATAAGGGTATATAACGCCTTGTATAAAGGGAGATGCAACTGCTAGATTTTGTTCGGAGAAAGTTTTTCCCGTCCCCCGATCCCTTTCTTGCTCCTCTGTATTTCCTGTCTCGAGCGGGGTAGGAGGGAAGACAATCGATACGTATATAACGTGGGAAAAGCTGTGAGTGACAACCGCGTCCGAGAATCCCCTACCAGCGGCTCAGCAGAGGGGGACACGAACACGGACGTGTACAGAGGCGGACACACCGGACATCTGCGGTCAGTGGGGAGTGAGATAGTGGGAGATAGTGGGAGGCGGTAGGAGATAGTGGGAGGATGATATTGATTGCAGGGTAGGGTAGGTGGTTAATGGTTAATGGGAGGCGAGTAGGGTGGGTGACAAGGAAGGAGACTTGACAGCGAAAGAAAGCTGACAGCAAAAACCGTCTTTTGTGTCTTTCCCTATGGTTTGCGAAGATGCTTTTATGACTAAGGAAGCTTTGGAGCTCTTTTCCTTGGGATTATTACTGCGTTTATCGGCGTGTGTGTTCAGCTATCCATTTGGTTGGGGAAGCTGGGCGTTTCCTGTTGTTGCGAAGGGACTTGTAGGATTGAGTTAGGGTTTGGAGAGGAAGGGGTATTAAATAAAAATAGAATTTGCGAGTTAGGCAAATTTTTCAAATTCAATTTTAGTAAGGAGGATAAAAGAGGGGGTTGGAGTGAGTGAGTTTAAGCGAGAAGGAGGGGTAAAGGAGAGTAGGGGTATTTAAGCCCCTCTATCTTCATTCTTTGCTTCCCTAAACATTGCCGAGGATGGCTTTACTAGTTTTATGTGCCGGGTGAAGGTGGACTTTCTTGAGGATAGCATTCAGGAGATGTTATTTTGCTTAAGTCGAGCTGCGGAAGGAGCACGGCGTTAGTTAAGGAGAGGGAAGTATCACATTTGTGTTAGAGGATGAGTTATTATGGCTAAGAGAGGCAATGGGAATGACAACGAAGAGAAAATTGACAACAGAGAGTTTGAATGAGGTTTTATTTGGCTATTTCTTACTATAGTACTCGGTTGGCTCCGTCTTCTTCCAGTTTATACTTCACCAATTCTCTTCACGAGGGATCTCATGACCTCGCCATGCCGCAAATGGTTCGCAGGCTTGTCCATCCACCTAAATTTTGTGTTGGTAGAGTGATTTATGGTAGCTTACAGCTTCTCAATTCGATGAGTTATATATTCCCAATTCCTGATCTTGTGGAGGGGAGGAGTTGGGAAATAGAACCCAAAGTGGTCGCTCCTGCCACTTAGCAATCTTCGTGTTGAAGTGAATCAAAGCCTTCGGAACCACCAAGCTCTCAAGAAGCGAGCAGTAACAGGCTGCGGAGCATATTTACGGGACTCTGCTTCGTGATTAAAGCACCACAGGAAAAGACCACATAAACATGACTTGTCCATCCTGGACTTGGCCATGTGGAGACTGGGTAGCATAGAAATCCATGTGGTGTAGTTGATAGCGAGGGAGAAACGGAATAAGTGCGCGAGCTCAATTCTGGAATTCGACTGGGCGGGGAGAGGAGAGGATTGAGTGTGGGTTGAGAATGGGAAGTGACAGTGAGGGGAAAGTTGACAACAATATTTTTGTCCGCCTCCTCGGGGCAAGATTTAGTGACAGCAACGACGTCGCTCATATCTCCCTCTACCCATCTTTCTCGATAATTGCAAGTCAGACAATGGGCTGGAGCACAAGGAGCCAAGTTGAACTCCTCTCTCTCATAAATATCTCTCCTCGAGCTTGAATGCTTCCGCTCCACCATGGGAAATCATCCTCATTGTCCGAGGATCTTCTGCCACATTTCCAAGTATTGAATTGATCCTTATATATGGCTCTACGATTGAAGTTTTTCAAGAGCACATTTTGTGCTTCTTGGCTTGCGAAATTTTTCTGCGCTTCCCCTCACTTTTGCAGTCGTGATTTCCCCAATTACGAAAGCCCTTGCCCTATTTGTATTATCCATACTTTCATTAAGCGAGCTTCAGTGTTTGTGAGAGGGCTAGGCCAGAATATTATTTGAGGACACTCGCCTTACTCCATAGACCTTGGCAAATGCACCAAAATAAGAAGACGATGAGGGCGTTGGAGAGAACCAGCGCGTCTCCAGGTACTCTAACAGGCAGAACAAGTCAAAAAACCGTTTATTGCCGACCAGAAGCTCGAGTGTGGAGTCGGATCTAGGTGGGGGGCGGAACCGAGAATGTAGTGCTTGAGGATTGAGATGACAACAATAGCGTAAATGACAATATGATCTGTATTACATCCAGTACTTTTTGGGAAGGGAAGAGGGAATGCTCACTGCCCCCCACTCTTTATCCACAGCACTTGACCACAAGCGATTAAATTTAACTCGGTCTACGCAGACTTGAGATACTTATCTTTCACTATTCAAGCCGAGGTTAGATTAGAATTTTGCTCTTTACACTATTATGGTTTCAAATTCTGGAGATCTCTCTAATTATAAACATTCAGATTGTCTTATTCAGCGAGGTTAGCACTTTCCTTTCTTTCATTCCGCTGATGTTGACTTTCCGCGCATTCCTTACAAGATGCGAGACGACACAAGATGCTCTCGCATTAGCTTTTCGTTGATTTATATAAGCGCCTTTCAAGGTCCAACTTTCACTGCACACATTGAAGTGGCCTAGGACACAGGAGCTCAGGAAGAGTGGCCAAATACATTTTAGTTGTAGACTATTTGTTGTCCAAGCCAGAGAGCCAAGTTCTAGGCAAGTTTCAAACGTCAAATACTGTATATGTTAACCCGCAATGACTTGCTTGATTCATGCCTTTGTTGTCAATAGATCTTCTGTTGTCATACATGGATTTTATGTAGAACAAAGTTGCTCTTTACTCTGAGAGAAGGAAATCACACCACTCTTGCACAGAGTGACAGATTTCGACTCCCACAAATGTATACTGTAGAACTGCTGCAGTCAAACTTGGATGAACTACCTCATTTATCATGGGTGTCTCTAGTTAGCTCGCCTATAGCTTCTTGAAATTACAAACTATTTTGTATACTTTTATTCGAATGCTCCTCCACTCCTACTATGGAAACGAGATACTCATATCTCTTCCCTTATGGCTAGTTGACAGCATTTTAGTTCTGCTTTTCCAGATGCTCAATAACCTCAGATGTCATCTTCACTACTAATATAGAACTGTACCAAAAGGACCTCCATCAAGGATAACACATCTTCGAGGGTGTCAGCATGATTAGACATCTGAGTTTAAGACTTAGCTATGTCTTAGTTGCCTGAAACTTTCAAAATATTGGCTTCCTAGTCTCGCACTCATCTCCAATTCATGCCTCTTTCATTTGCTTTACTTTGATTTGAGGCTTTTCGAATTTTCAGCTCGCTTTCCACTGCCTCTCTACTTCTTTAAATCAGCAACATAATTCTAACAAACAGAAAATTATTCTCCATCTCCGAATGACTCGCCCCGAAAACTCATCCCCACCTTCCAATCGGGCTTGAGCTTCTCCCTCGATTTTCACTACTACACGTCGCTCTTCTATCACACCCAGAACGCAAAGCTGCGAGAAAGCAATAAATCTTCAGAGCCCAAACATGAAAACGGAGTTGCAGGATAAGGACTTTCTTTTTTTGTTTGCGCAATGGGTGCTCCTTCGTTTCAAGCAAGCGCAAACCTGAGCTTGCGTGCCAAGACGGAGCGTTTGATATATCTTCCGCCTGATGGAAGCAAGTGAAGGAAGATCGGTATGTTTCCCAATTATTTTGCAGTAAGTTTTCAGGCTGAATGGGAAGGAGGGTATCGTTATACTCATGGGCATGTGGAGAGTATGGAAGGGAGAGATGTGTTTGGATGTGGATAATTAGTTTGTCAGGTCAGCGAAAGGGTGAAAGCATGACAGGCAACATGATTGCAGAAGGAAACATTGATATCAAAAAGCAACAAAATCATAGATTATAAGATTATGGGATACCCACCATTCTGATTCAATCGGCTAAGAACCTTGAAGTGCAAAGGTTCGTTGGCCAGGATCTAGTAAGTGTTCCTCTTGCGAAATCATATATTGTTATATGATTCCCAGTACACTTAATCATAAGAATATTGCAGACATTTCTCGTTGCATATCAATGCTATTGCTCGATTCTTGCACGATTTTGAGGGTGATTACTTCTACTTCTGCTCTTAAGCGAGTCCCCTGAATTTTGTTAACAATGCCGAGTTGATAACCGAGGCACGTGATTACTTTCCACCAACGTCATGCCCATCATTAAATCATGAATCTTCACATAAAAATCCTCAAACTGTACCCCTGGATCCTTCTGACTTCTGGAGAATCAGAATTGCTTGGAAATTCAACTTCGGTAGATTGGCCAGCATGAATCAGTCTGAAATATTTTCCACTGCAGGGAACTGACCGAATGCATGGTTGCTGGAGTTTTCGGAATTTCGTTATCTCTTTCGGCCTTCTACATTTCAGATTTTATGTTTCTGGCAGCTTGGGCATTTCTTTACTGCTATCTATAGAGTGGTGACGGCCGATTACATTCCTGCACTTCTTCAAAGTCGGTCCGACGGTCCCGATAACCCTCGTTATCTGCAACATATCTTACAATATTCCGACCTCCGGCGCTACCCACTGGCGTGTTCTGGTAGTTCTTCTAGTATATTCGGTCAAGGGGGGTTTATTTACTTTTCCAGTCATTTTCACTGGTACCGCGTCACCTCACGTTCTTGCAAGATCCCAGTCTCGCGCTGTCAACTGCACAAAGCTCAACATCCTTCGAACAGTCTCTCACACTTTATTCATTTGTATTGTGCAAGACATTTCATCAGCCATCAACTGTTTTGTGGACATCAAAGAACACAGCTGCCACACCTTTCTGTGCAAGGCCTCCACATTGTGTCCTCAAGCAGTGTCTGGATTCTGCAAAAGAAACGAATACTCAAGACGCTAAATTACCCTCTTCTTCACAACAACTCCTTTAGAACTCCATTATGACTCGACAACGTCCTTCTAAGCCGTTAAAGTCTTCTAAGCCGTCAAAGCCTTCTAAGCCGTCAAAGCCTTCTAAGCCGTCAAAGTCTCAAAGACGTCCACGACCCGAAACACTTCGACCACCACCCGAGACACCCCAAAGACCTCAGCGATATGGAGTTCCCCGAAGCCCTCGCAACGCCAATAAGTATCTCATGGATAGTACACCACAAACAGTCATTGAAAGCAATAACTCCCCGCTGCAAATTGTGAGTATGGAGAGAGGTCTTCCTACTGCGCCTCAGAAAGACTTTCGGGGACCATTCCAGTACCTTGAGAAGTCCACCATCGCGTCAGACGCGTCCACTTCCAAACAGAATCCTCTCAAGTTTGGTATTTTGTATCAATACAGTCCCTCCATGATGATGGATCCAGTTCCAATGCCAAGGACCCTTACCCAGAGGCTAGAATTCTCAAGGGCAGATAGAAATGGCAATAAAGCGTCAGAATTCAGCTTTGTCACTCAAAGAGCTGCCGGAATATCTACTCGAGATCCATCCATTCTTCACAAGCTTACCGTAGAAATTCGTATCATAATCTATGACGCGTATTTCAAAGGTACCAAACACGAGCGACAGGCACCAGCATTGGTCATTGCAATGCGAGGCGATCTCCACCTCTACAATGAAGTGATCGAGAGATATTACCATGGCTGCAGCTTCACCTTGTCCCAATACAATCTCCGTCGGTTCGAGGAGCATTTTCCTGTGAGATTCATGTCCATTATCAGAAACTTGACCGTGGAAGTCGGGTAAGTGACATTCCTTCTTTCTGATCATATTCCAATATGCTGAGTTTTACCAAAGAATTACTCTACCAACGAATAATTCAATTCACCACAAGTACAAAAACCCTTACATGAGAACAACCAGACGTGTATTCGGCAGCGATGAAGAAGCCGAGATTCCTCTCACTCGCTGGACCAATCAATGGCTTGACGCGCAGAAGCACCAAGTCGAAGATATTTATGGAGAGGTGTGGGAAGATTTCCAAGGCTTGACTGAACAACTCTTGTCCTTTTCCAGCCTGTGGAAAGTTCAACAAGCTAAGAATCTTCGAAACCTTCATCTTCGCACAAACGTCAACTACAAGGACCATCTTTGTCAGTTGGTCAAGGGGGTCTATGATTTCTTCCCTCGCTTGGAGATAATGCTCCTTGAGGACCACCATGTCTACCCAGACAAGGAGACCATTTATGCTCTTCGTGCTGAGTTTGTTACAGGAGATGCAGCAAATGAGAAGAAATTGGAGAACATCAATAACGAGACTCAGAGTAAGATTGTCTGGGAGCATTATGTGCACCCGTACCTCACCCTCGATCCTATTCCGGTTGGCTTCCGAATCTGGCTTGATCCAAAGACAGGCTTGAAGCGACACTTCTTCATGAAGATCAGTTGGGAGCGGTATGGATATGAGACTCTTGGTAGGGAGTCTTACTCAGATTAATCCTCGTAAAGGATCTTGAGGAAGACCAAGATCACGACTTGGGATATTGAACAACTCAGACCAGGGAGTTTGTTGGGATACTGTGTGTGTAGAGATTGTCTTGTATGAATCGTGGAGTAGCGAAGAATACCAGGTTGAACTGGAGAGAATCCCAGATTAGCAATTGTGTTGAGATATTGCCAAGCCATTGCATGAGCTGTAGAGATAGTTACAACTTGCTTGAGCTTCGACTAGAGGATGGAAGAGAGCTTACCTAGATCAACAAATGAAATTGCTTGACAGAAATCTTCTTTACTTTTGAAAGAAAAATAACCTTTTAAGTAAGCCTTGAACTGTAGCTAGGATTTTCACAAACAAACGTACTCCAAAGCATTGTTCTGCACTCCCCTCTGCGAACCTCCAAAAACTAATGAGATGCCCTCCCTAATTCTTTCTAAACCATTCTCCTTCAGGGACAGATTATGTAACATTAGCCATTGTCTGTCATAATATTCTCACATTTTATGAACCTAGTTCCTGCTCTAGTTCTCATTCCACCTTAGTAAGACTTCCATATTTCGAGGCTCCCTGGTTCGGGTTCGGATCACGTGAAGACGAGCTTCAAGCAGCACAGGACTACAGCTCTGTTCAACATCCGTGTTGTCAGGTACAGTGGCTAATGACAGAAGCAGATTACCAAAATCAGAATATCTGGCTATTACAACAAGCCACAATGAAAAATATTGCTGAAACGAGGGACGGGGTACAATTAGACAGTAGAGTGGCACCCGAAGTCACGTGACTGAGTCAATCCTCTCAGTTTTCAAGTACACTTGCCCTAGCAGCTAAATGATCCAGCACTTCCCCCAGGGAATTATAACTTGGGGTAAATTGCTAAACTTGCACAGAACAGGTAAATTTGAACACGGATGGGGGAACAAAGCAATCAGGAAGCTAACAGGAATGCGAAACGTGGCAATTATTCAGTTTGAAATGGCTCAGACTAGGGGTCCTCTGCTGCCTTTAGGTAGCCAGCTAAGCAGACAAATATTGAACGGTTGCTCAGACCATTTAGCAAACCCGAGGACACCAACACTGAGTCTAGAGGTACGCTGTTGCTCCAATGAACCAAATTGTCCATGGGGCGCGCTGGTCACGGCCTCTGAAGATGAAACGATGATGGAGATGACGGACTATCTGGAGTTGAAGGAGCACTCCGTATCAAAGAAAAGCAACTTGACGAATATGATACTCGGTATAGACTAGACAAGTAAAGTTAGATGCATATTTGGGTTGCTAAAGTTACAGATCAATATATATTTTGGGGAATAGACCAATGATGCAGTGGTATGAATTTGCGAGAAATTGGTAGGAACAGTAGATGAAAGAAGGTACAGGTAGAAAAACAAAAGTAGACAACCAGCCACGTTCGAACTTCAAATAAATCACAAAGACCATTTTGACTGTCATGAGTTTTTCGAAATGGACAAGAGGGTCAAGGTGCACAATCTCTTTCATTCACACCGGTGGCTCAGGACATATTATCAGCCTTACTGAATATTTTAAAAAGCCAAGGTATGTATCACATTAGCCTTTCAACTGATTTATATCGAATGACTTAATTGTTAGAGATAGAAATCAATGTACATTTATCAAGTGACAGTGAATGACGATGTAGAAGCAGTAAAAGAAAACTTTAAAACTATTGCGATGATGTTGAAAGCGGAGTCAAAAATAAGCGAGCCGGCCGCACACTGGAGAACGTCACGGACCTTCACGAAAACTTCATCCCCGGATCAGAGATCCATAGACCACGTCGAGCGCACCTCTGTACGTACTCCGAAATATTGTCAGTGAACTGCTTCTGCAGATCCTGCAGAGATTGCAGACGCGCAGAGGCAACAGCTGCTGACAGTGGTGATAGCAGCCCCATCTCGAGATTCATCTATCCACCACCTCCCACATTCTCCGACGAAGGTCAGACTCTGGCAATCATGGATATGGAAAAGCTGAAGAAGATGCAGCAGTCGGTACGAATTGGTGAGTTAGATCTGTGCAATCCTTTAACTGGAAGCTCCGGTCAACGGGCAATTGAAGCTCCCCACCCCGGAGCACCTTCAAATTTCAATTCGAGCATAGCTAACCCCGTTTCTAGGGTATGTATTGATTCCTCTGTCTGCAGATCCTACAGATATGCATTTCACCATCTCGAGATATGGCAAAATTGGGAGGGTAGGCACAAGATGTAGACATGCTGACAAATGGGCAACAGTGGAAAGGGCACACCGCGAAGAAAGGTCAAGAAGGTGCACAAGAGCACGGGTATGGACGACAAGAAGCTGCAGACAGCGCTCAAGAAGCTCAATGTCCAGCCTATCCAAGCTATTGAGGAGGTCAACATGTTCAAGGCCGATGGCAACGTCATCCACTTTGCTGCTCCAAAAGGTACGGCAATAGCATCATGCTCCGCAGTTTTACCCCACAGATTGGAATGTTTGGAAGCTCTAGCTAACATTTTTATGTTCTGCAGTGCACGCTGCCGTCCCATCGAATACCTTCGCAATCTACGGTGCTGGAGAAGACAAGGAGCTCACCGAACTCGTCCCCGGTATCCTCAACCAACTCGGCCCCGACTCCCTCGCATCCCTCCGAAAGCTAGCTGAGAGCTACCAGTCGTTGCAAAAGGCAGAAGGTGGTGAAGGAAAGGCGGACGATGACGATGATGACATCCCAGATTTGGTCGCGGGCGAGAATTTCGAGGACAAGGTCGAATAAGAATACACTCTCAACGTAGCGGAGATACGACACTTGGGAGAATGGGAGGAGTCTTGATTTGAGGGGTTTTGCAGTGGCCTCTAGGTCTATTTCACAGCTGCTACCATGAAATGTGGCGATATTCTTCGGTAGTCACTGGGTTGCTTGCTTGTACAAAATCATACAGCGACTTGATTCTTCCCATTTTGTTACGAGGGCCTGCTTCGCGCCGGGTTGAAATGGATCACGTGACCATTATATTGCTGGATTTAGCAGCTGGTGGAGGTAGTACCTCCCATTGAACCAATTTTCATTCGCAATTAGGGTCATGAATTTAGTTACTTCATGCTACGATCACGAGCTATTTTGAAGTACAGCAACGAGGCTGTGCATTTTCTCGAGGAAGATGCAGTTTAAACCGAAGTGGGGTGATCTCATCTGCAGTAACACTACCTGCAGTATACTAACGACACCATCTTTCAACGTCCTCTGATTAAATTGCTTCACATAGATTGAGGCATACACATTCAACTCTTCTTCACTGCTCATTGCTTACGTTCAAACTTTCACTCAGCACAATCATCTTTCAAGACCTCCTACAGATATTGCTGCAAACCCTTCAACTCTCCGACAAGTCTCTAAGAACACCACCTGTCTACCACAACTTGCACATTACAATATTGCAGAGACAAAGCATCCGATGGGCCTCTTTGATAACCTCTTCAACTACGTCTACGAGCTCGGCGATTCGTTCTTCTCCGCTATGTTCCCAGTATGCGGTCTGGCGAATCGGTTCTTGTACTTTCGGTTCTCCGCTCGATTTTGAAGTTTGCATAGCATAGTGGATCCACAAGCATACTTTCAAGGCCTGGCTCTTGGACTGTTGAAGTAGAAGGAGCTTTGAGACTGATGAACTGGAGACAAAAATTTGTACTTCGATCATATCTCGGATTGGTGACTTCAAGAAGCTGGCAGGCATTCAAATGATCCCAAGGAATATTCTCTGGCATGGGTCACTTGTGGACAAATTACAGAGAGCAGATTTTCCGGTGTCGGCCACAAAAGAACCTGAGACTAGAGTGATCACGTGATTGCTTTGATTTCCCGTCCTTCGAAGGCAGAAACACATAGAAAATGGATCCTCAAGATCTCTATTGAATGAGTTTCTTTTCCTTAAATTTTTGCAAATTTTGCCTTCATTACTGTCCCTTACTCAATGTACTTTCGTTCATGAGACCGCTACAACTCTGTAAGAAACACACGAACCCCAAACGCCATCCAAGAACCATTTAACATCCCCGTTACCTACAATCAGACCACCAAGTGCTATAGATCGTGCAAACATACGGCGCTACACAAGTCGTTGGCCCCGTATAGCCTTCACCTCCACACTGGCCCCACTCATTCACCAGTCCCGTGCCCGTTGGCGCACTTGGCGTTGTAGTAGACGTCGGCGTAGATTGTGTCGTGGTGGGAGGAGGGCAGTATCCATATCCTACCCCACTGAATTATCTCGTCATTAGCGTTGTTTGGTAGGGAAGTTATTCCTGCTCTGGGAAATCTACTTACCAATAACCAAAAATCGAACAACATTGTCCTACGGGACACGTTCCCCCGACGCCGCCGTTGCAGGAGCCAGCTTGGCAATAGGCCTTGCCGGTGCCGCAATAGTCGTAGATGGAGCAGCAGAGACCGGGAGCACAGGGTGTTGTGGCGCAAGAGCCGAGTTGGCGATGCTCGAGGCTGGGCATGAGAGGGCTCGCGAGGACGGAAGCGAGGAGGGTGGTCAGCCCGAGAAGGAGTCCGGTGAATAGCATAGCTATTGTGGATATGCTTGATATTTGAATGGATAGAGACGGTTTCTTATGGTTAAGTTCAATCAGATAATTGGTTTATCCTGATGTTTTGATTTATTATAGAAACTTTTCACTTCCCACTCACAGAGCGTTTCTCCATCTTAAATAAGATCACGAAGCCAGATTTTTGGTCAGATGTTGCTATGGTTGCGTGCATCTGAGGATACTCCGGATCATGTGTCTTACACAAAAACTCAGCTGATGCACCGCCAAGTGCCTGACATTGATGATGTGCATCGGCCCGTGTGCCCCAGAGCGCCTTGTAATCATTCCCCTCGTGAAAAATACGAGTTTCCCAGGGATTTGGGAAAGTAGAAAATGATGGCAAGATGACATTGGTTGATGAGGGCCTATATGTAGGAACATATTAATGCAGGTATGTCAGACATTTAGGCGGGAAGATGACTAACTGCTACCCTGTGACGTTGCAGAGACCCTGGTAATCGAAAAGTGGGCTGTCCATCCACTGATGATAGTTTATAAGGCTTTAGATAGAAAATAATCATATTTCGTCTGGGATATTGAAGTTGCACAAGGGCCACTGCAAAGCAACCCGACTTGCATTTATCTCTCACCAGCTCGCCCAAGCAGCCCCTGATTGCTGTTCGCTAAAAGTGAAGAGAGGGGCCACGCAAAAGCCAGGACGGGGTAGGATTA
The DNA here is from genome assembly GCA_002865625.1 of Hyaloscypha hepaticicola. Classification (NCBI taxonomy): domain Eukaryota; kingdom Fungi; phylum Ascomycota; class Leotiomycetes; order Helotiales; family Hyaloscyphaceae; genus Hyaloscypha; species Hyaloscypha hepaticicola. The sequence continues at coordinate 936,880 of KZ613465.1, read as the reverse complement.
GCAATCTCCTAATATTTCATTGGTGTGTTGTTATTCACGGAATCTGCTTTTGTGGGAGAGAAGGCACGTCCGTGGTTCTATCAATCACAGGGCGTGTGGAAATCCTGCATAGTTGTATTGGGAAGTTGCGATTTCCGATCTAGATTCACGATTGCACGGGGTGACATAGCCGAAATTCCTCAATAATGGCGAGACGAACAGCTAGTCAAAGGCCCTCCTTTCAAAGTTGCCGGTATTGTATTACGTCTTCCAGTAGCTTAAATAGGAGCGCTCTTCGGCAGAACGGCCTTGCCTGAAACCTCTGGGACTTACTACGCCACACTGAAGCAGCAAGTTAAAGGCTTTTCGTCGAAAGTGTCGAAAGAAAGATCAAGATCATTCAGCGAATCAGCCTTGATTGCCTTGGGTATAAAACACCCTGGCAACTACCCACATATTCACAAAAAACCTCACTCCGGCATCTGAAGGATAACGTTTATAGGCAAGAGCTCCCAATCACATTTGTGTTTAATTCATACAACCACCCCTTGCGCCACGCTCATTTGCTCTGAATCCCGCTCTAAAGTCGAACTACTAATACACATCATCGAAGGCTCAGATTAAATGGTCCCATCATTCCCTCCCATTGTCCAAATCACTTAGAACTTAAATACAAATATGTGCATTTTCCATCTCAATCAGTATGGCGGTCTACCCACATTTCCCTTTGTATCCGCGCCCCCGGCTTCAATTCCATTCAGCAAGCTTTCCAAGTCTACTACTGGGTCACTCGTTGCTTCTCCCCACGGTGAGCGTTGACGATGGCCTTTCTCGGAGCGCCGCACGCTTCGACTTTTGCGGATATCGTCTGGGATTGCGGGGTCCGGGGCGTTATGGCCGCTTTTGAGAGAGGAAGGGAGAGGTGGTACTGGTGGGACCGCATCGAGATCTGCCTCCTCTTCGGACTCGGGAGGTACGTTTTGGTCAGCTTTAAGCAAGACCGGATGAGATGACAATGGCCGTGAATGCTCTCCTGCTGAAGCGACTCGGTCTCGAGATTTGGACCTTGATCGTTCCCGAGGCTCATGCAGTGAGGCCGACCGTTCCAAGGGTGGGCCCGTGTGAGGTGCAGGGTTGAAAGATACTTCTGAGGCGCTGACTTCGTAGCTGACCATGCTTTCGCTGCTTGCGTCGCTGTGGGCAACTCCTGCTCTTGTCCCTGCTCTTGTCCCAGGAAGGGAACTCTGCTGTCCGGAGAGGACTCTCTTTAATTGATCTACTCGTGTGACTGAGTTGCGACTCGATTCGCTCGCAGGACCTGGGGATTGACCGCTGCCCTTTCTGCGTTTCTGCAGCGCTCCGAGGGCACCAACAAGGCCATATGCTGAATTTGGTCTACTGCTATGGTGACGGCCCTGTGGAGATTGGTTTCCGCTGGTAGTGCCCCCATTGTTCATATTCCCGTTAACTGCCAGAAAGTTTCGATGGCCAGTAGCATTCGTGCCTGATCTTGAGCCATTCAATGAGACAGACTTGCTGCCTTCTTGAGCAACAGCTATTACGGATTCCTTGCTCCACTCCGACATCATCTGTTCTCTGATCTTGTCCGGCATTGTCAGGTCGCTTTCCCCTGATGGGCCAGAAGAGCCGAGGATGGGGTGACTGAAGACTCGGCCGGGAGATGTGGGTGGACTAGCCTGGGAAGCCGCCAATGATTCGGCGTAGGATAGTGAGATGAGCTTTACCATCTGAAATCGTTCATCAAATGGTAAGAGTGATTCCGTCTCAATTTCCTCGATGGGAAGTGCATGCTTAGGTGTGGCTTGACCGGGAGTTGCAATCTGATCCAGCGGTATTGGAGGAAATCGAATTCTGTCGACCCAGAACATTTTGCTTCGTCGTCGATGGATCTCATTATGTATTGCCCGTCCAATAGGCGATGATTCGAAATCGAACTTTTCAGTAAGAGCCCAGAAGTACCCATGGCACAAGCTCCCCACCCTAATCTTGGCCAATGGCGTTTCAACTTCTAATATGTCTTCCTGAAGCCGGAATATCATAGGAAGTCCACTCTGCACAGCATTGACACCCAATTTCTCGACGAGATTCGCCAGCAAAAGATGTAGAAGAACAATGTCGGATTCGCTGTCCACATATTGGAGAGCATTCTCGTAGATCGCGAGATGCAGCAATTGTAGAAATGTTGTCCGTGTAGACTTCGGAGGTTTGTGTGAAGCGTTTGAAACAGCTCGCTTGGTAAGATTGATTGCTGAATCGTCGCGGGTGCTTTTTGTCGGGTTTTTAGGTTTCTCCTCGAATGCTCGAAGATCAGACTTGGTCATTTCTTGATCCAGCCATGTCAATAGGGTGTCAACATAGGCCTTTCGCACTCGACCGTCCGGATCTCGTAACAGCCACTGCGTTCCCTCCCAAACTCGCACCGGAACACGATTCCTCGCCAAGCTTCCAACTCCAGACATGCTCTTGCGATGGCTTGCAACAAGTAGGATTAACTTTATAGCTTCAAGAGCTTTGACCTTAGCAGTGTCAAAAGAGAAGAAGCCATCGGTGGTCGGATCTTCTGTCAATTCTCCAGTAGAAGCGATTGCTGATGTCGTAGCGATTGGATTTTCTATGGCTGCAGCAGTATTCGGAATGCTAGATAGGGGTGTTGGTTTCAGTCTCAAGAGGAGAGCAGAAACCATGTCCGATATCTGATCGGCATAATAGACATGGGTAGCTAGATCCCCAATGCACTCTTGTAGTCTGGCTAGGAGATCCCTTCTCAAATTTGTCGGTACTGTTACCATTTCGCCAATGGCTCCAACACTAGTAGCCGGTGATGGGTTTCCAGGTTCGCTTCTATCATTTTGCTGTGCATGGGGCAACGCGTTGAGTTGAAGCACTCTCAGCACATGCTGTATCAACCCCAACAGTACGTCCATCACGCTGAGCCCAATCAGATTGATATCGGATTTCAGTAAAGAGTCGATCATTGTAACAAGAACCAGCTGTTGTTGAAGATTCTCCTCTACCAAAACGCTGTGGATCAGGGTATCCATTGCTGTGACGAGAATGACATATCGGTCTTGGACAGGGCTCCACCGTGCTGTCATTTCAAATATTCTCGTTGCCCAGCCATGATATGTTCCTGCTCTTGGTGTTGGCTCTACAACACTTTCTCCTTGTGCTACCCGATCTGCGATGAACTTCAAAGTCGCTATCGTGGCTCCACGAATCTGGGACCGATTATTAACCACAAATATTTGTTTAAGACATTGGAGAGCAAGAACGCCGATATCTTCTTCGGCAACTTTGTCAGCATCAGCCGTGGTTTCGGACAGCACCGCAGCATTTGCCTCCGTCGCTGTTTCAACCGTCCGTACTGTAGCAACGCTCGTTCGCCGTCGTAGGAGTTTCTCCGTGTCTATCTTCTCCTCGATCTGCGCCCTGTGCTCTAACAGGTCGATGAAATCCAGGTTATCCGTCCACAAGTTTTCCAGCAGTATAGGCACTATGACATCCAGTTGTCTCCCAGCAAGAGACGCCAATGCTTCAGACGAAGCCACACTTTTGATAGCCTCCAACCCCACACTTCTCCATCGCATAGCCACTGGAGCACTGGTTGGCGGTTTTGTGGTTGGGGGCCTTGTTGAGGCAAAGGACGCGTAAATCCGAACAATTTCCTCATATTGATGCAAGTATTCCTGATCGGCGGAAAGTGACGCTCCATCATGATGTTCGCAGAACGCCTCGAAAGTTGGAATAGAGGATTCGACCATAGTAATGTCTCGGGACCGAAGAATTATGTTGAGGATCTTGAGGACGTATGGCGCAAATAATGGGAGATCCCTTGGAGCCTTCTCTATCAAGGCAGCCAGAATTTGTAGCGTAACTTGCACATTTCTGTAAATCAATATCAGCATGGAACGCTTTAAATCTGCCAATGCTTCTATCTCTGCCAGTTGGCCAATGTTCACATACCCTATGCGTGCCCTCCATACGTCGCTTGCTGTCTTTTTCTCCAGAAATGCGCCGACCTTCTGCACCTTACTCCGCCGAGTTGTCGCATAGTACAGGAGGTAGCTGAGCTCGCTGGAATTGGGCTTTACGTCGACGGCGCCTTTTGTTGTTCTTGGATAGCATTTCAGAATCAGTACTTGATGCTTCGGCCGACATTTCTGCCGTATGGCGTGCATTTGATATAGGTCGCGTCAAAAGCGTAGATCCGTCTGCCAACTCTACGCAGGATACCGTCGAGAATGTCGCGATATAGAAGATATTCGTCTGAGGTCAGAATGGAGAATTAATGATCGTCTGAGGTCATCGACAGGTTCGTCAAGGCCAGTCACCTGGTGCGTGAACTTGTGATTCGTAGGTAGGTGTAGTCGTCGGGGAGAAGCACATCAAATAAAATGCCACGTTTTGGGCCTAGCCGGATATTCGGAGTAAGCAGGGGCCGACACCCGAGAGCCTGGGAAATGACGTTGCAGCCACCAGAAGCGAAGATTCCGTCTCTCCTTTCCCTATTATTCTTTTCCCCTCTTCAAATTTCCAAACTCTTTCCTCCTTTGAACCTGTGACAGCAGAGCTGACAGAAACCGGTTCGCTGTACTTGAGATCATGGAATTCTGCTCTTATTTGCCTTCAGGTGTTTTTTGTCTCAGCTGGTGACCAGATTCGCTGGCAAACGGATGACCAACCTGACCATGTGACCTGCACCTCCTTGTTGCTTTACGATAGTTTATATAATTTTTCTTCGTGTTCAACCTAAAGTTACTCTCTTCTGCTCCTCAAGCTTTGATGCATGCCACTTTCTTTGCAAGTTGGTTCTCCTTAATGCTACCCACTCTTAACCTCTCACTCACTTTACCATAGAGGAGAATTATTATGTCTGTCCGGTAGTATAAATGCCAGGTTTAATCGAAAGCAACCTTAATAGTATCTACAAGACTCAAAAAGAAAAGTGTACGGATCGAGTAATTTGCCGTGCTGCGAGGCGCCTCTACCTATCTATGTATGTGTGCCAATGAAAACCAGCATTAGGGAGGCAGTTTTAGGCGCTGAGCAATCCAACACCAACACAACAACATCAAGACACCTCCACAACAAATCCATACCAACACCATTACTACCCATTGTAACCACAACAATTGTTCTCGCATGTTATCAGATTGTTTCCTCCCTCGCTCTCAATTCTCCATAGCCAGCCGCTGATATCCCTGTCACGATGGCTGGAGTCGACCTTGGTCCCCCGTCTTCCCTGTCCAGACCAAAGATGAGGACATTCCAGAATTCCTCAGAAATCTTCCTCCTCACCCAGATATGTCTCAGTATCCATCATTCCCAGATGACAAGTTAGCATCCTTTGGAGGCCATAGTACGCTCGAAGCTAAAGAGGTGATTCGCATTCTCGAGGATGCAGGTATTATCAGCTGCATCTGCGGGGTTGGAGCACTGATGTTCTACGGCGCTGGGCGAGTCAGTAGCGTAAGTGGAAGTTCTTACCTAGCTATGGTTATTGATAGGCTTTGATGTATCAGAATCGGGAAATTTGCGTCCCATCTCAGCTCAAGGAGAGAGCCGAGGCGCTGCTGAAGTCGGAAAAGTACGCATCATCGTATATATCTCTTCCTCCCTGGCCATTTCCCTCGTCGGCATCTCTCAGTCATACCTATACTCGGTTCAAGGCTGCAGCGGTCTCATTTTACTTTGTTTTGGTACCGTTGAACAATATTCATCTACCCCCTCTGGACTCTCAGATCTTTGAGTGAAGTCGGCCTCATGGACTTCCTTATCCTAAGTTACATGTACTTATTCAAAGCTTCCTGGAAGCTAATGACCATGTTTCCTTGGCTGACGCTATTGACGGGAGCGATGTCTCGGAAGAATGGGGCTACCAAAATCTTGACCTGGACGGTGGAATCGATCTTGAATGGGCTGAGTGGAAGAATAGTCTTATACTCGAACACGGCGGAAGGGCTGTCTTCTACGACCTGTGTTCAACACAATATGTTGATAAACGAGAGCTATGGCAGTCCATGGTTAGACGCAAAGGGGGGAGGAGAGGGTGGACCCAGCCCCATGAGCTATTTGCTACCCGTTTTCGACTTCACGGCTCCCCTCCTCCATGGTTGGAAGAGAGCGATGCTTGTTAGGGTAAGAAGCGCAACGCTTCTTTCTAAAGTTATGTTATGCTGGTGTTGATATTGGTAGCGTGAACTAACCTGCTTCAATCTTGAACTCACTGAGAATTCACGATTCCAGTCTCGTTACTGAGACGGAAGTTGTATAACCATAATTGAACATTAAATGTCATTTTAGCACAGTTTCAAATGAGGCATGTGCTGATTTCGGATGCTCAATCCAAAAGCTTCTGACCAAACACCCAAGACGACGAAACTAAACTCAAAGGCAAACTAAAAAGCAATAGCAACGAATCCGAAGACAGGCATACTTCAAAGCGCCAAAGAAATTAAGTGACATTGGACAACATAACACCCACTAGAAAGGATTCATTTGGCGTTATCGGGTATGCCCAAAAGAATCTTGACATTGTTGGCGCGATCCGGGAAGGCGGCGTTTACGGTAGCATAATCTTGGAAAAACACGTTCTTCTGTCGTGGCCAGAGCCATTGGCGGACATTGTAGATCTCCATTGCATAAGTGTTCAGAAGGAACTCCAAGTCGCGATAATCATTGCCTTGGATTCCCTGAGCTCGACGACCTTCGTGAGTGTCAAGTTTAGCGGTGAATTGAAAGAATACATTGATGACAGAGACCGGGTTGGTGCCCATCAGTATGTTTTATCGTAGGACTATCAACTCAGTTCCGTTAGGAATGCCCACCAGGGAGCCCATTTGACCTTTAAGTACGTTAACGAAGTACTAGTAGCAATACAATAAAAGATGATATGCGTACCACTGATGATGATGTCTGCGCTGACAGTATATGCCGGATACCCATTATCCCATTGCCCACCAGTGTGTATGAAGATAGTGATGCTAGTATAACCATGGGTCAATAGCACTGCCACCCTAAAAAGTTAGATTATAAACATTTTTTAGTCTGTGCTGGACATATCTTCGTACCTTCCGCATTGTAAGAGGACGGACTTAAGATAGGCCATGTTCGTCGTCACAGCAATGTCGACATCCTTGGTATGACGGGGACTCCCTCAAAGATACATTGCCCACCCACCAAGGAACGCAAATAGAATATTGCCCCACTGAAAGATTGATATGAGGTAGTTGGCAGCAAGACCGAGGTTCACGATGGTTGGCGCCCGAGAGCCGTAGTAAAGTTCTCCGAAACGGGTTGTATCGTAAAATTCGGCTTGAGGTTCAGGAGGCTGCGAATCACTCATGATTTGATTATAGGGGGCTTGATTGGGGTATATATGTAGGGTAAGGAATACAGGCAACGCGAAAGTGAGGAAATGAGGTACAGTACTATCTAGACTCCATGCCGGACGGGAGATTTATATATACTTAGATCCCAAGTGTGTCCAAGAAACCACAGTGATAACAAGACGTTACCCACCAAATCACTGAAGAACAAAGACCAACATCTCAACGGAAAGAATGCTAGACAGAATAACATATCTCCATGAGCAAGCGCGCGCAAGCTGCGATAATGGCGGAACAGGTCAAGTGCTTCGACCGAACTCACTGTTGGTGTTTCTTGGATGAATTTAGCAGCAACCTTAAATTATCTCGGGGCCTTCAAGTCTTGTGTTGGTGATTCTAGCAAGATTTTTTGAGGGTATTGACAAGTTGCGTAGTTGTTGAACGCCTGCTCCAGGCGCCAGCCAGATGGAGACTTTTGACCGCCTTTGGCTGTGAAATGAATGAAACACGGACACCAAAATGATCCGTATATGAGATTGAGTCAAGGCAGACGAACCCATTTTAAAGCCCAAACATGCCACACCAGAGCCTCCTATAGCGTTGAAGAAGTTGGGATCGTTTCATAAAGCGCGTGGTGAGGCTATGACCTTCTCGCGCTTCGCCGCGGATGTTGGTGACTAAGTCTAACTATGACTGGACAACATTGGCCCCTGCTAATATTCAAACGATTCTTGATTTTCGTTCAAGAGAACCAGGGGGTAGATGAGTCTCAATTATTTTGGGACATTCTCTTCCATTTCTGAACGTTGGAACTCGGAGAGTAGTCCTAGTTTTTGAGTAAAGGTGAGTGAGGACTGTGCACAATTGCCCCACCAGGAAGCGAATACCCCCCACTCCTAGAATGGCAGGGTATCCTTCACTAAGAAAATATGAGCAATAGGTCTGAACAAAAGAGATGGAATTAAAGAGAAATCATATGTGTTGGCAGAAACCATCAGATGAATCTTGTCCTCGGACTTTTGAATTCCCGAGGAAAATACAAGAACTTGGAAACAAGTAGCCGGCCCAGCAAGCCCTTCAGAGGATTGGGGAGGTGAGCCCAAATGGTCAAGTTTTTACTACCATAGGCGCTTGGGATTCGTTCGGCCTTTTTCAAGTCACCTCGGCTGTTTCTGAGAGAGCTAAGAGCCCCTGGCCATTGTGACTGACAACCGCTAGAGTGATCTTCTGTGCAAACCCACGACAGCTATTTCTGGAAGAGCAAATGCTTTGCCCTTGTAATACACTCATGTTGGGTGTTTGAAAGATCAAAACTCTAATGATGAAAAGTATAAATCTCCCAGCTTCTTCTCTGCAATGCGTCAAAGAAAATTAAACGGTCCGCCATACTCGTTGTCTATTTGCTCTGCATACTTGCCCATTTAAACAGAATCTTTTACCCATTTGATCACTATCTTCCTCGCCCTGAATTCACGCCAATCAGGAAAAAGTCCCCAAGTCGATACTACTATACCATGGCGTCGAAAACTTCAGGCATGGGTATGATAACTTGAATTTTATCGTGCATTTTACTGACTCCCACTAGCCAGCGTCAATCGCAGGTACTCCTCATACTTGCTACTCATCCCTACGCTGTCGTTATATAGTAAGGTCAAACTTAAAGAATCAAGATTGAAGAGAAGAGGGCTAATTTATCTAAAACTTTAGCTCTTGCTCTCACGGGATGCATATCGAACTCACCCGGGCTGCAGAACATTTTCCTCGTCTCCCTTCAACCCTAGAATAATAACTCACCTTCTACCTCTTCAGGAGTTCAAGTGCGTGTTGGGTATTTTGGTAAGTGGCTCATCATCTCTCTCGCTTCTGAAATTAACGACCATAAACAGGCATGTGTATTCGGGCTGGCTCTGCCGAGAATTGCTACATCTCAGCTTCCACTACATCCGATGTGCTGCTGTCTCGACTTGAATCCACAATGAATATTACTGGTGTGGATGCAGAAGTCGCTGGGCTTCTACATACGGCTCTATCGTTACAAGGGAATATCTTTCTACCTCTCTTGGCCGCGGCTACCGCTCTATTCATGCTCGGCCTAACATTCTTCGCTCTCTTCAATTGGACTACCAAACGAGAAGCAACCACCTCGACAGGATCCTCCACGAAAAAACTGGAGACATACAAGAAAATTCTTATGACCTCCCTCTGGAGTTCTGTGGGTCTTGCGATTGCTTCAGCGGTGTCGATCACCGAAACTTCGGTTGCGTTGCAGTTCTGGACCGTCGATATACCTCGATCAAACATTCTCGTGTCCATTGGGACGGGCATGCAGGTTTTGCAATGGTTCGTTGCTAGTCTTTCGGTACTCTTCACTCTCGCCGTTACTTCTTTGATCAACGCGAGTGAATCTAGCACTCTGCCTAGACCGGGAGGAATGGGATTTCCGCAAAAACCGGCAATGGGTGGTGGAAGACCTGCAACGCCTCAAATGCCACCAGGAGGTGGGCCAAGGTGAAACTAGTCATCTTGATCTTTTCTTTGATTGGCACTAGGCCACTGGAGTTTGTATTTGTAGTGGAAATAGGAGTTGCTGGTAATATATGAGGCTAAATTGACATCACTTGTATCTAATAGAATCCTCGAGACTGGAAGCCAGCATTGATGAAAATATACACAATTTGATAAAATTGATTCGTGTCCACAGAATTCAACGACCAAGTCACCTTGTGACTTCCTGCCTGGTTAAAATTGAGCTTTGCGTCTATTCCACTCGGAATCGTTCAAGAAACATAAGTTAATAGCAATATAATAAATATTCGAAGATTTAGAAATATTTGAACGCATCGAATACTAGACATGTTATTCTTGCCCGAAGAGAGCCTTCGGCAAGAGGAGCACAAGGAACGAAGTAGTAGCCTTGGCGGTGAATCGATCGCGGGGCTAGAATTTGAATTCAAAGGTCTATGTTTAGTGTTGGTGGATATATGGTTTACAAAAAGCTGTAGCTGCAGTGCAGCATTCCGCCAAAATATTATGAAATAAATCGGAATCATAACTTCGACGCCTTTGGAGCTCGCTCTTCTTTGAGTCTCACAACTCCCTAGAATAAAATTAGTATCATCCAGACAAGTTCAGAATAGGCTATACGGACCTCTTGAAAGCAAGTTGCCACCAGCGTCCCATCCGCAGCAAACATATGCTGCGTGACTACACCTCTTCCATCTCCAGACCACGGACTGAACATCTCGGTGAACATCCACTCATCAGCCCTAAAAGCTCTCGGCTCATGAAAGTAAATAGTATGATCCAGCGAAACCATCATCCCAATCTCAGGTCTCCCAGCCTCATTATTCAAGTCGTGGCCATAGCCCTCAGATTCCTTCAACTTCTTAACATACGCTTCTCTCTGCGCCATATCATCCTTCAGAGTCGACTCTTTCCCTTCGGTTTTGTTACTGCTCGGTGCTCCGAACCTCCATAGATCATGTATCCTCGAAACCGTACCAATAAAATATGAGTCTGAGATATAAGCCAACGCGCTCAGGTGTGCTTGGTGACCCCCAGCTTCACTGATCCTCCCACGTGCTTTGATCCACTGTCTCGTCCGTTTCTCATGTGGATTCTTACTATCTTTATTCAACATCTCAATCCTATGGCTAATAAAAGGGCTGTCACCCTCTTCCTCCCCGTTTGGCGCAGAGGGTTTATCCAATCCTTCTGGTAACGGCACTGCATGGTTGATCGTCTTCTTGCCTCCACTCTTCTCCCTCACAAAGGACATGGTAGTTGTGAATATACATTTCCCCCTTTGTCGAGCCTGGACGGTGCGAGTTGCAAAGGACTTCCCTTCTCGGACATGCTCGACATAGTACATGACGGGTATTTCAGCGTCTCCGGCTAGCACGAAGTAGCAGTGCATGCTGTGGATTGTGAAGTTCGACGGGACGGTACGCTGGGCGGCAGAGAGACATTGTGCTATTACGGCGCCGCCGTAGATACCGCGTGCTCCTGGTGGATGCCAGAGAGGTCGGGTGTTGGTGTAAAGGTCCTGGTAGGAAGTAGTTAGTTTTTTGGCATTGGGAGAGGGAACAGGAGAACATTATTTCATACAGGTGCAATGGCAGATAGCTCTGTAAGTTCTAGTACGTTCTCTATTGACGATTTCGAGGGATCGATAGGAGGAGGCTTGACAAGTGTTGCATGGTCTGCCATGGCTGCCGAGGTGAACGAGCGTCCGTTCGCAAGAGGATAACGCTGCTGGGGAGTTAGAAGAGCAATTGAAGGTATTCGAATGGTAAGTCGTCGACGAGAGAGAAAAGATGTTAATAGAGCGACGCGTTTCATCCCCTTTGATAAAGACCAAGGAAAATATATTACCTGTTCGGACGTTGAGCAAATGCCGAGGTACACCGGGGTTTCGTGAAACATGGGGCCGACATTTTGGACTGGGGTATGGTGGGTCCACTTCACATGCTCTTCAACCTCAAACAGACCACCAGCATCTTCCCTCGACAGTGACGAGGATTTCCGGAGCCTCAAGACACGGCCGGCATTGAGCTGACACAAACCCGGAGATGCCGTGAAAACCGAACCATGCGAACCATGGGGAGACAGGAACGGAAAGCGGGTGTTTCAAGTATCGAAAATGCTGAAGCAAGTGTGCATTGATCTACACATAAATCAGAGAATCTGGAAGATCCATAATGGCTGAGGGCGAAGAATTTCAGCCGGAATGACGTTCTTCGTAGCTCTTCAACCCAAGGAAGGACGACTTCGTAACGGTATTGGGCAATGAAATGATACTCGACACTAGGTGAAGCGAAGGTTTGAGAGAAGTACAAAGAATTCATCTTCTCATTCTTCCGAACAAGTTATTTATCGAGTTGGCATCAGTTTGGAAGTCGTCTGCTGTTGTTCAAACCTACCTAAGGAGAAGAAGAATAGAGACTTCAAGCTGATGTCACGTGCATTGTCTCAAATAGGTATCTACCCAGTAGGTACCTTACCTCAGGTATGTAGCTTTCGTTCAGAGGCTTACTGATTGGCACTGCACTGCTGCCTCTGGTTGAGCAGCCCGATAGGTGGGATTGGAGATGCCACTGAAAGGATGATTTCTGCGGTTTTCCCAACATGCTGGAAGTTGTTGTCTAATGGAAATGTTTGGACTGGAGGTATGGTTGGTCATAATGACAATGCTACAACCTACCTACGACCGCTTTCTCCAATGATTCAACCTCTTAGAATTCTCAAGCAACCTCAAAACAAACCACAAACCCTAGTCCGAAGAATGGGGTAGTCAACCTTGTAATTGATCTTGAAGTTGGCCTCGGTATTTCTTTCACAGCACTGGCTATTTTCTTTGGTCACTCATATCGCAAAATCTCTCTCTCCATCAGGTTTACGGGACCAGAACCGCCACCTGCGTATTCGACAGATCGACCACGTACATTGGAACCGGGGACACGCATGGAGGAGTTTCGTGGTCAACAGGATTGAAGTGAAAGGAAGAAAGTCAGTAAAGCTGTTGGGTATGAGTGAAAGGATTGGAGCTCTCCGCATGTGAATGTACCATGACTTTGGGGGACAGTGATGAAGTAAGGGGATTTCGGTGTCGTATGGGAAACGCTACTTCTTGAGTCTGGTCTTTTCTTAGGAAAAGGAATTCGTTATAGGAAATGTGCTGAAAAGGCTTAAAACAACATATCCAAAGATGTCGCACGAAACGGAGCGTTGAGTGATTGCTGAAATGGTTGTCTAAGGAGGAGAAGCTCGTAGGGAGCATCTGAGAGAAATAAAAGGGGTGCTGCTGAGTAAGCCTAGCACCGGGAACAGTACGGCCATACCGAGCTCCTGGTGCTATGGCAACCAGTCACCCTGACGTGCGACAAAAGATTTTAATACTTTCTAAAAAAAAGTTAAGAATACACTGTCTATTTCTTTCTTGCACCCATTCTCGACCGAAGGGAAATAATTCCCGTCCTGGGGTAGGGGAAGCAGTCACATGATTGCGCTTTACGTAAGCTTCCTCACTGCCCACCAGACCATGTCTTCCTTTCCTCCCATTTACTTCCATCAACAATGAAACCCTTCAGCTGCACCAGCATTCATCGACGCCTTCATTTATTCATTTTCAGCGCGAGCAACAAGTATCTCCGGCCATCGCGAAGTTTACCCCCGCGTCCAGCTGAAAGCATTCTACACAGGCCGCTTTGCACAAGTTCATTGGCTGCTCAGAGAGGCCGTGACACCGAGTCCTGCACAGTCCTCGACTTTCTCGAGCGTAGTCCTGAATCTGCATGTCTCTCGATCCACTCACTGCCTGCAACAGGTGCGCGTTCAGATCCAGGTATACAAGCATATTTCGATCGGATCACGCGCATCGGCACCATTTTAAGACCGATTCAGTTGGGACAGATTTAGAAGGGAGGGCGCTCTGAGAGCTCTAAATATAGAGATGGAATGTCTATCGCCCCGATGAGTATAATAACACCCTTCGCACCCTCTTTGATTTGGAGAAGGACCTTTGCACGTTGGTGGAAATCCTTCAGCAGCGTCGTACCGAATTGACTTCCCTCCTCGGTCCTGCATGTACTGCAACCGGCAGTCTGAACATCTCTTGTTACTTGCGGCGTTATTCTTCCAGTATCCGTGTACTCCACTTGGGGTCGGAAGAGTCAGTCACGGTGAGTCCTTCTCATGTTGCCCCAGGACTCTGAAGTCGGAGGACAGAATGCGCGATTGCATTATCTACAACGAGGCCAAAATTTTCGTACTTGCGCAGCATCACTTTCCACCTCGGATGCATTTTCACCGTTGTACGTCATTGTGGAAGTAATGGTGGGAAAAATTGGTGCTGGTGGGCTTCAGCCTTCAGTCAGCCTGCGAATCTGCCCTGTGTTCTTGTCAGCCTCTTCAGCTTCTTCAGCAGGACCGGGATTCTTTCAGCGAGGCGAGCGCAAGGCAGCCACCCAACGCCATGGGAGTTGCATCAACCGTCGTGCAACCCCAGGGAATTGAGCGAAGCCATAGGCGGAACCTCGATCTGAGGTCTGTCCTGCTCGTTTTCGTCCAATTAATCGACTCCGCTGCACCGTTTACCACCTATCGGCGACGTCGGTGAAGAAATGGCTCACAAGATCCCCCACCAACTCACGTGCGCGGTGTGCAAGGCTGCCTTATTATGAGTCCTGAAAAAGTCCTGCCTGTTCTGACCAGAACTATGCAATGATTCAGAGGACTGACTTATATCGCTGCATGTGGCAACATGAGAAGTTTCTCTTCACTCTTTCTTCTAGCCATCCCAAGTCGTGGCAACCTACCAGAGACATCGTGACTCGACAACCAAGGACTCCAAGATGTCATTCCTTCGGAAGCGCAGTCGAAGCCAATGCTCGTTCTCCAAAGGAGATGAAGAGATTACGGTCACAAGAGTGCAACAGAACGAAATTAATCGACAGTCGCGCGCAGAAACATTTGTTTCGTCGAGATCTTCTGTGGAAGTTGGCGCATCTGACTTCGCGGTCAATGATTCTTGCGTGTAAGATGGCCCCACCATCAGCCACACCAATCGTGAACTAATGCAGCCTACAGCATTCGCAACTTTCCAAAGCACAAGTCATCACACCTGCGATTCTTAGCCTGGGTTGCTTATACCCGCAAATACACTGATGAGTGGATCACGGAAGATGAACGACGCACTTGTCCTTTACTCTGGTGTCGGTCGGTCTTCAAGGACCAGGAGGAGATGCTGAAACATGTATGGAATTGTCAACAACTTTCGAAAGGTCTCTATTGGTGCTTCCATTGTCAGAAGCCCGAGCGGGTGGGAAAGTTTCAGTGCAAGAGATGTCAAGGACTCCCCTCGCGAACAGATCGCATGGCCTCGGTTGCAAAGAAGATCTTCTCAAAGCTTGGATCGAAACCTCACCACGCTGAATTCTTCGCGCCTGAGCCCGAACCGCAGAAGACCCTCTCAGAGAAAGCAGAGGCCTTAACGACATCGTATCCTTATAATCCTGCAAGCTTCGAAGGCATGTCTCACTCATTTAACGAAGACCAAGTTGTAGATTGGGATCACCAGTACCCTCAGGAGCTTCCAAATACTTCAGTCTGTCGAGAGTTGCCGGGCGATTGGACGGCAGCTTCACACGAACTTCCAGATACCTATATCTCGGAAATGCAAGGTACAGAATGCCCCATAGAATTGGGAGTCGGATCGGAAGATTGGGCGGACAACTTCTATGCATCGTCTTTAGAAGAATGGGACATGCCTGCAACCAAAGGCAAGGGCACATCCCCAAAGCTAGCCCGTATCGATACCTCTTTCACGCATCTGAACAGTCATATAACCCCCGAAAATCGCATGGAAATGTCGCCACAGAAACATTCGATGGATTCATGGGAGGCTTCGCTGCCAGATACAATCATCTCTCCTTTGAGTGCATCAGGAGGACTTGATTATAATACGTTTGAAGTCTCGCCCACAGACACTGAAGCTAGTGGGAACTCTTTCTTCACGGACTCGGGGTATTCGACAGCAACAACAATGTCAGCTTGGAGTACCACGGCGACTAGCTTTGCAGATCCCGCTTCCTTACAACGCCATGCTAGTAAGAAGCAATCCCGGCCTTTTGGGACGATATCCAATGATTGGGTGAATAAGATTGCTTCGTCGAGGCCTCAAGAATTATCCTTGATGCCAGTATTGGCAAATGTGCCGCAGATGCCTAAGGATATTCAGATGACTATGGGTTCAGGCAGCAGATTTACAGGATCGGAGCAGCCTGTATTGACCTCAGGACATTGGTCGGATAGCCGGAGTCTAGTCCAGTACTTTTCTGAGATCTTGGAAGCACACATTCAGCATACCAAGTCTTCACTAAAGCAATTACCATCAAGTCCATTTGTCACGGAGTTGACGGCGCTGTCCAGAAGTTCAATGGCATCCATTGGTCTGGAAGCGTTAGCCGGTGCTCTTGAAGGACGAAAGCCGACTTCAATTGTCCAGATATTCTCCTTGACCCATGTAGCATATGCTTTCGCCATCGCTACTGATAATGACGGGATGGATGTCCAAGATCAGCACTGGTTCCATGATTCATTATCATGGGCCGAGGAGTTGACATCACAAAACCAGCGCCAAATTTATCATGAGATTGCTCGCTCCATTTGGCAGCCATTGGACATTTTCGCGAAAGATGTACCATATGAGGCGTCTCGGTCATCAATAGAAGAGAATGTGCATCTCACTGCTTGCAAACACTTCTTGGATGGTACTACATTGAAATTGCTCCAATTGGCACCAGCGCTAACCGTTGTATAGTATTTGAAAGCTTCAGTACTCCACAAAGCGTTCCGAGCGTGCCACAAGGAACATTTGACTTCTCACAAGAGATTTTCCAAAGCAGATGCAAGACGCGAGTCATCGATGAGCTGATTAGAACCCACGCTATCGAAGCGTTTGACGCCAATGTTGTAGCCATTGGGAGGCGGTTACGAGAAGGGAAAATCACGAATACTCGCCAGCTTGAGCTGGAGCTGATCTGTGCAGGGAAGGCAAGTCTTAAACGAAAATTCTGTTTGGTTTAACTTACTAATACTTATTAGCTTCTTTCACAGCCAGCGCAAGTCTTCGCAACATTTGTGAAGCATGTTACACGCCTCTGCGATTCAGTCTACCGAGACGAAGCGGGTACCTCCAAGTCAAGAACAGAATGTCACATCCAAGACATTTCTCTCATCAAGCAATGCCTACCAGAAGATCGCTTCATCCATGAGCATGAAGAGGATGATTGCGATCATGATGAACAACATAATCACGTCCATAATAGCATAGACGATCTGCTAGACCTGGATTTTGACACAAGATCCGAAGATATCGAGGCCTGCATCAACGCGTTCAAAGACGATGCAGACCAGACGCTGGGCCAAATCGACATCAATTTCACCACTCAAAGTGCTTCAGCATCAGTTCACACCAACGGACAAGCACCATTCGTCCAGACATTCAATTCAACACATCAGCAATCAACCTCTTCCTTCCAACAGCAGCTCCCTCCTCAATCATCAGCTTCAACTCCACAGCCCACTCCCTCTGCATCGTCCCCCGAATCTAATTCGAACAAATACCGGTGCCACTGCGGCTACACACCCTCTGGCGAAGAGCGCTGGAAAGCCTCTAATCTCCGGCGTCACAAGCGAACACAGCATCCGACGGAGCTGCGGGTACATAGCTGTGGATACCCTGGGTGTAAGAGTGTGTTCACGCGGAGCGATAACCTGAGGAGTCATCGGAGGGACAAGGGTCATTTTATGGGGTACGAGGGAGACTCATTTGCTGGGGAGGATTTGAGAGGGGTGGGAATGGGGAATATAGAGAGGGGGTCAAAGAGGAGGAAGGGTGGTGATTAATAAGGCTGCTTTATGAAGGAGTTCTTGACTTTCTGTATGGAATTTTCAAGATGCATATCTGGCGTTTGAATGGAGTATCATCCGGTTCCGCATTATTTTAATTCAAAGCATATCAGGCGTTGGAGAGAAGGAATAGATACCCAAACACGTTGCCTTAATACAAACAAACTACTCAGGTTCCTTCTCAGGTTTTGTGAATGAATTGCATGCCATATCTACAATTCTGCTTGGCAAGAAAGAAAGCCTCCTTCTCAATCCTCTCTGTCCCTGCTCTCACCCATCTTTCCCTGCCCTCACTAAACCTTGTGAAATACACCCCCAAGATAATCGAAAGCCCCCAACGGCACACCCAAATGTCTCAAAATACAATACGCCGTCGTCAAATGGAAGTGAAAATTCGGAATCGCATACTCGGACAAATATATCTGTCCACTCTCGAAACGAAAATTCCCCATCTTAGGAGTCTCCATGATGACTTCCTTGGTAGCGAGAGAATAGAGATCGGACTGTGAGATGGAGAATAGAGGGGTGGAGGAGAGGAGGGTGATGGTGGTGGCGATGCGGGTTTGCAGGTCGGCGAAGGTGGTTTCGTCGTCGGTGAGGGTGGTGTTGGGGTGGCCTAGGACGCGCACGATGAACCATTTTGCGGTGTTGGAGAGAGATTGGATTTGATATGTGATTCTGCCAGGGAGTTAGATCTGGCTCATGTGAAAAGATTGAGGCTTTTGGGAGGGAGGAGGGAAGGGGGAAGGGGAAAATACGGTCTCATGTCATCTCGTAGGCGGAAGGTTAGGATATCCTCGTGTGGAATCCCTTTTTCGTCTGCGTAGGCGACGGCTTTGTCAAGCATTTTGGAGGCGTTGTGGAGGTATTTTATCATCACTCTTGAGAAGAAGATTAGCTATTGGTTGATAGGTGCATTGGGAAAAGGGGGAAGCTTCTCGGGAGAATTTGGAAGGGCGTGGATCCCACTGCACGTACGGGATGGATTGTTCGTAGAGGGAAGACATATTGGTGATTACTTTGAAGGGACTTGATGGGGTGGTTCTGGAGAAGTTGAATGTGGGACTTTGTTGTGTTTTCGGAGTAAGCAGGCGACTTGGGGAGCTGGAACAGAGGCGGTGCTGTAGGAAACGAGAAAGGGAGAACATGAAAAGTGCTTCAATGCCAGTCTATAAATTGTATCTTGAGTTTTTGGGATGCACTTGCGTATATATATCTACCAGAAAATAAGTTTGATTTCAAGCTCTCGGATACAGCTGTCCGAATTGGTAAACATCTTCAGTCAGCAGAGTAAGCTCTAAGATAATCCCCGCCCCTGCAGCCGCCTGTGCATTAAAGTAAGATGGTAAGCCAATGAAAGCGCTTGCTTCTTCATGAAATTAAGCCTGGCGTCGATCTCATATTTCCCACGAGCACTCCTAGTGGAAATAAAAGGCCATATTCATTGTCCCTGGCCACACGTGGATATTTGACCAGATCTGGACTGGGTAGGAAACTTATATTCCAGTTCTACCAGAGTCTTCGGGACTTGTCAAGAGATACATTCTAAACGTAAGGAAAAAGTGAGTGACTATTGAAATGTCCCAGGGCACTTCGTACATTGAGCGCCGCATTCGGTGTCCACCACGAGACCCAGTTTTGTACTAGGTACTTGGCCTTGGTGCTGGTAGCACGTGATTTATACTTGTGACATGGAGTCACTTACTCTTGAGTACGGACTGCGTACCTGTCAGCGGAATATTTTAGCCCTTCATACACCACTTGTACTTTTCTCTCGCAAGCAGGTGAGTGTGGCATTATACAGAATCGTAGACAGGGATGATGGTTTGATAGGTCGACATGGGCCACCAAGCATGACTTGCTAGCACTCATAGGTGCAGCAGACCGTCGATATAATTGGTTTGACCTGTCAATTGTGCTTCTTCGAAAGAACGGCGTCATGCACAAAGGAACCCGACATAATGGATCAAGCAGATTGGCTAGTTAGCGCAGATCTGGTGGCGACTCTCCTGCGGTGACATGCGGTACAGCTCGTGCTGTTTACATGGGCGTAAGCCACGGAGATTTGCTCAAATGTCTTAGCTCCGCTGTGCTGGCCTTACTAGCTGAGAAATAAATCCCCAATACTTGGTAAACTCATCAGTTGACCCTGTGGGGGTGGCTCGTGCTACTGACCTCTGTCACTTTCAGTGTGGGGGTGACACACCGAGACTCACTCAAAATGGCATGCAGGTCCAAACAGAAGAGGATATCTTAAGCGTAACTCGAAGAGACTCGGCTTAGTCTCATGCCTTCAGACGCACCCTTGACTAGGCGTCGTTTTAAAGTTTGATACAGTGGATGCCTGCCTCTGGCAGAACTTACAAGCACTGTGTAACAAAATTCTGCATGACCGCTGTAACTCTGAACTATGATGTCCATGATGCCTGTCTTAGCCAGAGATCACGAAGGTTTGCTGGCAATAGTCAGTGCTCGGTGAAGAGTAATCATGGAAAAGTTGGTTGACCAGTTGTAGTTCTCAGTTTCAATGCGGTTGCCCAACTTGTTGCTGTGGTAGCAGACAAGACCTCACCGTCGTCAGCTTAACAGGAGACTGCCACTCAAGACGAAGAGTAATCAATGAGCTTGAAAACGAAAAGGTTTTCCAAATTCACAGGCTCAGATATTTTCAAGTCCTTCTCGTGTTCATCGACAAGCGAGCCCCTTTTCCCCACCTCGAATGCACTTACCGAAAGAAAAGTTCGCCAAGCAGTTGCCAATATTTATTAATCTTGGCTTCCAGAGATGTGATCTTGGTAATCCTCAAAGTTTCTTTGCTATTAGGAGTTATTGATTTTGTGGCTATCAGGAGAGCATCAGGTGGACAGAGACTTGGCACTTAATCTACCAACCATTTGACCAAATATTGTAGATTTGGCCTTCACGCAGCAAAAAACCTTATCAAAGATGAATATAGACTATTTGATCTCGTCTCTCCGGTGATACATGCTGCTTTGGTGCTACATTGACCGCGCTGTCGTTGAACCTGTAGTCCGCGCCTCTGCGACGAAAACTCTCTTCTAAATCGGGGTAACGATCATGAGACTTGATCTGACCTCTTAGATATACACAGCAATACCTGAATCGCTGATTCTGGGATATCCATGTTGTATATCTCGAAGGAGGTGTGCGACCGTAAGGATTTCAAGCGTGCTATTCCTTTGTGTAACCCGGTAATAAGTATCGGATGGTCGATGTACCGGCACCTGTTTGCCTCGACTGCGGTCTCGCTCTATAGCAAAACATTCTCGCCGACCCTTTCCGATCTACGATATTGCGGCTGGGCCGATGCCGTTGGTTGTTGGTGGATGACTTCTTCTCTAGTAGAATTTCTCCCCTAGTGATTATGATTGGTCCTGAAATAGCACGAGGAGTCGTGGCTATTATTCCCCTCACCCAAACTTCCATCACTCGCAGCCTCGCAGTGCTGTACTGATATCAATTTCAACATGTCTATGTAGCTGCCAAAGGAGACCATAGGGACTCGGAGGAACGTGGGCGATTCTCTGACTGAAGGTTTTGCAGATCGGTGGTGGCAGCAGGAGGTTTCCATGCAATCGGAAATACTCCTGCAGAGAAAACGCAATACTGCAGCCCAAACTGCCCAGAAAACCTGCTGGCCGATTAAGGGGTCCTGCGACTTTGCCGAAGGACAAGGGCTCTGTGTATTCCACCCCGCGGATTTCGGTGAGACCCAAGTAAGGCATCCGAGGTAAGGTCCTACAGCAGGACGGCATGCTGCAGGAGATTTTCTCAAATCTGCCAGCTCCCGAAACCCTTTCTTTCACAGAGCCACATGGCCGACATTTCTATCTTCAAATCCGTTTAGCATAGCAAACTCAGATTTTGTACTGGACCAGTACCATTTGTCTGTCAACTTGACTATCCAACCTACCCGCTGCTGTGACACGAATGGCATGGCGATGGATAAAAATTGTCCGTTGTTGGCTGTATAAATGGTTGATATACTTCCAGACTTGGGCAAATACTCAGACTTAAAAATCCAGCGCTACAAGTTTGCTTCAAAAGTTGGTACTTCTCCATTTGAGTGTGCCATTTTACTCCCCTCCTCGAACACCTTCAAACCCTCTTAGAGGCAGACTATCATGTCGACGCCAATGGACACTTCCGAAGAGTCTGTCCATTACTATGTTTCTTCCATAGTTCTTTTATCCAGAATACTGACGCTCTTGAAGCCATCCGGATCCTCCTTCCACCGAGCCGGCGCCCCCACCGCCCTCTAAGTTGACCAGGGAAAGCATAAGCCGCCTTCCTGTTGCACCTTCCAACTTGGAGATGTACCTTCAGCGGGAGTCAAATTCCGAGCCGCTTTTGCTTGAGTTTCAAGGCAGGGGAGAAAGTATGAAAGACTGGCTGGCGAAGTGGAACGAGTGCTGGGAGGCAGCCAGGAGCATGTAATTGACGTAAATCATAGGTTAGTAGGTGGCAGTTTGAGATGCTCATGGGAAGGCAGATAAAAGCGAATTGTTTTAACGGTGGAAGAATTTTTTTGACTTCACAGGCGACACGCTCATTTGAACTAATGTTTGGAATGAAAGGAGGCTCGCGGACTTTACGCTCGGAGCTTCACTAGCTCACAATGTTCATCATTCTCCAATCGTTATAAAGTCACTTGGACCTTTAAAAATAACTGCTGAAAGCATCTCAAAATTTAAGACTGAAGCAAAGCGCAAGAGAATCGAACGATGAAAACTTGAACACCACTGGCATCCTTGGGAGAGCGAGAAAGGGTAAAAAGTTTGTGAACATCAAACAGCAGGAAGTGAAAGGAATGGAACGTTGAAAAGAACCACTGCAGCGAACAGCTTGACATGACTCTGCTAAGATTTGACTGCAATTTGATTCGCACAATACGCTTCTCCGTTCCTCTTTTTATCCCAAATTATTAACACTAGCAAGAGAAACTACCGTTGCCCTGAGATGCCATGAATTGACGCTGATGCTCCACGCTCGCAACCCAAACCTTCTCCCAACCCTTCCTAAACTCAAGTAGCATCTCCTTGACTCTACCCTTCGGCATTGGCAACATCTGGTTACCAACAACATGATCCCAAAGCTGCTTCACCATAGTCTTGCTCCACTGATGCACCTCCTTAACGGCATTAACCACCCGTTCAGAGCCGCTTCTCCAACTGGCAACTTCGTGCGCAAATGCTTCGACTTGCAAACGCCAGTTGTTGATATCGATTTCAATATCTTGGAGGTAGGCTCGCTCGAATTTTTGAACGGTGTATGAGACCAATAGGCTTTGCAATCGGTTCTTCAGCAGGTAGGATCGCTCGACCCAAGGAAGCAGCGCGTGTGGTGGCTCTGGGAATATATTGATATTGTGGAAATAAGCTTCGAAGCCGTATTTTTGACCCTTGCACTGGGGACACTGTTGTCGGCTTTGAGGTGGAGAAGGACCGTCCAAGCTTGGCAGAGTTGAAGAGATTGAGGTCAATGGTGGAAATTCATTTTGTTGATGTTGAAGAACCTCGAACTGTGGTGTGTTCAGTTGAGGAGGAGGGTAGTTGTATGCACGGTGCATTGCCATGTAAGTGGAGAAAGGACGTTGGTTGTAAAGCTCGTTAAGAGATGGAAGGTTCATGGTAGCTTAAGATGGTATTTCCCTAGAGTGCCAGTTTCTTGCCCGGTTCTAAACTAACATATAGCATTCCAATGAAAGGATGGGGAATGCGACAAAAAGCATGCATAGTCCGACATGATTGAAAATCCTGGGCAAACCTGCTCATGGACTGGCTACAAAGAGATTTGCGGCCAGAAAAGTCACAGCCTTTCAGCTTGCGAGGCAAGACACTCCGACCTCAAGCATGCTGCAGTATCATGTCAAGCAAATCTTTGACAATTTCCACGAGACAAGGTGTCAGTCCCAACTATTGTCTAAAGAATCATGTTTACCTGCGCTTTATTGGGTTATGTCGGTAAGCCACATAACAGGATGAATTAACGCCTGAAGAGTAGGCTCACTTACAAAGAAATATGGCAAGAGGAAAAATCCATGCACGAATGATATCACTCCTGCTTGCCAGGTCTTAATTTGCACAGGCCGTCGCAGAATAATGTCATTGTAAACCTAGAACTGAAAAGCTTTAGCGCGAGAAAGGTGTAGCACATGAAAGATGCCAAACTGTGAGTTATCTGTTCTCCCGAAGCAGAGAAAGAGGGGCCCTGGAACCTGACATCGCTATAAGGCTTCTGCTATTCTAATTGAAGAAGGCAAGCGATGAGACGGCACTTAGCATAACTTAGAAAACGATTCTACGGGCAGATATCGATGGACAACAGGCTAAGGTTGGTACTAAGAGCAGATTGAAGTTGAGTTGTGATTGGAACGATGAGCTGAATATAGAATATGACATCTTCCAGAAACACGGTTATTGTAAAGGCGACTTGCTCTGAGATGATGACAACTTTAAAAAGAGGCTATTGAGCTCGAGTTGTGGGATTTCTTACGCGGCTCTTGAACGTGCTTCATCTCTAGAATGAGGAAAATGTGCTATGCTCCAAAAGTGCATATCATCAACCTATGACACTCGCTGGAGGCACGATTGGCAACACTGCATATCTCACTGAGTAAATTTTGGCAGCCTGGCGTCAGCAATTCAGAGTCGGACATCGTCCAAGAAGATGGATGACGTTGATTCAAAAAGACATCTTAAGAGAACAAAGGCTAGAGACTCACACACTAGATCAAAGGCGGTGAGCAGCGGCAGAACGGAAATCTCCCGCCATCAGACCTCTGAACATCACCGTACCTTCACAACCAACTGCTAGCCCCAAAGATCTCATAAACGCCCAAAATGCCTAAAGAGAAATCAATAAACCCCGCGCAAGCCCAGCGCAAAGCCGAGAAGGCGAAGGCGATTAAAAAGGGTATGTCCTAACCACCCTTCTGCTCCTGCTCCACTAACCTATTCCTCCAGGTAAAGCAGAAGCTGCCTCTCGACGCAACGAAAAGCTCGCCCGCCGAAACCCAGACCGTCTTCAAAAGCAACTTGATGAACTGAAAGCAGTCCAAACCAGCGGCGGCACCCTCACCTCACACGAGAAGACCGTTCTAGAAGGCTTAGAACGAGATCTCAAGGCTGTACGGAAAGCGAGAGAAGCATTAGGAGATGCCGCGCCGAAATTTGGTTCCGGGGAAAGGAGAGATGGTGGTAATAGAGGAGGCAGAGAGGGAAGAGGTGGTGGGGCGTTAGGGAAGCGGAGGAGGGATGATGAGAGCAGTAGTGAGGAGGATGTGCCGGAGGATGTGAAGAGGATACCGATGCCAAGGGACACGCCGCCACCGATTCCGAAAGAAATACTTGATAAATGGTATCAGAAGAGGAGAGATAGAGCTGCCCAGAATAATGCTGGCAGAGGTACGAATGCAAACATGATGCCGCTTGGGGATAATGAGCGGAGGGTGCGTTATGCGGATGGTGCGCCAGAGAGGCCTGCTCCGAAGCTGGAGGCTCCAACTGTTTATGAAGCGAAGCCGGTGATTAGGGATTTGAGGAAAGAAGCTGTGAGCTTTGTGCCTGCTGCTGTGAGAGCCAAGCTGGATAAATCGAAGGGAGTGGGCGGCTTGGTGGAGCCCGAGGAAATGGACAAGTTAGAAAAAGCGGGGTACTTAGCAACGACAAAGAAGAGCGGGACCATAGAGACTGATGAGGATAACAAAGCTTATCCAGCTCAGCGAGGCCCACGAGCTGCGATGATGGAGGAAGTAGAAGACGAAGATGGTTAGATTCGGTCATATAGAATCTTTGACTGCAAAATATATACCCCATTGAGTACAGGCTTGAAGTTCAGTTTGAATTCAGTTGAATTCTTTCCAGTCAGACTTTAGTTGTGGGAATCACTTGAAAATATATCGTACAGTCAGCGCAAACTTAGTCTCATCAGGTCTCAATTTCAGCTACTCTACTGACTGTTCTCAGGGTTTACCAGATGGAAACCTCATTTTTGATTCTGTAATCGTCTATTCATTGTTCTTCGTATTCGTCATGAGAAGTGAAATCTTACCTTATTGATTCCATAGAATGGTCATTACTCTCAGATGAGTTGTTTGTCCGGTAGTATCTGAGCTATCTCGATTCCTATAAATAGGTTAATGCCTGCCAGAAGTTCAATCAATTCGACAATTTCATCTTTATTCTAATCTGAATATCTTGCTTCGTCTCATCTAATATCTTTCTCACTATTACGATGTCTCGGGAACGTGGCGAGTATGAAACGTTGGAGTTGCCTTCAAATGAAAGCAACGCAATATCCACTTCAGAACCAAGCACTACGATCTCGTACAGGCCAACCAATCCCCTCTCAAGGGTCCCTCAAGAAATCAGGGATCGTATTCAAGATTACGCAGACCAAGGACAAGGCCAATTACACCACGACTATCGCACTCCAGCTTTCATAGTTGCCCTCAGGCCAGATAGAGACCTGTATGCTGGAGCTCTTCGTCACTACTGGAGGACAAATGCTCATATAACAATTCAAAATGAAGAAGGATTTCTCAGTAAGCCAAAAGAAGAGATTGAAAGGCTGAGAAATTTGCATATCACATGGGGAGAGCGCCTGTGAGTCCATCCCAGCTTTGATCTCCTCAGACACACTTCAAATTTCGTCCTAATCATACCTTCACTACCCAGCACAGAAAACCCACGCATCAACTTCTTCACCCTTTCCTCCAGGCCCGACGTGTATGCCAACATTCAAAGCATTATTATTGACTTCGGCCGCAACGTCCCCGGTCACGTCAACTTTATACTCGAACTAGTCAGCCAATTACCCAAGCTCCGCAGGCTTGGGATTCGATTTTGTGGTCCGAATGAATACAATGGCTCGGAAAAGTCGTACGATGGTAGAATAGAGTGGTCGCTGAGTGAGATATATGCAAGGCTGGGGGTTGTGGCTAAAAGGGAGGAGAGAGATGCTCCGGATGGAGCACAACTTTGGTTTTGGGAGGCTGAGGAGGGGAAGGTGTTAGATGTTGAGAGAATCAGAGAGGTATAGTGAAAGTGATCACGGCCTGCTGATTTGATTGTACGTTAGTGGAATAAGAGAAGCGTTGAAATTGTGCCTTTGTCCTGTTTGTCAAATAAAGTACCTAACTACGTGTTAGCACTTTCTAACCTGAAGGCCTCAAATGTCGTGATCCATCTGTGAGAACACCAGAAGAGCAACTTAGAATATGCTATGGATAGGAAAGGTTGGGTCAAGGATTGGGGGTGCCTGGCATTATTCTATAAAAGGGGAGACAGTGCTAAAGGGTTGGAGAGGCAATCTGGTCTCGGGGTAGGACTCTTGTCCGAGGCAGCGAGTTTGGTATATTGATATTCTTCAAGCTGTGAGAGTCTCAGCAACGATCGCAAACGGTTGAAATTGGAAGGAAAGAGCGATCGAGAGCTTTATGGTATTGTTTCGATGGGGACCTTGGAGTACCGGGTTTTGCTGTCTATTCTCCTCTTCACTTTTGCAAGCCTGCTGTTCCTTCCAACCTCACGGCTCTCTTCGTCCCCAAGATTTCCCAATTAAATTTATCCTCATCCTCTATTCCAAGTTTCCTTGTAGCATTAGGTTTTGTTGATATTCCAGGTTCGAAGTATATTAAAATTGATTCATCTCGGGACTACACCTGAGTCGCTTTTGGCTTTTGTTCTTGTCAATATGACTACGGGAGCAGATCGAGTCCGAAGAAACTTACACAGATATCTCCATGTACTTCCATCAGCCTCGTATTTTAAAAACTCTTCCTTGATCCTCTGGAGTTGCCATCGCCTCCAACGGCCGCTCGAGCCCTCGAAAGGGTTTGAACTCTTTGTTGCCAAACCCAGTCTGGATATTTGCTGAAACCGAAAACTTGGAAGCGTATTGAGATTGAATTGGGTTCATCTTGACAAGGAATATTGCTGAATAGAGTCGAGTTGTGGTGGTGCTGAAGCTGCCCGGCGCGATGTTATTAGGAGGAAGAAAATCTAGCGCAATGAAGCTGGTGTGTGACGGAAGAGATCCAAAAAGGAGAAACTGAATGCTTTAAATGAACTATGTGCTACGATATTTTTGCATTAAATTTTAGAATTGATGGTATCTGCACATCTATCAAACAGAAATTACATGTCAAGAGCATCGGGGTGGAGTGAATGTTTTGGTTGACAAAAGGGGCTCGGTTCACCAACCAATCAGGGCCGCGACTTTCTTGGCAAAGCTCTCCACGGTGGAAAAGGTGAACAACATCGGAAAGATCTCTCCGGTGTGGAAATGCCGAAGATTCGCCTCTGTAGGGGGTTATGGTTCTTTGGTTTGACCTCAAAGGGAAACCGGTGTGACCGCTGTCTCTAGAAGATCATGAACAAGCAAGTCATGAATGCGCAGACACCTACGGAGAAGGTATTGTGGACTGGATTGAACTTCCAATGCTAGACGGGCTAGAGGGGAATAATTGGCAAAGCGAAAGTACTGTCTAAAACTAAGAGGAATGTACTGCATCTTCAGGGACATTGGGATTTAGCTCATAAAGACTTCCGGAGGTGTAAATTGAAAGCCTCATCTTATGCAGGCTGCAGAAACACTTTAAAGCCTCCAGTAGCAGCGAAATCGAGTGAATATCTAGCATAACGTCTGAAGTTGACCCAGCCTCATTCATAGACAAAACTCCAAACTTCTTTCAACTGCCGTAACCTTCCATCCCTTCCACCCAGCTCGAGCCATTCTGATTGTTCCTACTTACAATGGGACAATCAACATGCCTCAAACCACCAATACACCTTCCTTTCCGATCGGCGAGGTTTGGGCTGGGAACAACGAGTACCAAACCTCCTCGTGGCCGTAGCCCACTATCCTAAACTCTTGGCAGAGGCCATCGACTGCTACCACATAAGCTCCTTCCCCCTCCCCAGAAGACGACTTTCATTGTACACACACTGACCTGTACTTTCAAACAAGCACACCTTCCAAACAAAACGCCGCTTCCTCCTCGTCAACAACCTCAACAGCATCCCTCGACCTAACCCCATTTCGCTTGCAAACAATGCACCTTGGTTTTTGGCAGCGCAATGGAACGCCAGATACATCAAACCACCCTTTACCACCTTCCCGATGGCAATGTTCCCATAGGGCACCTCACTTGTCCCACTCTGTCCGCGACAGCGAAGGAAGGGATCAAGGATGGCAGACGAAAGCTGAATGAAGAGGTCGACTGCAAATTGGGAGCTATGGGCAAGTTAGAGGCGTAGAGCACGTCTCGGATGAATGCACAGTGCTACGAATGTTGCTTCTGGGAGAGAATAGATGTGAAGGAGTTTTCCTGCAAAACGAACTAGAGAGTTTCGAAAGCAGCTCTTTAAAGCGCTATCCATTCTCAGGGCTAATTCGATCGGCTGGTGAGTTACGCATTCCTTAGCCGGATTCCGACTTCCTTGGCCACCGTCCTGCTATCTAGAGAACGTGCAGATGCATGGAATGACGAACGCCTAAAGGTTCGTGATCTTGCGTTTGAAAAGCTTGGGCGTGTTATCACCAAGGGCGTTAAGGAGAGCATGAGGACCTAATGTTAGGACTCCATCCTCAGATCTGCCGTGATGCTCACAAAAAGGTTGCGTAGTCCTGGGTCTGAAGGCGAATGCTTACTTTTGGGATCTACTTTTTATTTCGGATGGATCCTTTGGGTCTTAGTCCAGATGGCTCTCGAATAAGCTGTCGTTACCTGGGTATTGTCGGAAAGCCTTCTCAGAGAGCATGCGATGGAAGATAATGGCATGTAATTAAAGCCAGCCACACTAAAGCAGCAGCAGCAGAATTGAAGGGGGAAAAAGTCCCATGAACTCATCATATTTGTTGCTGAAAATGACTGCCTGCATGCGCTGGGGCCCAATCACCCCCTGGCAGCATCTCAAGTCTCTATACAACCCACTTTTAACGCCCTACAGGGCCAGAGACCGCCAGTCATCCACCGCCCAGCCAACAACTCGTTTTCTCATTCCCTCTTCCATAACTGATACACAAGTGCCGAGCAATTTCCCTTCCGCTAGCCAGCAGACCAAGCCATTATCAGAGGTACACTGAAGACCCTTTCCACCAACTTATCAGGAAAGCCGCTTTGACATTTGAAACACCACCCTCTGAATGCTGTACTCGCAACGTGGTGGAAGTAGAAATTATATGCAGGACACCAAAGACGCCGATCCCCGATGCAATATTACCGAAAAGAAAAGCGGAACAGAACAAGAATGTGTGCGTTGTGACGCATCATGAGTATGTACGTTGTCAGCCCGTACAGGTGACCATAGCCAGGTATTGTTGTGTAACCCAAGCCCTCCAATTGTCTATTTCCCGATATTCATCATTATTGTTCCACGAGAAGTAATCGTCTCATGGGTTCTCGTCATGTATCCTTGCACACTCCATTCGAAGACCATTAAAGCGAGGTAGAAAAAGTGAAGTGTATGTGTAAATTGGAAGTCGAAAGAGGCCGTGAATGGAGAAAGGACTGTCGTGATGGACAATATTAGGTCTGAATTGGAGGCTTGATGTCCGCAAGCATCTCCACAGATGAAAATGATGCGCCCTCTGCACATGACTAATATCGGCGGAATTTCTTCCATTTTTAAACCCCTTCGAATCACCGTACGCCGATTGGTGGTCGATGCCCAAGGCTGCTCTGGCTGCTATGAGCCGACGGCTCGGAATCGATGTTGGCGCTGTCACCACTCCCCGCGCTAGCGCTCGCACTACCCGTCAGACTTCGAACGTTCATGGGACCTTTGGGTGGATGGAGGGCGCTCACCCCAGCATATTGCTCAACTTGTTGCGGCGCAACTGCATTGCCTTGACCTGGTGGATGGCGCGGGACAGGTTGCCGCATGGCCCCTGGAGGTGAAGGTCTACCATTTCCATTTGTCGGAGGCCCCATATAACCATTCGGTCCGTTTGGTGGTGATGGTCTTCCATTTCCTCTCCCGAGCTGAGGGCTGTAGGGGTTGCCAGGTGACTGACTTGCCCTTCGAGCATACCCTGGTGCTTGTCCATTTGGTGGACCGCTATATTGCAGCTCGTCGAGTCGCTCAGCCGTCAATGAATTCGTCCTAGACTCTCTGCCCATTGTTTGCCTATCCACGTTGCCATATCGATTTGAAGAGTACCCCATCAGCGGATCGTCCATTATGTTATCATGAAGCCCCGACGTCTGACCAATTAATCTCGCGCTTGAGCGGTTCCGGGGAAATCCTGGTCTCATGAAACCATTTCCTCTCCGTCCTTGACTCGCGTCACCATATTCGGGATTCTTGCGCAATTGGCTCGCGCTTGGAGCTTTTCGATTCCGCCGAGAAGTGACGCTCATCATGTCAAAATTGTCGGGATCAATCAATGGGGGCGCGGGAGCATCCGCAGGATCCAAAAACCCATCATCCTCGTCGTCGTCAAAGCCGCCATTTCGAACAGACGGTGTTGGTGGACCTCTGCGAGGGCCGCGGCCTCCAGATCTCATGCGCAACTCCTGCTCACGCAGAGCAAGTTCCCGTTGCCTCAACATAAGCTCACGTTCTCTAAGTGCGAGATCAGAGCCATCTCCGTAATTTGATTCTCCAGACTCAGGAATATCATCGTATAACACCAAATGACTGAATTCCTCAAGATCGTTGCCTTCTAAGGAGCCACGCCTTGATTGGTTTCTTGGTGGATAACCATTGCCAGTAACTGGCCGTCCATAACCGTTGGGTGGGCCACCATTCATAGGGGGTGGACCTCTTCGCATATTCGGCGGTGGGCCATTCATTGAGGGTGCTCTCCCTCTCCCTCTACCTGGGCCGGGTCCAGGTCCGGCGCCGTTCAATGCACCGTTCATCATGGCTCTGGGAGGTGGGACTGAAGATAGTCTGACTGGCGGAGTCATTCCCATTGGAG
The DNA here is from genome assembly GCA_002865625.1 of Hyaloscypha hepaticicola. Classification (NCBI taxonomy): domain Eukaryota; kingdom Fungi; phylum Ascomycota; class Leotiomycetes; order Helotiales; family Hyaloscyphaceae; genus Hyaloscypha; species Hyaloscypha hepaticicola. The sequence goes on along the minus strand of KZ613465.1, from coordinate 905,192 downwards.
ATCCTACGGGAACGTCTTTCCTCTGCTGATTGACGATATTGAGATTGTGGAGAATGGCGTATAAAGTCTCTATTCGAGGGACTCGAACACCAACGCTTTGTGCAAGCTTGATTGGCGATCCAAGATATGTTTCCACCTCCATTGGCCGCTTCGCTGCAAAATCCTGGTACATGATGCTGTTTGCTTCTCCAGGGCGGATCATTTCTGCCATAATCTTTTTCTTGAAATCTGCTGGAAAGCTGCACTCCTGAGCATTTGCGAGAGCGAGTAGCTCGTCAAAAACATCGGATATCAATGCCTTGACGCCAACTTTATCGAGGAGTGCAGCGTGAGATGGTGTATCAAAAATGACACTCAATGGATGAAACGCAATAGGACTAAGATCAAAGTTAGCTAATTCTCTCGAAATCTATGACACTACTGCTTACCCGATCATCCTTTCATACTGCTGCTGTCGAATATTGGTAGAAACATGGCAGTCCACTTGCCCGCTACTCAAAGTCATGGCTAGAGCATCCGCCATGTCCCCTTGTATTGTGCTGGGCATCGCAGGATTCTTATTTGCTGGGCCTACCCATATCTCTGTTGAACCCTTATGTTCAAATTCGCTAGCTCCTAATTGTGTAATTTCGGCGCCGGAAACGAGGGAAAGGACAACATTGCTGGGGAACCTCGACTCGAGATGTGATTCAACTCCCAAAGTGTGTGTGGTGTTGACCAGTATGCATGTATGTTGTGGGGTAACGACTGATTCGATGACGGCTGCAAGATCGTAGACATCTGGGAGGGCTTTAACACAGAGTATCACGTAGTCGAATGCGCCTTCTTTTGTGTTTGCTGCTTCCTCAGGTGCTCGAACAACTGTTGAGAAGATATATCAGTATGGTTTAGTTAATTTGAGGTTCGTGGAAAAACGTACCATGTCGAGGTTTGAACCGTTCATTGCCGAAGGAGGTTGATCTGCGAGAATTGGGATTAGCTGCTGGTCTTGCGATGGAGACCTTCATGTCCCAACTCACTTGAACGATATTCCATATTGAAAGACAGCATCAAAGCCAGACTTCCACACTAACGTCACGTCGCAGGCGTTTGTTGCTTGTAATCGCCATGAGAGGAACGCGGACACAGCATTGCCGCCGACTACACAGACATTCAGTAAGTCCATTCCCAAAGAGCAATTGATGCATCAGCGCACGAAAGCAAAAAATGAGAGACTGGTGTGGAAGGAATGTTGAAGCTTTTGTGAAGTCACGACGGAAATGTGGAGACTTTTGATTTGAGGATGGGACTGCGGAAGTGAGACCAACCTGACAGGATCCGCAGCCGTGGAGGAGACGGAGCCATCTTAGACCAAAAGGGTAACACTTCGTGATCAGATTCGCGCGTTGCAGCTGAATGAGCTGGCTTGGCTCTACCGCTGCCGTGCTAGAGGGTGGCCGTGGCCGAGTCGCCTCCAGGTCGTCGCCAAAAAGTGTCGTGAATGGACGTTGCTTCTGCTGAACCAGCCTCCTGTCTCGGGGCCAAACGGGGGCTGATGCAATTGGGACAGGTATCCTAGAACGGTGCTATAACGAGCGTGACGCCGCCAGAGAAGGACGATCTCTGTGCTGCGGGATGTGCGTGCGTTTGTGTGATTTGCAAAAGAGCGTGTTTGATGGCTTTCTGGCTGGAAGACGGGGCGTGTGAGAAAGAAGGCGTTGACACAAGTCGAATGGTTGTAGGTCTACGGCGTCAAGGCCTAACCAAGGACCTCGCGTACAACGACCGGATTGTGCAGATTGGCGGCAGGACGAGTAGGATTGGCCGAGCAGTGGGCAATATTACATTAGCAGCAGCAGGACCTTCGACCTTGGAATCCCTGGATCCTTGGCAGTTCGTTCGGGGCACTCGGAGTCAGGGACGGCGGCGGCATGGGATGAGGAGGGCAACGGAGAGGAGCGTCGACTTTCGATTCAACACTGCAGAGACTGACTGACTGATGCCTGACGGGTGCGGCGCGGTGAGGCAAAGTAGCAACTGAGTGAAGAGATGGGCCGAGAGTCGATAGAGCAGACCGCAGATTCACACGTTGTCGACGAGGGTTGCCGAGGGGAAAGTGAAGGTGTGCAGCATCAGCAATTTGTCGTCTATTCTGTAGTTGCTGTACAACGCGTTCGCGTTCCTGGTGCAGAATGTAGCGGATGGAATTTTGGTGATGGTTGGGGCCCGGCGTGGGTTCGGGCTGGTCTTCGGTGCCCCCCAGATTCCCGGGCGAGGTTGAGAATCTGAGATGCAAGTATTCGTAGGCGAGTTGCGCCTTCCCCCTTTGGGCCGTGGCAGCCAGAGCCTTTAGACTTCCACTCTCCTTTCCGACTTTCAAGGAAACTCCCTACCAGGGGAGACATTTTTGCCTCGCTGTAACGACAATTGGCAACGCGGAGTCGGAGACTCGAACAAAGTGATACTGCCATGCACCAGAAACAGTCCGCACTGCAATAAGTGCACGTGCGGCAATGCAATGATTTCCAGTTGCTATCTAGAAGCCGGATGGAAGAACTTCATGCAACACGCAACAGAACCACCTTGAACCAGCTCTCACGTGTAAAGCATCAGATGTACAGAAGAGGTTGCGGTCACCAGCAGCACAGCATGGGAAATACGATCAGGCTACAAGAGCTCGATTTGCTACAGGACTATCGCGGGGCAGCCACCGAGGCGGGACGTATCAGGCCAAGTCAAGCTGAAAGAAGCTTTGGGGCTTGTAGGACCCTTCCGTGTCGACCAGCAGAGAGCTTCATCTAACAGCCACACCGCGGTGAGTCGGTGACAGCATGGAACGATTGATGCTTCCAGCACTCCTCCTGGGGGAGTGGAGGGGCAGCAACATGGAGTACATGCACCAGCTGCATAGTGCCCAGCTTTCTCGCATTGCTCTCTGTAAGTCATGACTCCTGATGTCTCTCCTCGAAGATCTTGGTTTCTGACCGCCGGTGCCTAGAAAAATCTGGAGAAAAGCCAATTCATCTTTGATGACATTCCTTCCTCGCGGGGCATCGTGGATGGCGTTCGTCGTGCAAGCAGAAGAGTGGAGCCTTGATAGGGTTGATAGAGCGCTGCAGGGAAGAGCACAGGCTGTGCAAGATTTCCAAGATTGCGACGACAGGGGGAGCTTCAACATCTCCCCGACCAGCCCACCCCTCGGAGCACGGGTTCTCCCACTCTACACTCCCAGCGACTCTAGCGAGGGTGCCGCCATTCTTTGTATGCTACATGCTGCTCCTCCTAGAGTACGACCAGCTTGTTCACTCGTAAGCTGCGGGCTCGCTCTCCGCACATGCCGATAGGCTGTGGAGACGTGAATTCGACTCAGTGTGTACGCCCAAGTATGGAATACCACGCGTTCCGCCGTTCCGCGCGTAAACCATTCCTCGTTCACAAGCTTCAGACTAGGTCGTAGGCTTTTCTTCTGGTGCTTCACAAGCCGTGGCTTGTTCGGTCAAGCGCGTTCGCGTTAAAAACCATTAAGTAAGGACCCGAAGTTAGTTTCTTCCTTCTCCCTCTTGAATACTTATTGTCTTCACGGTCGGCTGCAACAATTTTCGTTAATTATTTTAGCATATCCCACGGTCAATGACGCTGTTTGTCTTAGAATTTTGTAGGGGTCTTCCGATGGCTTGGCCACTGCAACACGCCGCAAAGTCCCGCAGATGCATGTTGGCCGTGCGAGGCAGATGGCAGAGAAAAGATGGGGCTTTCAAACCAACTTTCGCAATCGTCTCATTCATGTACTACATGGGGTTTGGCGAAATCCCCGGGGTACCTAAAGGGACGCAACTGCTGCAAGGCCAACGGGTCTTCTCAGATAACGATTTCTTGATAAGAACGTAAAGCCGAAGCCCCCTATTATTGACCTTCTATTGAAGGGCTGCACACTGCACTCTCCTCCGCTCATGGGTTAGCATAGCAGAGCGTGACCAAGCAGAGTGCCTTGCCTATCATTGAATCGGTTTGCGGCAGCAACTGCCTTTCTCACCGCTGCAACTCTGCAGCTTCAAGAAAAAGCATGTATGACGTTGTCTCTGGTTTTCTCAACCCCTGCTGCGGATCGTATGAAGGACCGCAACGCGAAACTAGTTCCCCTGCGCACGGCGTTCGAATCTGCAAAGCCACGAGTGCAGCAGCACTAGTTGGAACGACTAGCGAAGCTCGCACAGATGCATTCGATGAAAGTATCAAGATCCTCACGGGTTTCAGGCCGCGGCTTTCCAGAACCACGAACACCCAGCCCCATCTCAAAATACAGGCTTGAGGCGTTCCCGAAGGTTTGATGTGAAGATTCAAATAATAAGTGGATAATCCCCCAGTTAATGCGTCACTCGGTGGTGCTGGTTCATGAAAACATGGATACGATGTTAGACGGAGTACAAATTCTGCATGCTGAGGCTACCTAATCTATTTAAGAAGTACGAGTATTTTCAATTTTTCAATTGATTCTCGTCCACAAGTTCTCTTCCCTCTCGCACGCCCGGTTTTATCCAGGAAATCAACCAAGAACGGCTCCGCTACCGCCGAGTGTCGACTTTTGCTGACCAGCGAAATGAGGAATGTCAACACGAGGCACGGCTGCAGAAAGAATGTTGGAAACTTGAAGTACCAGTGGCGGTGGTCATCCCGTGACTTAAACCGGGAGTACCTGATCTCTGGGCTCAAGTGGACTGCATCGCATTCAGGTACTGAAGAAGACTTGCTTAAGCCCGCCGTTCTCGATACCCCCATCTCTTCAATGCCCTTTTGATCGAACAATCACCGAAGATGCCGTCACCCCAGCATGCTGGGCAGCAGGCGGGTTCAATTTCGCACGGGCATCCTATCAGATAAAGTCACCGCCTCGCGTCTTCTAGAGAATGTTAGCTCCCCAGATGCGTATTAGCGGTATGTCACATATGCGGCATTGAACAATTCCCATGCGCTCGAAAAAGAAATCCATATCTATGGTTATTTCCTTGCTCGTCAGTTTTTCGCCAAGAATTCACCAAGATTTTCTAGGGGGCTTTAACTTCAATGATCTACGAGAACCATTGAAGAGGCTAAAGGCATGACGATCAAGAAATAAATTTCCGAGGGTGCGTTGCATTGAAATAACAGTAAAAGTAATCACCCCTGTATTTCCATCTATTATTAGCTTCAACGATTTTCAATATTCTGGTTGTGCTAATACGAAGTACGGGTCGCCACATTTTTCGCGTGGCAAAGTCGCCCCCCTTTTCCCGGCAGCCACGCTTGCCAGATACAGCCTCTGCTACTTGACGAGTTACCATCTTACTGGAACGTACGAAGTAGAATAATGAAGAAAGGAGTTTCCTCAGAGCGGGCAGACTGGGGAAACGGCCCCTCTCTTGTCTCGTCGCAAGCCGAACCTTAATTGCATGACCAAATTTTGAGAAGGCTTCCTCAACGATTGGAAACCTTCATAGTTGCACCAAAGATAGAAGCGCTTGTGGGTATTTGGTAGTGCTCTGCAACAGCAGATTCAACAACAATTCCATCCTCTCATCTTACCTGCAGAATCTTCATGTTTCAACCTTTTCAGGTTTTCGCCATACAAAGAGCACATCACCAAACACAGCCTCATAAGATCTTCTCCAGACGGAGCGTGAACCTACGCCCTATTCCCCGCATCCCGCTCCAACACTGCACAACAAAAATCTCCGACCCTACCAATACTACTCGCCACTGATCGCCGTCAAAGCACATATCCAAATTCAGACTCCCTGCTCGTCTCTTTGCCAATCCAACTCAAAACCTTGTTTTTGACCTTAATGATTCTACTAAGTATTGCCAGCGAATGCATAGCTCTTTCTCGCACTTGCGTTCTTGCATCTCTATCAGAACATGCGGAGCATCTAACCGCCTTTCGACTTCACTTGTTCCTGTAACACACTAACTCAAACAACTTCGAAATCTCTGAGCATGCGAACACATCCAGGGTTGCCACGCAGAGAGCAAGCATATTCTCATGATAGTGCTACGGCACTACGGCACTGCCATACTCTCCATCCAATCCACCACTTTTCCTCATCCTCTTCTTAGCTCTCTTCACGGCTCCTCCCTCTTCCGAAGCACTTTCCTCCCCGACTTCAACTAACCATGGGAAAATCCGAATCCGATACCATACCATATCAGCAATAGGAACTTTGCCTCCGGATCGTCCTCGACTACTAACGCACTTTTGCCTTTGCTAAAGTAGGTACACTATTTAGCCTCATGATCCTCCTCGCAAAAAGAGATGATAGGTTTCCAGGTTTCTCTTGCATGTGTGGAACAGCAAGACGACATGTTGATTTTGCCCCTTTATTTAAAGAAACGTCGACAGTGCTAGGAGTTAGATGTTCAAATTCACTTCGTGAGAAAGCCAGAACCAAATCGCCTCCCATCACTTCCCTTCTCTGCTCCCGGTGACAACTCATTCCGTATACATTTCTCGCAGCGCTTCTTCTAGCTTGATGATTCTCTGAAGCACACGGAGTACAGAGCAAATACATCTAATAGGTCTGCAAATGTCATCTTCCTCTATCACCATCTCGATCAAGCATATCGCTCCTTTATTTTGGGAAGCCTAGCCCTCTTCTTGGGAATCAAACGCAGAGTTCGAAGGCACCGATAGTCGCGCCGTCCCGCTGAGCGTCAAATCCGTCCACTCCCACCCCAAAATCCATATCTGATAGGTCTCCCTTCTCCTCCCTTCTCCTAAACAATATCTCGCCCCTCTATTCAAAGAAACCTTCCCACGTCGTCCTAGACTTGGAAGGCCCGAGTCCAAACGCAGCGTCAATAGTATCAATAGCCGTCGAGCCTCACTTCTCTCATACCCTTGCCTGCACTCCTGATAGGATACAGTATGTGGAAAGGAGGAACTCATCTCGGGATTTACCTCCGAGCCAAAAACCCAATCCCTAGAGACTACCGGCAAGTTGACAAACGCTGCTCTTCCTCCATTCAGGAGGCGGAAACCGCTGTTCTATGAGAGATGGGTAGGAGCATCTTCTCCGGGTTGAGTCTGTGAACCTGTACCGCGCTCTTGCTCCTCCGTTTGTGCTCTGTCCGCTTTGCTTGCGCTCAATGTGATTTCTGTACGACGAGTACCTCATATCTCAGTTACAACTCGTTTCCACTTCTGCCTCTGCCTCTATCTTTCAACGTTCCCGTCCCATTCCCCTTCCTATCTTCAAACCTTCGAGCAGCATACCCAAGTCTCCTCGCTCTTCCCCGTCCCCTTACCATCCCAAGAACGATCTCAACAGCTTCTGACCAGATCTAACCTTGAAACTCCACTACTGTATCCTCTGTAGCCTGCACAACTACCTCGCCTCACATGCCACGATCCCTTCCACACACTTCTATCAACCTCCTGCTCCCCATCCTCGACTCAAACCTCCAACCATGTTCCCTATCCTGTTCAACAGCATACTCCGTGGAACAATGGGAAACAGCTAGACCATAACCTCGAACTCAGAACCTTTGACGAGAGAAAGAGTCTTTCATCCTATCTTCTACAACTTGCTGTTAATTTTTTACCTTAAGGTTAAGAGTGGATACCGTGGCCTTGTGTCGTGCTCGCTCGAGCTGGTTGTAGAAAGCTCAGAGATAACTGGAGACTGGAAGGAAGTCAGATGAAGTTTAAATGTACAGCGGCATACATGCCCATGTTAGTCATCATGGATGAATACTGAAGGAGCGCCTTGATCTTTTCAAGTCTAGCATGTATATTGTCAAGTAGAGACAACATGTATGGCAGAGTAAGAAATCGTTTCAATCACTTGAATCAAGGTTCATCCATTGCAAGTTCAATTCGATTCATTCTCATAAACTTTTTCTATTCTCCCTCGATCCACCAACATTGCTTCCCAGATTCCCATCCATCCCTCGTCCCATATTTGCATGCAAAGAAAAGAGCCTGCCAAAGGAGGCAAGGAGACCAATAACTCGAACACGCATCCCAGCCCACCAAATTAATTTGATTGCAAGGAAATGAAAGTGGAGAGGTCTGTTTATTTTCTGCATCCCCAGCCACGAGATAGACGTGAGGATGTGAGGGGTTCACATTTATGCGGCCATGTAGGAGCTTGCGTCGACGCCACCTGCAGGGAACTCCCTATCAAGACAGTGAGTGATGATCCTATGAACGTGAGGCAAGATGAAACTTACGGAAGCGCAACCTCGAATCTCTTCTCAATCGACTTCAATACTTCCTGATCGGCCTCACTGCTGACGAACGAGATCGAGAGACCCTTGGTTCCGAAACGACCGGCACGACCCACACGATGGAGGTAGGAGTCGGCGTCACCGGGAAGATCGTAGTTAATGGCCAAGTTAATCCGCTCAATATCGATACCACGGCCAAAAACATCGGTGGCGACACAGATACGCTCTTGGAAGTCCTTGAACGCCTTGTAGCGCTTGATACTGTTTCGTCGTTAGAATTGAAAAGGTCGCAATATAAGGCATATGACTTACCGTTCCTCTTGGCTGACGCCGGAGTGAACCGCAACGGACGGGAAGTTGCAGTCCTTCAGAAGCTTGTCAAGTTCGGTTGCACGAAGGGTACTCTTAACGAAGATGATTGCTTGGTTGAATTGAAGCTCATCGAGCAGCTCGTTTAACTTCCGGTTCTTCTCCTTCTCATCAAGTTTGATATAGTATTGTTGAAGACCGTGCAGAGTAAGCTTTGCTTCATCATCAACGTAGATTTCAAGAGGGTTTTGCATGAACTTCTTGCAGATGGGCCGAACCTCCTGGGAGAGGGTGGCGCTGAACATCATTACCTGCTTCTGAGTGGGCGTGGCTCTGAAAATTTCCTGAACATCACGGCGCATATCTAAGATTCATTTAGCATTAAAATGACAATAGTGCTGAGGAAATAGTCCTACCAATCTGATCCAACATCTTGTCGCACTCATCAAGGACGAAAACCTTGACGCTGCCAAGACGCAGGTGTTTGTCTCGCACGAGCTGATTCATACGACCGGGTGTTGCGACGATGATGTGTGGGTGGGTCTCCTTGTTCTTCAGAAGCTCGGCGTCCTTTGTAATTGGAGTTCCACCATAGAAAACGGAGGTCTTCACATCTGGCATATATTTGCTGAAACGAGCGTATTCATTCTTGATCTGATACGCAAGTTCACGGGTGTGACACATGACAAGAACGGAGGTTTCGCCAGCAACCGGCTCCACTTGTTGGAGGGTGGTGAGGACGAAGACGGCGGTCTTACCAAGACCAGATTTGGCTTGGCAAAGAACATCGGTACCGAGAATAGCTTGAGGAATGGCAAGTTGCTGGACTGTAGAGTAAATCGAGCCGATGTTAGATCAATGTCTCTCCAAGTGTATAATAATATGCAAAAGATCGCAACGTCCGTCCATCTTCGCGGGGTAACTCGACAGCAAAACATCCACCTCATGAAATACATTATCGAAGCAAAGGTACGATATTGCCACTAAAGCGGCAACCGACCAAAGCGCATGATGATCATTTTCAGATCGTCGAGATCGATTTGATCCTGGGGGTCTCTTGGCAATCCCTCTTGATGCGCCACCTGCATCTTGACTGCAACCATATCGCATTCATGACATCTTCGCTTTCGCGTGCATATCTTCCTCATACCAACTGCGTAGGTTTGCGCCCTGCCTCAAGAGACATCCCAGGATCGATCGTGACTTGCTGAATGGAGGGCCAGAGAGCTTCTTGCTTGCGAGATGGACGGACGCGCTGCAAGAACGAGAACGATGGAGCTTGGGGATGAAAGTTATGACTGACCCTCCGAAGGATGTTCGAAACCGCAATCGGTAATGGCACGCAGAAGCTCCGGCTTTAAGAGGAAATCGCGGAATCCGGTCGAGTGAATACCAACATAGCTGCCCTTCTTATCCGCGTTGCCGCCTGAGACCGTAAGGTCCCCCTTCTTTGCTCCTCCATTTGCATCAGCCGCTGGTGCGGCATCGTTGGGCGCGAGTTCCTCATCGGAGTAATCGATGAGATCTTCTTCGGCCGACATATTGATGTCAAGTGAACCGCTTGCGACGGCCTCGAGGGATAGATTTGGTGGCTAGGTGAATCGAGAGCTGCGCCGCAGGTCTCGTGTGAAGCTGAGGAGGTTAGGAGGTGGTAGAGACGACTTGCTTTGCAAAAATAACCAAGCAGTAGCCTTTGGCGATTGCTTGTAATGGAACGAAGGGGATGGAAGTCAAGGCTGAGGCTGTGACTCTGAAGAGGGAGGAGTTAGTGAGGTTGTCGCGATCCAAGGGATTTTGAACGCGGCTGAGCGCTTACGTCAGCAAGCTAGCTGAATCTAGTTAAGCGGCCGTTTGAAGCTCCGACAAACTCCAGCAAAATTTAGGGAACTTCCAGTTCTCTCCACGAGCATGCTCCCGAAACAATAACATTGAACTTGCCGTTGCCGTGGCCATGGCCAAAGGAAAAACCTCGAAGGGCGCCGGCAGCGTTCCAAACAAAGCCTTGCATAGCAGAGTATCGTATCTCTACCAGGCAGCAGCATACCTAGCTACCCAGCAACAGCATTCCACAACCATTCCAACAGGATCTGAGCCACAGGATGCACAATCAACGGCGAAGACGGGGATCATACAAGAAAACTCGTACCTCGACTCTGCGTCACGCCGACTAATCTCGGACTTAAGGGCTGTGTCTCACAAGATACAAATGCGAGTATCACCTGCTATGAAGCATTCAATATGCAAGAACTGCGATTCAATGCTCATCGACGGGTCCACCTGCACGAATGAAGTTGAAAACAAGAGCAAGGGTGGCAAGAAACGATGGGCAGATGTGTTGGTTCTTAAATGTAATACTTGTGGCTTCGAAAAGAGATTCCCAGTCGGGGCAGACAGGCAGACAAGGAGACCCCAGCGTACAAAGACAGCCGAGATACCAGGGGCAGACAAACAAGGAGCCATGGACGAGGGTTGAAGTGCGCCGGAATTTTATTTATGCCAATTATCAAAAGCAGACCCTACGGACTGACATTGGAACATGGGTCGAGAGCAACAGCCGGAAGCCAAGGAAGCCAAAATAAGGGCTTGATACCTATCCAGGCCAAGAACGGAGACACTTTGGCATAAACAGGCGCCAATGGCGATCACGTTGGCTTGGGACCATCGCGCGGCTTACCAGAGGATGGGATGCTGATCCTTTATTGGCCAGAAAATCCATCAATCCACAACTGGAAATGTGCTTCCTTCTCACGAATACAAATTTAAATCCATAAAATTTCATGCAAGCTTTGCTCAAGTGCTAGACTGCAATGACAATGCCCACTTGATTGCCATATTCGCTGAGCTTCCTTTTATGGGGGCAAGCCCCCTAACCCCCAGGCCTCGCTGCGCTCGAAGTATAGTAATAAGGACCGCCTTCACGGCAGTGGCCCCCGAAGCGCTATCAACCTCTTCTTTCTTTAATATTCTTTCGAGCGCAGCGAGGCCGGGGGGGTTGGGGGCTTGCCCCCATAAAAGGAAGCTGGTGGAGGTTATGTGATGCTCGCTGCGCTCGGCAAGATTCAGGCGAATTTTTCCGACTCCGCTATGTTACAAGTTCTCGTTGTTCATCAACATCACTATGTGGCATTCGTTGACTGAGTTCGCCGTTTTCGATGTGAAAGCCTCAGGTGGTCCTGTGTTTCAGCTTTTTATTTATTCATGCCGAGTTGCTGTTTATTGACTGAATTACAATACATGTTAGCCAGTATGGGACATCGACCTGAAAGAAGCTTCTCTGGGTTAAATTTGGGCTCAATACTGAAAATCAAGGAGTAGCTCATACTGCATCAGCGAATATACTTGCTAGTTATACGTCTGCGACTACGGAGGCCATATTTTAGGACTTCGGTGATTTCTCAAATTGTAGAGGAGATATTAGGTCGGCATGAGATGCTGGATGAACGGTTATGGTGTTGGGGAGAAATGGCTAGTGATGAGATCTCAGCCCAGAAGAAAATATTCCTATGGGAGGTAGAGTGTGAATGGAGCTAGGCTATGGTACATAGGGAAACAGCCCTGGCTCACGTGCAAGGCGAATTTAAGAAAGTCTGAGTAAGTGGTCTTGTGCACAAAGCTGCATTTGGTAATTTGAATTCATGAATTCGAAGATTCATCCTGTCTTTCTAGTCTACACTATAACCCAATTATGGTCCTTCATACACGTGTATCCCAAACCCGTCAATCCTCTCGCCGCAACTGCCAAGTCCAAGACAACCCCTCAAAAGTATCCTTCTCCCAAACCCAATACATACCATCCACCTCAGCCCTAGCCTTAGGACGGAACCCAACACTCTTCATAAGCACACGGAAGTCAAACGGCGTAATAGAACCTTCCCTAGTAGATCTACCCAACCTATCCTTCACAACCAGTTGTCTCGGGCAGGAAGACGTAACGATCAACCACCCAGCCTGAGGTGCGATCTCATAGAACTCGCCATCCGGCATGTGGCTTAAGTCGAAGATGATGATCTCAAAGTTGTTTGCGAAAGCGACTCTGGCTGATCGTAGTGATGCTGGGGCGATGATTTCAATGTAGTCGTACCTATCCAGTTGCTCGAGGTTGAACTGCTTGAAGGCGTTGAGGGTCGCGGGTGATATGATCAACGTCTGGGGAACGTAGTCTTCGAGCGGTTCAAAAGTAGGGCTGATCGGTTCGAAAGTAGGGCTGTTTAGATCGAAGTTGGGGGGTATCATTGAGTCTTGTTGTGCCTGTGCTAGTTGATGTAGAGCATCGAGATCCAATTGGGGTGTTAGAGTCGCTGTGCCCGCATAAGAGACTGGAGGGAGAGCTCGGTCACTGCAAATATAATTGAGCGACATTCTAATCTCTGCTGGCGGGAGATAAGGAGGGTTTCGCCGGGACTCAGCGACTTCAGCACTCATAAGAGGGTCGGAAATAGGTGGTAGAGTTATAGCGCTGGGTTCTGATTGTACTGCTGAATTTATATCGTCAAGACTTGCCTGTAGGCTTAGAGAATCTGGTCTTGTTGATGCAGAGGATTGCCTATCAGCGAGGATGATGGGGTACGAGATCCGTTTGGATGGATTCTCATCGTTGCTGTCCGACTCGGAGAAGCATTGAGGCCTTTTTGAAGGCTTCGGGAGTGGGCTCATATTGAGAATGGATTGTATATCCATGTTGAGATTATAATGTCCACTGAGGGTTGCGAAGCTTTGTCCGGGAAGTGGTGGGTGGAACAATCCACTCGACTCCCGGTGAAGGTTCTGAAAATCGAGGATGATTGATGATTTGAGAAGGTTCTCGCGCTTGAAGGCCTTTCAAAATCTGAGCTAAAAGGTAGACAATTGTGTTGAAAAGTTGTAATCGGGGTGGCATTAACTGAGGAAGATATAGATACTGACTGCACTGAGATAGTCCAATTCGAAATGCGCATCCTGAAATCTGACTATTCTTTTGCAGTCCATATTGCGAACTTTAGTACCTATATGGAATAGGCGCCTCGAATATGATCAAAAGCTCTTAGGTCCCAGGTTTAATTCAGTCGATATCTAAACAAGGCTAGCACCCATTGGGTAAGTTGGAATAGGGTAACTTTGCCCTCGATCAGCTGAGAAGCGTCACTGGACGCTGAGATCTGGTACCAGGAAATCCGATGGATGGTTTCATAGATGATTGCGACAAGAATCGTCTTCTATGTCTGAGATACGACCCGACTTTTACGGGGAATCCTCAGAATAGGGGCAACAAAAATTAAACGAGCACCAATGAACAGTACGAGAACCAATTGATCGGTAGGGAGAGTATCTTGATCCGGCCATATAAACCTCGTTGAATACTCACACAGCTTCCCATCTTGCCAGCCTGCCAATCTTCTCGCCTGAATTTCTCACGATGCACAGTCTCCCATCTTTGTTCCCTTTCTTGCCATCCCTGTTCAAGCCTTCTAATACTCTGTTCACGAATACTGTTCCCACAGCAACTCCTTTGCCTTCCGCAAGACTAAACTCGCCTGTGGTGATAAACCCGATGAGGTCTTCCTCATCTGGCACGAGTGGATACCCATCCTCCTCTACCTTGTTTGGTGGAAAAGGGAGCGGTGGTTGCTCCAATAGCGATTGAGCAAGAAGACGAACTCGTTGAGGGAGAGGGGTGTCTAAAGGTAGCCGCTCAAACTTTCTGGCTACTTTTGAATTTGGATTTGGAAGAGGCTTGCCATTGAATGTTTTGGGGAGCAGAGATAGCCATTCTTCGCGAGTTGTTGCTCCAGGACTGCTGACTGTGGAAGAAGCTTGGGATGATGTGGGCGCAGGCAAACGGTAAATTCGTGCGCAAGGTGAAGCAACGCCGCGAGACACGAGGGTAATGCGAATTGTTGCAACTTCGGGTGGAATTGACTGATCGGGCAATGCGGACAAGAGCAGTGAAGAGAAATTGGATTTCGACACATGGCTAATCGGTAATTCGACTTCCTTTGGCGCCATCTCGGAGGACTTTTGGGTGTTCTGACTTGTGTCATCGGGATTCCCAGTGTCTGGAAGAGGCGCAACCTCTAACAACCGTTCGAAATCACATGCCCATCCCAGGCCAATCTCTCCCTTCCTGCTCCGGCCAAGATCAAGAGAGCCCCATTCAATCCGCTTACCTTTCGGTCTCTTCTCCCATTCCTTCTTTCTCTTGGCTCTTTCCTCTGTTTCCCACGTGAAACCCGACTTTGTGCCGGGAAAATCCACTGGAAACCACGGCACGCCCTGCTCGAAGTGGATCTGACGAAGTTCTTGCAATCCTCCGAACCGCGGGTTGCCGCCAGACGAGAGGGGGAAATGCATCAATCCATACCAGATTGGCAAAATACATTTCCAGGGAGCCAGAAGAGTCCATGTGCCTTGCGCAGACGGCACAGTTGGGCGAGACGTCAGAAGCATGATAGGTATTGGAGGATCTGTTGCTTGAACAGAAGGATAATCACCCGGGTCTGCCAATGACTTGCGGTGGTTCAAAGACTTCTGAGCTGGCAGGCGAGTTGCTTTAAATCGAGCGTCGCGGTCAAACAATGCTGGAGAACCTGTCGAGGCATCGACTGGCCAAGCCGACAGCATTTCGAGACGGGCAAAATTGGCTTCCTCGTCGTTTTTCTTGTGCATTTTGACGGGTCTGGGCGGATAACGAAGTCGGGGATCCATAATACAGAATGCCAGTAACGCATTTGGAGGCAAGGAACTGGGATTCGTAACCCCAGCCAGTGACTGAAAGGTTTTAGCATGCTCCTCCCGATCCTCTTCAGACTGAATATATGGATGTAGAATGCCAAGCAAAGCCTCTGTAGAACCCGGTCCGATTATATCGATGCTTCCAATTTCGAATCGCAGGTCTTCAATATGCACTGCAGGCCGTTGTAGCTTTGACAATCGAAGGGTTTCAGTCCATGTCTCGAGAAAGGCAGAAGGATGGATTCTGATAAAGCACCGGAGTAATGGGGGCTTCCTGGTTTCCTTTACTGGCTCATCGCTGGTCGGAATATTCGATGGACACCAAATAATTGTGGATGGACCAATTAGTATGGATTTATCGTTGATATTTCTGCTCAGCCATCCACTCCAGCTCCTCCTCCCATGCCTCCACTTTATTCCCCTATCCTCCCAGAGCCACTGCTCCGTAACACCAATTGCTTTCAGCAGCTTCTCCAGACTTGTTGCCGGACCCTCCAAAGCAATGGTGCTCATGTAACTCATATCCCATGCCACAGCTCCCCTAGCTCCAGCTGCTCGATGTGTTGGCCTGTAGGACTTCTCCGTCGATGTGAGAGGAATAGAAAATCTCCACAACGGACTCTTTGGCTCTGTCATCCTCGCCCGCTTCGCATGCCACATATGCGTTGGTAACCATGTCTTATGAATCTGCCGCTTCCTGAATTTCGATTTCGGTTTTGGAGGTTCATTTAGCTTGTCTTTCCGGATCTTAGGCCGGGCAGCTCGAGTTTCTATACCAACAGCTTTATCTCCAGTATTAGTTTTCAAAGCCCTCTTCTTCGCTGCCAAAATCCCTAATCGTTTTGCTGTTTCCGCACGCAACCTGCCCCTCGTGCTTCTAGGCTTTCTTTTACTTGGATCAACGGTCGGCGTGTTATCATCCTTCATCTCCTTCGCCGCCCGCTTCTGTAATCGGTTTGGTACCCTTTTGACATTGTGACTCGCAGTCCTCCTTCGCATGTCGCGTGGTACTTGCTGAAAAGCCCTAGTTGTCCGGTTGGCCTTTGATCGTTGCATGCCATCTTGAAGGGCTTTGATCTCGAATTCTCGCGATTTAAGAAATGATTGGACGTCCAGTTCTCCATTCTTCAGCGCTGCGTCTGAGGTCTGCCTCAAAATTGATCGTGCATCGTTAATCGTCTTGGCGCGTTTATAACCGCGTCCTGTGTTGGACCATTTCTGATTGCTGGACGAGGACGTTGGTGGATTTTTGCGCTTCTTATTTCCTGAAGCAGCAGAGTCTGCTGAATTCTTTTTCGGTAGCATTTCGGACTTTCCTAGTATTTAGTTGTTGTAGAGAAGTGGTTGCAATGACGCCCATTATTTTTTGGGTCACAGGTTTCTGCCGCTCCCCACCGCCTTTGCTCCGCTCGTGTCTGGGCCAGGGCCAGGGCAAGGGCTGCTTTAAATATTGCTGCCGGCAATGAACCATTTGGTTCCATCCATCTCATTAATTGGCAGCTAGGTCATCACTGTACTTTGTTGTTCAATTATCGACACTACTGAGGATTTCCATCCAATCTCCCATCCGCCGAGGACACCACTTGTTGACCTGCCAGAACCACTAATGCGTCTGCCATTCATAACTACTGTCCTAACAAACCAGGGTTGGCACATCTCACTGTTTTCTCTGGTACAGCAGAGAATATGTGTCTCCTGATATCTTCCTCAATCGCCTCAGGCTTCGACACCGATCAGCTTTACGGATGTCCTTCCCACCCATCCTCACAAGAAGCCTCTCCAATTCCGATGATTCGGCATGAGGACGACCCATTCATGGTCCAGCTGGTGCCGGAAGGTTTGCTAACAAATGTTCACCAAGTTCACCAGCTTCAAGGTAGTGTTGAGATCTCCGTGAGTACGTGAGAGATGTGCCGGGTTGTGTCACAATCGAAGGATACCATGTCGCGTGAGAGGTTGGCGTACACGACAGTTTTCGAGGAAGATATTTTTGCGAAAGAAGGTTGGTATTTCTTCAACCATTCTTGTCTCGATAATTGCAAGGTTATCGTGTTGTGCGGTGTGAGGCATTGAGAGAGTTGCATTAACCATTTGATGCACACAACTCGAGTCTCGATAGTTAACAGCCATATCTTGAGTCAAAGGTCCTATAGAAGTCTTGGGAATGGCATAAACGTGTGGGAACCTCCATGATGATGGTCGACGATCAAGTGATGTTCAAGCTGAGTGAAAATAATGAGCAATGGTTCAGTATTACAATTTCAAGTCGCAACCATTCAGCTGCATGCCTGTAGCTTCACCCTTATGCTTTCAAGTCCTCAATAACTGTACATGCAGTAATTCATCAATCTGACAGAGTCTTGAAGTATGAGTTCTCAAGTGTGTTTCCTTTCTCCAAATAGTTATAAATATCATTGGTGGACAGCCAATGAGGCAAGACGAATTGAGCCTGTTTGTAGTGGTTGGAGTGAGGTATTTACCTCCTTCGAAAGATTGAGAAATGAGTCGAGTGTTCATTATTTTCACAACCTTATCACGGACACAAACTTGGATCTTCTTGTTCTTTCTGCCAAGTTGAGTTCTCATACACCAGTGGGTGTCAGAATTCGTGACGCAATACTGGTTTTCAATGTACTGTAGCTCGAAAGACATTTAGAGCCTAATTGCCATTTTGCTTTTTTAAATGTTCCCTAATCTGGGGAACAATCTGAAAAGTAGTGGCTGGTCACTTTACGAATGTTCCATAAGTTACAGTACATTGAAACGCAGCTTTGCGCCACGAATTCTGACAACCACTAGTGATACACCTGAAGAGTGGATATAAGTGTTAAGACTTTTCTCAGAGTATTATATCAAGCTGTCAAGGCACATGCATGGCAGTGATAGGCAGAGTGCTTTGCTGAAGACGTTAGATTGATATTTAGCTACATGAAGGACCCCCACCCTAAGCGACTTCAACGATGGGATTTGTGGAGAAATACACCCCACAATGTAATGTAACCTTATAAAAGTGGGGCAACTCAAGCGAGCCAGTTCTTGATTACCTACCTTCCTCGCTTTGCCCATCCCCATCCCCATCCAATCTCGAGTTTGTGCCCTGTTTGATCACCACGGGAGGCTCTCCGAATTGCGGGAAGGAAGCCGTTGAACCCTTAAGATCTCTCTCTTGGAAAGCCACTCGGCCCTTGCTGTTAAAGCAGGTACCGGGGTTTTTGGCATGGAGGAACGTGGTAATCGCATGGGGAGTGAGGGATACTATTACAGAACGGAGGAGGCTATGCAGGGGCAAAACTTGTTTCAGAGCTTCTCTTTCTACCTAGAAAGAATAACTTTCCAATCTAAGTCCAAGACTTTCTCCCACAGTGGAAAGACGAAATATGAGTGGGCTATGTGGACGGTCGCAAATCTGGGAACACAGCGGTGAAGCAGTAACCTTCGGAACATCAGCTAACGAAGGGGAGGTCATGTTCCCCAAATATCGGCACTCTTATGCACGACTTCGAGGCTTCCCCGCATTCTCATTGCCCTTCCAGGATCTGGAGGATCGGAAAGTATTCAAGTCCGTCGGTCCGTCACCCGTAGAGACTCGACAAAGAGTCTTAAATCCTCAAGGTCCACGACTGATCGACACAGAAGGTAGCATCTGAAGTTTTCCGGATGCACGGGCTCGAAAGATCACCCCAATCTCATAGGATCTGAACCGAGCTGACCACTTTACCTCAGACACCCCAACGATGTACACTTTCTGACAATCAGCTCCGTCAATCACAAAGCTTCCCTGTTTCACCCGTAAATTTGTATTGCGAGCACTACTTTTGTATTCGTGGAAACTCCACTACCGCTTCTTCAATTATAGCGTCTAATTTTAGTGAAAAATGCAAACTCGTTGCTTCCACAGCCATGTGGTTCATGCTATAAAATCTATCAAAGAACCGATGTACTTCAAAGTGTCAGCAACAACCATCTCTTGACGACCTGCCTAATCTTTGTATTCGTCACACTTGTGCGTGTTTCTGTCAAGATGAGATTCAATATCTTTTCCGCCGTCACGGCCATTCTCTTCTCCTCCTTAGCCTCCGCTCAACTCTCCGGCAAAGTTGGACCTACCACCAGCACGGCTTCAAAGGCGGCGAAGAAAGTATGCAACATCCTCAATTATGGCGGTGTAGCGTCCAAGAATACCGACAACGGTCCAGCTATCGCCTCTGCTTGGGCTGCATGCAAGTCGGGAGGAGAAGGCAAATCTACTACTCAGATGCTCCTCCATTGTCTGACAGGCTTTAGTCTATATCCCTGCGGGAGATTATGGAATGGCAACTTGGGTGACGATTACCGGAGGAACAGGAGTTTCTATAAACCTAGATGGGATCATTTACCGCACTGGGTAGGTATTGACGAAATTTCGAGAACTGCATATACTGATTGTTGAACAGCACTGCTGGTGGACACATGATTATCGTCGAGCATACTACCGACTTCGAGTTCTATAGCAGCACCTCGAATGGAGCTGTACAAGGCTACGGATATGTTTTCCATGCTGGTTAGTACATTCTACTGAGACATATTCAAGGGCTGCTAATATCATTGTTTTAGCTGGCACTTATGGGTATAGCATCAATATTCAAACTGACTTTTTCTAACTGGAGCCAGACCACGTATTGTCCGACTTGTCTCAGTCACTAACTTCTCTTTTCATGACCTCGCCCTGGTTGACTGTATGTGTTTTCAAAACTTCTGTTGCAAGTTGACCTCAGCTAATTCAACACAGCTCCAGCCTTCCACTTGATACTAGACACATGCACCAATGTGGGTCGAGGCTTACTGTCTATGATCGTAAGGATCTGCCGACTAAATCTTCTCTAGGGCGAAGTTTACAATACGATCATCCGAGGAGGCAACGAAGGAGGATTGGACGGGATTGATGTCTGGGGAACTAACATCTGGATCCACGATGTCGAAGTGACGAATAAGGATGAGTGTGTAACCGTGAAGGTGAGACTTATTTACCTCTAGAAACTAAACTCTCTGACTTCGAGAATAGAATCCATCAAGTTATATCCTTATCGAGAGCATCTATTGCAACTGGTCCGGGGGCTGTGCAATTGGTTCTCTAGGGGCTGGCACTGGTATGCAACACCAAACCCTCCATGTTCACAGAGCTAATGCCCAATACTCAGACATCCACCACATCGAATACAACAACGTTTACACTCAAAACTCCAACCAAATGCTCATGATCAAATCCAACGGCGGAAGCGGCTCCGTCTACTCCTGCTCATTCAACAACTTCATCGGACACTCTAACGCCTACACCCTCGACGTCAACGGCTACTGGAGCTCCATTTCCCCCAATCCGGGAAATGGAGTGCTTTTCTACGACATGACATTCAATAACTGGAAGGGCACTTGTTCCGATGGTGCAACTCGTGCTCCCATCCAATTCTTGTGTCCTTCCGGAGCACCGTGCTACGGTATGAGCGCTGCTAACTTCAACGTTTGGACCGAGGCCAGCACCGAAGTGCTCTACAAGTGCGAGAACGCTTATGGTAGTGGACCTTGCTTGAGCTCGGGGGCTAGCCACACGGCGTATGCGATTCAGACTAAAACTGTCACTGCTGTTACGTAAGTTTTCAGAGACTCTGTTTATAATGGAGTTTCAGCTAATGAGAGGGAATAGGGGGTATAGTATCACGACTATGGCTGCGGATCTGAAGGCTGGCTTTGGACTTTCGACTAGTATTCCGATCCCCGCGGTTCCAACTTCGTTCTATCCTGGTCTGGCACCGATCAGCGCAAAGCTTGGCTGAGTATGCACCTCTGATGCAAACAAACCCGATGAAGGACAGGAGGTGGTGTGGTTGGTCAATGTCGCCCCAGAGCGGATATGTCATTCTTGTATATATTTCAAGTGCTGTACCGCACGCAAAGCTAGCATGCTCTCATTGTCTCGAGCCACCGCTAAACATAGCCGAAATCGAGCCCTTCTTCCAGGTGTCTAATCGCAGTCTGGTGTCTCAATTCAGTCTATAAAGTGATATAGATATGAGAGAAATCTTTTTGCTCGTCTCCAATAACGAATAAGCCTCTTTTCTTCTATTAGCTTTCCGATAGAAGTCTTCCTGTCTTCCTAAGTCATGATGGCCAGTAATTGCAATTGCCCATGACGAATTCAAACCAGTCCGTATCATCTAGCATCATCTGATCAACACTCAGAGTATCTCCTATTCCCATCACATTTGTCTGATCCTGTGGTACTGACAGGTTTTGCATCGTTTCCACTGCCAGCTTCGCTTCGTACCACGCCTTGACTCGCATTACAGCTCGGCCACATCTCGTTGTGAACGACTCGTCACAGACACGATTCTGAACTTGGTCAATTGAAGTTCCAGCCTGCATAAACTTTGATGAGAGTTGGTCTAAGTAGTGCTCGGCATGCACTGTTTGCCGGACATGCGCAAGGTCCCAGCCAGGCTCCTCCACCAGAGACAATTTGAGGAGAGTCGAGCAGCTGTGGCCAATATGAGCTAGTTCCATAAGTGAGAAGGCGAAATATGCCGAGACGGGCATATCGACAAATTTGTTGAGGAGTGTCTGACATGACATAAGACACGCATAAAACAAGTCAAGCCGTTGGCTATGGGTAGTCCCTGGAAAGAGTGACTTCTGGAGACTAATCCCGTAAAGAAATATATTTAGGTCGTGTAAGTTCATTTGTATGAGTGCTGATGGTGTTCTTCATCAGTAATTGTACGATAAAAGGGAAGA
The DNA here is from genome assembly GCA_002865625.1 of Hyaloscypha hepaticicola. Classification (NCBI taxonomy): domain Eukaryota; kingdom Fungi; phylum Ascomycota; class Leotiomycetes; order Helotiales; family Hyaloscyphaceae; genus Hyaloscypha; species Hyaloscypha hepaticicola. Next base: position 883,229 of record KZ613465.1, on the reverse strand, counting down.
TAACGTACGGTGCTGTTGTATGTCAGGCCTTAATGAATCCCATTGTTTCTGAAGCTCTACCCGGGCTGCCTTTACATGCATCCACACAGGTGCCTTGATCTCATCTCCCGGAATTTTGACTGGAAGACTTTTGTATGCTGATTCGACAATACATTGCATCCTCACTAGAGATACAAGCACAAAGTCTGAATCATGCTCGGCAGATCTTTCAAGCACCTGGCACGTATAGTTAATGTACGGAGAATTCTGTAAGCCTTCATGTCTCTGGACGGAAAGCATTGACCTATGGGGCATTAGAAACTATTCATCACTCGTGGAGTTCGAAAGAAATAGTACTTACACCGAGCCGAACAAGTAGCAGGATAGAAGTGCCCTTCGTTCATCAGAGGAACGAATAGCCTCTTGTTTACCATCTACAGAGAATTTCGTGAAATCTGCTAATACCTCGGCTGGACCGGTGTCTGGACGCACTGGTCGATTTAAACCAAGGTCAAACAGCAATGCAAGTGCCAATTGAAACATCGCAGTGGATTGGCTGGCAGGGGCAATGGACGTGAAGTAGTAACCCCTGCTCGAAGTTAGTGATTCTTCTCCCTTCTGTGATAAAAACTGGGCAAAGGTCGATTACTAACCACAGGTTGCAGATGCATAAGCTTTGAAGCATATCCAGGCTCTTTTCACCTTGAAGAAGCATTGCAGATGCGATCTCCGACACGATTTGGTTCCCCATTTCCTGTTGACGAGTCCGCTCCTCTTGGGCTGCGAGCATCAGAACCCTAGAAGGAATTAGCAGGATATTTCTTGGGGGTGAAGAGAGCAGTGAGAGAGCCGGTAGTATGTCTCATGCTCCCGACCAGTTTTATAAAGCGTTCCGGGAATGGAGCAAAGAAAAGGGGCTCTTTACGTTCTGTAGAGCCACGGCTTTTGGCTGCGTAATTCCTCAGCCGAAGTTGACTCGGGGATATGGATAAAGGGGAAATGAGGAGCAAATTGCTCCCGATAAACGTTCAGTAGCCTTCTTGAATCATTCCCTTGGCCTAAACTACGAGAATCCGAGCGGCTATTGTGGAGGGGTGGCGATACTGATTCGGACGATTGTGGAATTGGTGGCAAAGGGTCACGCTGTGGCTCAAGCTCACAGGCAGCACCTTGCCATGCCGTCCTGCAACTTTGACTTACGGCCGCCCAGGATAGATCGGTTGGTTCAATTGCTGCATTTTCTTGTGGCTGATGGAAAGAGTTTGGAGAAGCTTCGCTCCGAGGTTGGCTCTCCGGCCGGGTGGGTTGATCTGATGTGGGAGTGATCCCTTGAGCGACCGATAGTAGGTTAACGAGACTCTCAATTTTCTGTTCTAGTGCAGCATTTCTGTAAGTTGTATTAGTCATAAGTTTAACAGAAGGGGGTGGATGGAATATACCCGGTTGCATTTGGTGAACGCCGTTTCCTTTTCGTACGGGGCGGGAAGACGCATTCTTTTTTCAGACGAAAACACCTGAATTCGAGTCGATTAACACGTTTATACTGGTCAGATATGAAAATACGAACCTGGAACATTGAGGGTCGGAGCTGTTGTCTTGGGGTGCACATTTGGCCTTGGCTCGGGAGCAGTTTTGACACGCCCGAGTTGGTGTCTCCGTAGCGGGAGGTTCTGGATTTCGAAGCATGGTTCTTTGCACTCGATTCAACGGCAGAATGGCAATCCAGAAGATGATTGGCAAGTCTGAAGAGGGGGTTGGTAAGGCCGTTGAGTTGTGAATTGGAAAGGAGTTTGTATGAAGAACTGAACGGAGCCGGGACTTAGGAAGCGCCGTTCCGCCGGTTGGTGCCTACACCAGGGGGTTGCAAGAATCCTCGCCGGCAATGCCTCACTTCATTTGGGCCAGCTCAGCGTCGATGCAAAGTAGTGCTATCTCTCAAAGCAGTGAAGATTTGGTCCTCTGGACAACTACGAATAACGAATTAGAAAGAGCCACGTGACCTCTATCACGTGAGCACACGTGTCAGTAAGTCATTGAAAACTTGACTTAACCTGTTGAATCCTGTTCTATCCAACATTTAAGCATGTTCCTCCCTTGAAGTTCTGAGTGCAAGAACTACGAAATAGATATCACTCGACCATCCATGGCTGATCGGCGGCGAGAACCCTCCTTGCCTAAAGTTATCCAGCTTCTCTCAAAGCTCTCACAAAGTGAATTTCTGGTAAAGCGGCCTCATTCTGATAAGAACTTTGTCTAATGTCGAAGCCACGAAACTCTCATCGCTGGCCTCCTCCAAAATCGTGTTTATTTCCTCGCCCTCGAGATCCAGGACCAGGGTGAATTCCTCGAGACGTTTGGACAGGAAAATTATCAGGATGAAAGGCACAGCTGCTAGTAGCGTAGAGTCCTTCGATGCTAATCATCCCCGGGATTGGAGCCAGCTTCCAGATCCCATGACTGATTTCGGGAGGGAGGAGAGGGGACCAAGTGCAAACCTAAGCTCCGAGACGGAAGATGGTTCGTACAACCAGCAGATATCCACTATTGATGAGACCATTGGAAACTATGAAGGATTTCGGAGTTGCTGCTAGTGATCGATAGGAGCCAAGTGGTTATGAACTTCGGCAATGAAAAATGATCTACTCGTCTCTGCGTGAGAGTGTTGAGATGCATTGGCGGGGTTCACCGACATGTGTAAGGTTTCTTCGCCCCGAAAGGAATGCGATGCACGTGACAAGTTGACCCCCTTAGAAGCATTCCTTTTTGCCTTTCCTTTCCTTTCCTTCTTCTCTTCTTTAATTAATATCGCCTGACTCAAAATGGCAGAGGAAGTTGAGCCTTGTGACGAGTTCACCTATTTTCCTCTTGTCCCGTGCGAAATCCGCCTCAAAATCTGGAAGCTATCGATTCTAGAAACGCCACGACTGCTCCCTTCACCCCCTGCTCCAGGTCTTCTCGTCAGTCACGAAGCACGCGACGTATATCTCAAAGCCTACTCGCCATGATTCTCCAGGCATCTAGGAAAATGGAGAAATCCGATCTCTTTCCCTCTTTCGAGCCAAGCCAACTTCGCACAGGACATCTTGTTATTCGGCCAATTCAAAGAGAGCTGTCCGTGGCATAAGTACGAGGCCTGGAGCCAACTTTTCTCGGTATATCTCGTCGAGGGAGCTGCAGACATGATACAACATCTGGCAGTTCGATACTTCTGGAACCTTGATACTACCCTTTGGGATTGGCAACATCACGGTCGCGAGCTTGAAGACAGACTATTAGAGATGAAAGGGCTGAAGACGTTGACTATCGCGATTAATGATACGGATTATAGTAAATGGGACCGAGAGGAACATTGGAGTATGTATCAGCAAGTCGATTAGAATTCGCCATTGCAGGAGCTCCAGGTGAGGCAGAGCGATGATCTTTCGGGCTACAAGAATGATATACACGAGTTCTTGCTGAAAATGGAGGAATCTTATCATTTGTACAAAGCACCAATGTTGAAGTTCGCGAGAATCAACTACACGTATAGCGGTTTAGCGGATTGCTGGGCAGAAGATGAGTACGAGGAGGAGGATGATGACTTGGAAGCCGTCGATCTCTCGGTGTCCCCTCTCGTCTTTTCTTCGTCAGCCAAGGACAAGGGGGATGATAAGTTGCCAGTCGAGAGAAGGATGGGTCTTCTTGCTTCCTACATCAAATGCTGCTTTGATAGTATACTTATGGAGGAATCTTCGCAGAGGGTCAATGCTACCATCTAATTTTCCTCATCAAGGACAACGCAAAGTCGACGAAATCGACGTAGTAGCATAGTAATCTGAAGCATATTTTGCAGCAGAGAAATAACCTCGCACCATGTGATTTTCATCCTACTCACCAAGCCAGTATTTTTCGGCTCTCGTCCTTCCTCTTCTCGCCCACAAAGCAGCCCTCAATTGCGCCTCTTTCCTCATACATGACCTTGCTATTACCTCCTCAAGCAACGAGATGGTATTCAGGAGCTTCAAATCTGTCGGAGGCTCAGAAGGAGCCGGCGATGTGGGCTTTACTGAACTCGGGCTTCAGCCCTAAACATTAGCCTTGAATTTTTGGTAGCAAAATCAAAGTTCCAAAGTTTGACTCACAGTCTCAAGCTTCCGTTAGATAGGAGCCTATTATCCCTCAAATCAACAGCAATCGGTCCTTTCACCTAGTCGTAGCTAAAGAATTCAGACCTATCGAGACATCAGTCTTTCCATCATCATAATTCCACGTAAGGTAGCTCACCACAACGCAGGATTCAGCCCAGTACTAGTAGGCGTCCTTATTGCTTCTTGATCCCATTCCAGCTCTTCGTCCTCAGGCAAGAAGTGAAGACCCATCTCTGCCGCTCTCCCAGTTGGCCTGGGCGGCTCAGCTGATTTAGACATATAATCTTTGATCGGCCCCAATGCAGCCTCCATATAATCCTTCAACCCCGGCGTCAGCTTCCTCCCTCCATTTTCTAACCCCTCATCCTCCTTTCTCTCCTCTCTCAACAAACCACTCTCCACTGTTGTCTGAGTACTGGAATCCGAGACTGATGCCAACACCGAAATCCCAAACCCTGAGGGCTCCAGCCTTTCTTGGGGCAGAACATAGGGTATACACCAGCCAAGGATGTTCTCAACTAACTTATGTATCATTGTTGCTACAAGCCATCTCTTGGCGACTAGTTCTACCGCTTGCATGCAGGTGGAAATTTGCTCTTTAATAGCTTCTGAGGGGATTGGGCTTCCTTTGCGGAGTTGGTAGATTTGGATAATGAGTGCTGATGATAGCGTATATATCCTATCCTCAGTTAGCAGGAGATTTTAGTTGGTGAGGGAAGGGAAGGCGGGACGTACATAAATGGCGGCGTAAACTTCAGCTCGTCATTCTCCATCAGCTTTTTGACGATAGAAGTGATAATCTCAGCGGACTGGAACGCTGGACGCCATCGTGGCGTACTCCGTAATCGAGAGATTGACGTGGGTAAGTAGGCGCGGTATAGCAAGCAGTTGGCGGTCTGGTATATGCAATGGAGATATGCGGACCAGAAATCATAGCGCTCCAGATCCCATCTGACTTCCGCCGGGCAATCCTGCAACCAATCTGATAGAGCTTGGACACATTTCGTGAACACCATAGCATTGGGTTTAGATGTGGTCGAGTAGTTATCAACCATAATCTTATCCAGAACCTGTGAAAGCCTGACATAGCTCAGAAAGAACTGGACATGGACCTGTTTCATCTGGCCGCCATCTTCGATAAAATCATCTTCGGTAATCATCTCCACGTCCGAGACTTGGGTATTAATATGCACCGGTCTCCCCAGCGCGGCGGCCACGGCCCTATCTCTCGTGAACAGCGTCCACCAGATCCTCTTCCACAACCTCTTATCCTCTGCACTCAAATTGGAGTCTTTGGCACTTCGATGCATGCCGAATCCATGCGCAATGCTGATGGCGAGGCCGTTCCAGTAAAAGACATTCTTGGTCACTTTCCCTGGATCCTCCCAGTACCAGCCTAAGAGAACGAGAGACTGAATTATTATCACACGGTCTTTTTCGTAGTCAGCATCGTAGAGGGCTTTTGCTCGCTGATAGAAGAGTGTTGCTGATGATGTTTCGGATCCATTATTATATAGGCGTGAGGAGATTGGACAGACTCGGGAGCCAGCGAGGAGGATTGCTTGCATGAGGAGGATTGAGGGTGGATTGTTCGGGTCGTGATATTTTTTCATGAAAGAGGTCTTGTTAATGATAGGAACGATAGGTGCTACCCATGTGAAGAATGCGTTAACTAGCTCATCGCAGATTTCCTTTGGGGGTAGGGAGAGGGCTCCTCGAACTCGCAGGATCTCTACTTCGATATCGTCTGTTCCGGTCGATAAAAGATCTCGACATTCCCAGTCCGATGGGAACTGATAATGAACTTTTGAAGTTGTGTAGTCGTAATCATGTAACAAAACTGACATGCCCGACAACTCTGAGAGGTAGAATACGTTCCCTGCATCTTGAATCGCTGAATTGGCAACCACGGGTTTGATCAGCTTTGCGTAATTGCTGGCATACTCTGGTTCTGGGGAGCTGGAAGACTCTCTAAGTGACGGATTCTCCTGAACGTTTGTCCTTCGGGGTCTCATTCTATGAATTTTGAGTAGATGATATTTGCCCGTGGTGCACAGGGGTAAACATACCGCTTCAATCCACCAACAGTCTCTGCCTTCCGTTCCTTCCTTTTAGGTGGAATGCTACAATCAAGGGAGAAAGCAGTACAATTCGTACATGGCAAACCACGAATGCCAGCATCACATCGAACCTAAACTTGTATCAGTGCTGCAGAGTGATTGGAACCAGGATAATGTGTATCATACCCTTCTCGAATGGCATGACTGTGAGAGATAAAAATTAGCATTTCTAGATCACGCAAAGCAAGGAAAGAGTCTGGGGCTTTACTCCACAAGCACGCCCCGCCCGTGGTCTGCATGCTGCATTAGCTGCCTGTTGTGAGTAGTGAGGCTAAGCCAACGTACCTTCGAAATGTATTGCGAACTGGCTTCTGAGACTGCACGCACTCGTTCTGATGAGATCAAAGTAAGCTTAGCAATACTGCTTAAAGCATAGTCGTTGAGAGTCGCGATGCACCTACGTGAGGGGGGTCTTGTTCCATCGTTACATCCTCGGCTGTCGCGGAGTTAGGAACTGTCACGTTGAGATCGATTTTGACCCAGTTGACGGAATGTTTGAAACAACAGCCTACGTGGTTATCGCAGTCATGAACAGACCTTTTGACAGATCTCATATGATGTGATTGTAATGGGGATGCCTCTCAGAGTTGCACTGTTTGATAACATCCCGTGCCGTGTCGGTGGGCCCAAGCGGGGGGATCTGTTTCAGGGGTCATAGTCCAATCGCAACTTCGCAAGGTTAACCTTGTCCAAGAAATGCAGGGATTAATCAGAGTCAGCCACCTTGCAAAACCTCACGAGGTAATAGTCATCAATTGTATTCGTAGTCATTAATACAGACACAGCCTGCATGCCCAGCATAGCCCTTCATCTTGAACTCCAAACAAAACCAATAAACAGTAAATGTAATCTCAAAGACTGATCGTCAACTCAAACAACCCTTTGGCATAAAGGCTTGCACTTGCTCCACTCCAGCATCGCTCTTTTAGCATCCATCCCCCACATACGCCGTCAATGAACCCTAACGTAGCATAGAAGCGGAAACAGGCCCTGACACGTGTATCAACTCATCACAACATCGTCCCAAAAGTCCCATCGGTAACAATGGGCTTTCTGGGGCTTGATTTGCCGCCTTCATCGGTTGTTGGTTTGCGATGTCTGAATGTAAATCCGACGAATAAGCTCTTGCTCATTGGGTCCTCTCTATCGGCCATATTCTCCAAGGCTGTCTGCTTCTCATGCACCTCCTTGTACTTGGCCATATCCGCTTCGTTGCTGAAGTCATCGAAATAGCCAGCATCGGTCTCAGAGTCGAGTTCAGGGACGAATGGAGCTCGTTGAGATCGAAGAGTCTTCCAATCGACCTCGGCAAAATATTGATGCTCATAGACGTCCTTGATGGACGAAAAGCGCTTGGTCTTTGATGCAATGCAGCTACAAAAGTCAGCAGATGAAACTGTGGTGAAATTCGTCTCACATACCTCGTGATGAAATTCCAGGTGCGGTTGCTAATGAAATAATTCGGGTCCTCCCAGACAGGTCTCTTCAAAACCTCCCTCCAGTGCTTCAAATTCTTCCACGTCTCGTCGACTGTAGCTCCGGCGAAAGGCGGGAACCCAGTCAGGGCCTCGAAGTGCATACACCCAAGACTCCAATAGTCGACTGAGAATTCGTACTCTTCACCCTTGAGGACTTCAGGCGCCATATAATCAGGAGAGCCTACGATGGACTTCGCATAATTGACATCTCTGTCCCTCATTGATCGATATCCTTCCCGACGCTCGGCTACAGTACGTTGGTCCATTGGCTTACCAAAAGGAACGTACGTCTCTCCAACCTTCTCCAGCTTCACTCTCATGGACTCAATCTTGCCAGGAGCAAGCATACCGGCCGCAAGTCCAAAGTCTGTGAGCTTAACGTGGCCTGTCGAATCAATCAGGAAGTTTTCTGGCTTCAGATCTCGATGGATGTAGCCAAGTTGGTGCAGAGCATCCACAGAGCAGAACATTTCGGCAATGTAGAACCGGGCGTGGCGATTCGCAAGGACACCAGTATTGTTGAGAAGGGTTCGAAAGTCTCCACCAGGGACATATTCCTATGATATCGCATTAGCCTTGACTCTTCCACACAAATTGTTGTACACACCATTGCCAAATAAATGCTCTTGTCGTCCTGGAACGAGTAGAGCAATCGAACAAGCCACTCGCTCTTAGCATTAGTCAATATATCGCGCTCCGTAAGAACATGTCTGATCTCGTCCAGCTTGAAGAGCAATTTCTTGCTCATGACCTTCAATGCACAAACTTCTCGAGTGTCCTTCTTCTGCGCAAGAAAAACTTGGCCATATCCACCTTGTCCAACTTGTGTGAGAATCTGGAAATCGCCTTGTCGAAGACGAACTCGACGTTTTCGGAGGTTGGCACGCTCTCTACCGACATACTTTGACCAAACAGGATTGTATGTTTCTTCGTCGGTTGCAGGAGGTTCGGGGAATTCGGCTTTGAAGTGATTGAGGCGGTTCTGGCGAGCACTAACGTAGGTCAAGAGATCGAAATAGTAGTCCAGGAAGTCTGCGGGGAGTTAGCCAAGAATACCAGCATTCTTTCCTCTTTACTCACAGAGTTGCGTAACATTGGCGAGTCGTTTGACATTTGGCTTATTCAGGATCTCCAACTCCTCTACAGTCAAGCCGCGCTGAGTATTGTACCTCTTGGTAGGCTGTTGCTCTCGCGGTTGATACAGCTCCTGTCTCGAAATGGCTGCTTGATTTTGGACGCTTGACTCAAGTCCTTGTCTGGACGCTGGAGGAGTATTTTCCTTGCCTTGTTTTCGCAGAGGGCTGCCGGGGGAAATTGCTGCTGATTTGTGGATGATGCTATCATCAATGTTGCCCGGGGAGTTGCCAAAGTAGGAGTCGTCAATTGCCATTGCGTTGCTCTTCCCTGGGGATAACGGAGTGCCTGCCTGCGAGCGACCAGTCTTCGTTGGGCTGCCGAAGATATTTGGGGTAAGTTTTAGGGAGCTTTCGAAGGCAACTGGCAGGTCATTGGCACCAGGAGGATTTCTATTCTTGCTCGGGCTACCCTGCGGAGTTGAGACTGGTGTAATGAAGCTGTTTCGGTTGGGCGTGTTTGGCCTGTCGTTGTTGAAAGATTCATTTTGTGTGGAGCGAGTGTGCAGAGGTGGAGGAGGTACGGGCATGATGTTTTCATGCTTGCCTCCTTGCGAAGAAGGAAACAAGTTGGTGATGAAGCTCGACATCATGTGTAAACGCTCCTGGGCGTCTCGTTCTCCAGCTGCTGCCACCAGTACAAAAGCTGAAAGTCGGTGAGGCCGGTGGATCGCGATTCTGGGATGCGGCGAGCAATGTCAACGGGATGCTTAAGTCGCAGTTAAGGGGATATGCTCGAGCAGAGCAGAATATCAGATGGTAATGTGCCTGCAGCAAAGATCATCAAATGATGGTGAAGGCGGCTGCAATGCAGTGTCAAGGATTGTGTTGGGTGGGGTTTGTTTACACAGAAACCCGCATAGCAACGAATTCGCGTTCTAGGTTTAGCGCACCGCTAGCCCAACCTTATTTGTAGCTTGAAACAGCCCCACAAACTTGAACTTCACTCTCAAACTTCAACTTAACTTCACTCCACTAGTGGTTGTCAGAATTCGTGGCGCAAAGCTGCGTTTCAATGTACTGTAACTTATGGAACATTCGTAAAGTGACAAGCCACTACTTTTCAGATTATTCCTCAGGTCAGGGAACATTCAAAAAAGCAAAATGGCAGTTATGCTCTAAATGTCCCTCGAGTTATGCTTGTAGTACATTGAAAACCAGTATTGCGTCACGAATTCTGACACCCGCTGGTGCTCTATCCTTGCCTCTGAAACATCAGAATCATTTGGGAACACACCCTGCGAGCAGACTTTGATCTATAAATTCCTGCTTCCACTGTCTTTTCTTCCTGCATATCTAATTCCCTCTACTCTGTTCGATGCTTAGGTCTCAAATAGTTGGTGATAGAGCTGCAAGCGCAATTCTCGTCCAAACAAAATCAAAAATTTGTTTTTACTATCCACAAAAGCTCGAGCGAGGAACCCTGATCTTATGGTACCGGTATTCCTTTAATATATGGTATTTTCTCTCAATCATTTCAAGTTGAGCCCATTACATGACTATTGTCACGTGACAATACCATTCGTGCACCCCTTTCCTATCGCCGCTTCTTTCTTGGAAGGATTTCAAAGGCCTATGGGAAGCTTTATCTTTATGCAGAAATCTGTTAGTATAACGTTCTGCTCTCTACAAATTATTGTGCAATGTTCTTTGCCTCCAGCTGTGACATCAGACCTGGACTGTCTTTCATGACATCATTTCAGCAAGGAGGGTAAATCAGCACATGTGTCTTGAAGTTCGGAGAACTCTTCCCGCTGCCAGGGATAGGTGATTGAGTATGCATTTGCGTACAAGAAATATTCACATGGGAATCTTGAAAGCCCCATAGCTACCAGTTGTGTAACCTAAAACTCATGCTCGAGCCTGTCGATCTGGTTAAGCATCTGACGGTGACGCATCTCAAGCCACACTCCACGAATAAGAAGGCATGGCAGCCACAATAAGGAGGTGTGGCAATTGCATTGATAGCTAGCAATGACGTTTGGGAGAGGCAAACACGCGAGACCTGCTTCAGGGGTATCAAGAAATCTGGCAGCTCTTCTGCCTACATAAAAGCTCCATAAGTCCTATCTATCCAATCTTCTTTGCCATCAACTCAAATTCAAGCAAAATCCAAACACATAAAGACCATTACTTCAAACAAAAATAATCAACATGTCTGATTCTATGTAAGTTGGACACAACTTGGCTGAGACTGTCGGTTCTGTTTGCCGCGTGCTCAAACTGCCTCCGCCTGCTTTCCGCTCTGATTACTGACATATGACAGGCGCAAAGGTCTCGGTGAGCAGGTCGGGGAGAAGGTTACCCCTCAATCTCAAAAGTCCACCGGACAAGTCGCCTCCGAGAACATCAGCGGTGCTACCGATAAGGTTGCTGGTGCATTCCAGCCAGGTAAGCTCTATTGAAACTCTTTGCCATTCCAACTCGCTAAACCATTGTCTTAGATAGTGACAAGTCCACCACCCAGAAGATCGGTGACCACACTCGATCCAATGCCGATAGTGCTCAGAACGAGGGAGGAAGCTACCTCGACTCTGCCAAGGATACTTTGAGCAGCGCTGCTGAAACTACCTCCAATACCCTCTCCAATGCTGGTATGTGATATTTGTAATTCTCATTCGCCTCATCTTGCTAACATCAGTCAGCTGATACCGTCACCGGCAAAGTCAAGGAGTCCACCTAAATTCTCACCATACCCTTTCTTCGAGTTTGGACAATAATGGATGGATGAGATCCTGTTTTGGAACTCATGGGACACCGGACGTTGTATTCTCATTTTCCTTCACAGCTTGGCTCTGCAAAGAATAGGGTCACTCATTGAAAGGGGGATCGGGTGCTTCAATAACGAATGTATGATAGTGCCTACGGGCTAATGACAACGTCGTTGACTTAGTGTGAATTGTGCGGCTTGACTTTCATGTAGTTGATGAATTTTATTGAAAGTGAGATTTTGACTTACGCCAGATGACTGACTGGTGCGGAAAAATGTCTACGTGACAGGTGTTTTGAAAACGCTGTCAAATGGCCTGGAGAAATATTTGACCGACCGCCGGAGGCAAAAAGTGAAAGATTAAAGACTTCTCTTGCCTTCTTATTCTTCTTTTCGTGAGAGGGCTCGGAAAGTGTTTCTCTAAGATTTATTAGAGTATTATATAAATATATAAACACTTTCTCTTGCGAGCTGCTATATCCGGGGGCGCTTGGGGGGCTGGAACCTCCCCAAGATTTCAACAACTTCTCTCTTGAGGTGGAAAAATTTGGCTTTTACTCCTCGCATTTGCACCTGCTTATGCGGGCCCTTGTTCAGTTTGCTAAATCAAGTACCTACACCTACATGCAAAGAACATCACGTGGCAGCCCTCTACTTTTGATCCTGAGTGGACCACGTAGCGAGGTGGCTGCTGGCTGGCAACCTCACAGCCTTACCTTTTCAAGTACCTCTTCCCTGTGAACACACAGTAAATTGGATTCTGTATTCATTGAAGACATATGAATGGCCTTTATATCTCCTCCCAAGGACTGATCGATCATTGAGACTGATTGCACTGGCCTGATCGAACCGCCGCCTTTCTTGAGATTCCTGCACAACGGCTGCCTCAGAGCCTTCACATCCTTTGTCTAGTTCAACTCTCGCAGCCTTATCTGGCCACACACTTCTTCCGAGTTTACACGATTGCGGACCCATTTCCAGCTGCTTGAAAGACTCCGCAATGCCTGTTGAACCTCAATACAAGTACTACCCAATCGCTGATCCAGATGGCATCCGTCTAATCGAACTTCAGCCTTCAGAAGACCCCTCAGCACCACTGAATTGCTCATTAATGCACACGAGGCTCTCACTGTGCGATAATCGAGACATTTTCGGTCATTATGTAGCACTATCCTACGTCTGGGGTGATCCAGAGAAAAATCGGAAGCTCTTCGTTGATGGAAAGCGCCTTGACATCACAACCAACCTCTGCTCGGCACTCCTAGATTTGCGCGATAAGCAGCTAAATCTTCTTCTATGGATTGATGGGATCTGCATTGATCAGGAAAATGATACGGAGAAAGCAACGCAGGTTGGTTTGATGGGGAGCATTTATGCTGGCGCACTACACACCGTCATTTACCTGGGACCTGCTGCTATCACGGATCCTGAATGTATATGTTTGAAAGCTATTCAAGATGGAGCACAAAAAGACAAAATCCCAGACCTAGACGTTATATTGATGAAAGAATGGTTCACTCGAGTCTGGGTGTTTCAAGAATTGGTTTTCTCAAGATCTCCATGGCTGCAATGTGGGAGAACCAGGGTTAAATGGGACATGCTTTTCAACGTTCTGGGTCCGGAGGTTGACCAGGCACTTGATTTCAGTGCCCTGAGCCTTCATAGCCGGCGTTGGAATTACTCGGGGGGCTTCGATGATAAATATGTTATCATTGCAGATATGCAGAACGCTCGGAAACACCACCTCAACCAGATCAATAACAAGAACCATCGAAGCGAGCCTTGGTCCTTATCCCAAGAGAAGGGTAATTTGGCTTCTGAAAATTCCATGAAAACTCTATTACTCCGAAGAAGAGGATTTGGTGCCACAGACCCAAGAGACATGATCTTCTCCCATGTAGGCTTTGCTTTTGACGGCAAACACGAGCTGTTTGCGGTCGATTATTCGAAGACAACCTTTGAAGTTTTTGAGAGCGTTGCGAAATATATTGCTGAGTATTACGGCGTTGCAAACTTACTGCATTGCAGAGGGGCAGATGCCTGCTCAGAGAGCCTCAAGGACCTGCCTTCATGGGTTCCGGATTGGACAAGCAAAACCAGCGGGTATAATCTTTCGAATGCACTAAGTTTGAACAACCCAAGGATTCCTATAATACATCATGACAAACCAGGTGTTCTTGGCTGTATTGTAGACGAGGTCGATACCATTCTGTTCATAAGCTCTACACTTTCGGAACGACAAATTCCCTTCAGGGTCCGCCATCGCATTTCCACAAAATTGGCAGCTCTAAATGTCATGTTGACTGATGAAGGCGAAGTAAAGATGCTCCCTGAAGTCCGCAAGAGAGGTCAAGTCCTCGATGAGCTTTGGTCTGAAGCTTGCCAGGCCTGGTCGTGCTTGATTCAGGATAAAAACCTCCTTCCTTTAGAATGGAAAGATGCGAGGCCTCGACTGCTGGACCACTACTCTGGCCGTACATTATTCAAGCGTTCGTCAAAACAATGGTTCATGATCCTTGCCTTGAGATATGCAAATGGAACAAAGTCTGTCGATGACCAGCGAATGGCGAGAATGGCCAGTGGTAGGCTAGCGCTTGTTCCTAAGTCAACACGCCAGGGAGACATTGTCGCTACGTCCTACGGCTCCCCTTCCTTAGGATCTGAAGCAACCTCTTATCATTCTGTATTTCGACCGATACAACCACCAGCCGGTTGCTATCAAGTTGTCGAGGCTGCCGGTATATCGTATTTCCGGGATCGTCATAAATCTGGTGCAATCAAACTTTTGCATTGTAAATTTACGGGAGGATGCTTCGAAGATGAGCAAAACTCTCTCATGTACAGAGAAGAACGCAAATGGGATTTTTTAGATCCACAACGTGGTGTTCTACTAATTCATTAGGCAATCGGCACTGTCAAGTTTTTTATACCTACTTTCTCAGACCATGTTTTAATTTTGACATGAAACTGATTTTCCTAAATTAAGCTTAGGTCTTAGAAGACGCTTCTTGTCATATCTTAAATAAAACTATCTCTAGTGCAAGTTATGCAGCATATGATAACGTGAATTGAGATCTCAATCATCATGGGCTTTCGATACACCAACAACCTCCGTTCCAAGTGAATGTCACATCTCTCTGAAGATCCAAGTGTCTCAGATACGAATGAAGTACTAATGAGTACGGACCAGTTCAGTACTTCTCTCCCTTTCATGTAAACGAATGAGATTATCGTACAAATCTGAACTTTGTGGAGCAAAATTCGAGCGAGGCCATAGGTTGAGGGGCAGGATACTACCAACATGATTCACAGTGAAGAAATCTGCCCCTCTGCCTTCAAGAAAATGAATAACTAAAACCAATCAGGGCACTGAGGACTCATCAGGAGAGAACTATAGCTGGTTACTGGTACTTGAGTGGGCCTCTTTTTGACCAGAGCAATCCACGTGATTGGAGGTCAAGGCCTGCCAAATATTATCGGATCTTCACGATTAATAGCTACTAGGACTACCATTTACGATTTCTTGCTCCAAATTTTTCGCAAATCCTTGCCCCCACCTTCTAAAAATCCATCGCAAGCACCAGCCTCATCGTCTCAATCCGATCTTCAGCCTCCTTCCTCTTCTCGCTCACACCCGGTGCACTCCGTGCCTGTTCTCTCGAGCTCCAATGGAATGAAGATCTTTGTGCTCAATGACTTTTCTAAAATACCCACAATGTTCTCGATGGCCCCAATCTATCTCTCCAAGTTTCCAAGAATCACATGGCCTCTCAACTGCAGTACATAGTCTCTCCATATATCTCTTCTTTCGAAAAGGGGTAAAGAAGGGATAGATGTCTTCCTCTAAGCATCTCCACTCCTCGTCTTCCTCTGCCAAGTCTTCAAATTCAATCAGTCTCCGCGCATTTGGACTTTCTGCAGAGAGCTTCTCAGTAACCACTACAGCTTCTTTCAAGCCCACGAACTCGCTTAGGAATTCCGTCCTATTTCCCTTCATCCTCCTCGGCCGCGCTTCCTCTAACAGAGTCGCCCAGAAATACTCGGTCCCAGCAAGTCGTTTCAAATTGACTTGAACTTCGTCAAATCTGCTCCCAAACAAGCCCCTGAATAGCACGTCTGAATGAACCGGCCACCGAGACTCGATATTGATAAACAGGATGTCAACATTGTAGTTGATCAGCAGACTTTGTATTCTAAGATGAGGACAAATTCTTAGGGATTGGAATGGGCTCGAGTAGTGTGGAAGCAGGATTTGACGAGATTCTTGGTTGATGGAGAGTAGTATGGGTTTCGAGGTTGGGGAGTTCATCCTTTGACTTCACGTGTCTGAGCTCAATGATTCTGAGAAGAGGGGCAGAGCATGGTGCCATATTTTGCTTCTGAGTTTGTATGGGAGCTGTGAGAATAGTTTAAAAGTGGTTACCATATTGTCATTGAAGTTCTTCTAGTGCGTTTGCTGTTTGCACCTTGATAAAGTGGTCCCCGTTTTAATTCCCTTTATGAAGCCCTTGTTGGAAATAATCGCATGGAGCATATGCAACTGCTTTGAAAATTTTAAAGTTTCTATGTGAATCATAACATTTGAATCATAAATCCAATTTATGAGCGTGTTAAACAAAGTCTCATCTTTATAGGAAGCTTCAATGAATCATTCATGAGAACCACCAGTGGGTGTCAGAATTCTTGACGCAATACTGGTTTTCAATATACTATAGCTCTAGGGACATTTAGAGCCTAATTGCCATTTTGCTTTTTTAAATATTCCCTGATCTGAGGAACAATCTGAAAAGTAGTGGTTCGTCACTTTGCGAATGTTCCATAAGTTACAGTACATTGAAACGCAGCTTTGCGCCATGAATTCTGACAAACACTAGTGGTTGACGTTGAACACAGTTCATTGATGATTATTCACGAGGAGAGGAATTTTAGGCAGAACCAGTATTGCAAACTCTCCGAATCTATATTTCTTTCAAATTACAATAAAAGACCTCGCTATTGCTTGGCAACTTCTCTGCAAAGTTTGGTTGATATTGGTATACTTCTTGGTGTGCTGTTAAACCCTTCGTTAAACCATGGCGGATATGCTGCTTCGTATTCGTCTCTGGGGTCACATTCCTCAAACCTCTCGAGTCTAGGCAGATTGTTAGAGTCATCAAGGCGCTGCTCCAAATAGCCAACAACAATGACCTCTTCCAGCTTTGTGAAGTTGTCGAAGTCACAAAAACCAGTCCGCCGGCTGTCATTGTTTGTCGGGATCATGATGCGCCAGAACCGATCGTTACCTGCCAAGCTCTTCAGGTTACTCCTCACTTCACTTTCGGCACCTCCAAACACATGGGCAAAGAACTGCTCTCTGGAGACCTTTGTCATAAGATCTATTCGGAAGTATACTGTGTCGAGTTCGTAGTTGAGTAGGAGGGAGGCTGGCGAGTAGGGACCGAGGGTTGGACAAGCGAATGGTGCGGGATATCGTGGCAGTAGCTCGTATCTTGCTTCGCGGTTGACTTGTAGGAGAGTGAGGATGGTACTTGCCATAGCATTCCATTTTCTATACTGAACAGGAGCGTCGGTGTTGAAATGTTGGGAAGTGACTTCGATTACTCGTGGGAAGAAGTGGAGGGCGAGGTTCCATATCATGAGTCTCAGTTCTAGATGCAGGCGTGGGAACGGGGTAAAGGTCTGTGCCATGATGATTGAACAAGTAGTTGGTGGTGGCATGGTGATGTTGTGGCTGTAGTCTGTTAGGACACCGCGTGCAGGTTTATGGTGATGTCGTGGGTGAAGTCTCTTGGGGTACCGCGTGTAGGATTATGAAGGTGAAGTGACACCGCGCGTAGGATTATGAAGGTGAAGTGATACCGCGCGTAGGATTGTGGTGATATCGTGGCTGTAGACTGTTAGGACACCGCGTGTAGGATTGGGGTGATGTCGTGGTTTGTAGACTGTTAAGACACCGCGCGTAGGATTGTGGTAATGTTGTAGGTGTAGCCTGCAGGATTGACTTGTTCGGAGAGACTTCTTAAGTAAAGACTAGCTCGTGTTTTGAATCACTGCAAAGCTTTTAAATTCTTTGTACATTCATGAAAAGTGAAGATATATGGGCTCAAAGCATATATTAGATGATGCTGTTAACTCACGCGTGTCAAATATTCCGGCAAAACGCCTCCTTCACTAAGATGATGTTTCCGGAAGTGAGAGCGAGCGAAGGGATTGTTTCCAAGTAGCTCAGATCATACCTGATTGTCGCCTATTAGGCTTAGCTGACCTCTCTTCACAGAATTCAACAGTCCATTGCCTTGCCTTGATTCCTGCAGCCCATTCTCTCTCCTTTGTCCGTTCATATCATTGTCCAGCTTCTTACTCTGACCTTGTTCAATTGTATTTTGGGCATTCGCTTCACTGTCATCGGTCCTCCGTCTGACTACGCTATTCTTTTCCTGCATCTGCTTGTCCTTTTCCTGCTTCCTTGTCATTTCCTCTTTATATAGTCTTGAATTTTTAAGGCAGGACAAATGCATGAACTCAATAGCGTTAACGGTCCATTCTGGGAAAGTGAGAAAAAATTGTCCAATTAAGAGCAAGAGCGTAACACCTCCCGCAATTGACCAGTAAAGTTTGGAGGGGAGTGCAACAATTACACTCTCGGTGCTTTTGAAGTCAAACACCGGACTCGCCAGGAAGATCTGTGGAATTTAGTGGGAGGGTCGAGGAAGGAAGAGGGGCAACCTACTGCCATATAAGTTCCTGGGAGGAAGAAAATTGTCAAAACAGCGATTATCTTCATCTCAAAACCATCTCTAGATGTGTTGCCAGCAATAACGTTCTGTATGACCTTGTCTCGCTCGGCAATGAGATTGTGAACCTGTCAATTGATTGTCAGCAGCTGAAAACCTAAAAGCTTGCAAAGAGTGACTTGCCATTCCTACGCTGATATCAATATGTTGCTGCAACGATTTGATATCTATTTTGTATTGTCCCATGGTCTTCCGTACAAGCTCTAGCTTATCGTTGTCACGTATTGACTCTTTACAACTGTCTAGTCCGCGCAGGGCCTTCTTCAAATCCTCTGACTGAGAATTTCCTTCCCATTCTGACAGCCTTGCTTGTATATAATGCTCGAAGGTCGAAACTCCGTTGATGAGTGTGTGGGCGCTCTCAGCGAGATAGTGCATTGTGGAACGTGTACCTGTTAGGTTGATATTCATATTAATCAGAGTTTCATTCATCTGACCAATCTCGGCAGTGACATCATCTGAGGAACCGGGCCCTGCAACTCTCAGTTTAACAAGAGCAGCTTGCAGCTTTTTATCGCAAGAAACTAATGTTCTTCCTGACTTGAAGACTTCTTGGGCAACGATCCAACCGTATTGAGCGAGGACTGTAGCCATAAACAGACGAGGGGTCATGCCAGCAGTGGCTTTCACTGAATCTGAAATCATTGAGTCAGTAAAACTGTTCCATGGTATTTTTCAAGGCAATTGGTGGAAAAGCGCATCAGTTGAGAGCCGTAAACTGGCTCAACTGAAAAATAAATTTCTTGCGAAAACGGAGAAGTCTGGTCAAATGAGGGTCGTTCTCCTTACGGTCTGCCGCAATATCTTGCCACCTGTTAAATAGATCTGTGAGGATTCGGCTCATGTCCTCACTGGTGAACCCAGCGATGAATCCAAATATATGCTCTTGATTAATGTTTCCAGGACGTGCAGGGACGAATTCCTTGCCTTCCACCCTGACATGGTGGACCAAGGATAACGTAACCGGCTGGCAGGCGAGAAATGGAACCCTGAGAGTGTAGACTAGAATTGTCAATGAATTCGCCTAAAAAGCCTCGGTACATTGACCTACGCTTCAAGAAACATCTGTGGTGTAATGTCGTTTCTGTAGGTATCCTTGGGTTCCCTGGCTTGGGGTCGAAGTATCTGAAGCATGCATCGAAATGGGGATCTGCTCGATATAGATTTCTCCATAAGATGTCCCCCTTGCATTTGCAATCTTTGCAGATATTCTTGAGTTTGTCCCTGAAATACTCAGGCATCGTTGAAGATGCATCTGGCCACTTAATTGATGATATAGATCCTGCTTTCGTAACATCAAGATCCATAATACTTTTGAAGTCGCCCGCAGGAAGGTGTCTAATAACGTCAGCAAAAGCTACAATACTTCGTATGCCATTCAAACGAACACCAGGGTCAACCTATCTTCACCACAGAATAGATTGTTCTTCTTTTTGTTCTTGTCCGAGTCATGGATACTAGTGACCTGCTTGGGTGGATTCGCCTGCGGCTGAAATTGAACGTCGGGCTCACAAAGGATCTTCCCATCTTGATGTACATAGTAAATGTGGCATTTCTCCGGCTCCTTTGGAACAGGCGGCAGCGGAGTAGCGGTCTCAATCTCAAATGTTAACTTGCTATGATCGCACATTTTTGAGAGATGAGGTTTAAGGATAGGAGTAGTTGTGGCTTTCCGAAGAGCCAAGCTCATCCTCCCCTTATATGCCATATGCTCGCACTTTCAGCTTTGCTGCCGCCAAGACGACAATGCACCCAAAGTTCCCGTGTTTTTGGGAGCTGCATACAGAGTCGCACCATTGGAGCTTTGCAGAGGGCATTGTTGGGTGACACAGCATCATGATTGGCTGATTTCCCTTACTTGAGCCTCAGCCTTATTGTCCGGACCCCAACTCATCCACTGCCACTTTATTGAAAACCCAGAGCGGTTGGCGAATAATGGCAAAGGAAACTTCGGCTAGGAAAGCACTGGGCTGCAGCCTGCAGTTCATGCCTCGTGCGTCGAGCAAACACGCTGCAGGATGATGAGTGGCTCGGGCCGTGTCGAGTCAACTGGTTCTTGTGAGCTCCTCTGGTGACATTTGGTGGCAGAAGGCGGATCTCATCATTGGCTTGATTATTTGAGAGTATTCAGAATAGATAACCTCGTGGAAAACCCCGCAGGAAAAAAGAATTCCGTCGGCTTGGCTCAGCGCTTGCTGCAGTGTCACATCAGGCCATGGTGACAGCCAAGTGATATATAGAAAGTTTAGCTGAGCACAGAGAAATTGGACTTGCGCAGAAAACTTTTTACCCGGAATTTTAGCCAGAAGGGTTCCCTTCCCAAGGGAGCTGTCCGAGCAGGTATGTCACGTGACACTCCCCTTCATCGGAGAGACGAAGAAAATTGATGAGCTTAGGTAGGATAACCAGCGTTGATAGCAAGAAAAGCAAATGATAATAATAAGACATCTCAAAAGGGCAAATCAGTTTGTTGCATTTAGAAAAGCCTGGATAACTGTGGATGACCGTTGCGAATTAACTTCAAACGTTGACTCGGAATAGAAAATGCACCTGAACAAAATGAACAAAAAGGCCCCAGAATCGAACCTTAAAGCATGTGAATCACTACACATACCCACAAGGCGCTTCAAGGTTTGGATTGCAGCATCTTGAAATACTGATGAATCAATAAGGATCTTTCATCGGTCCATGGGTACTCGAGTGAAATGTCGGATGAGACATTTGAGTCCCTACAGGACAAGCTGGGGAAAGGTCTGTTACCTAGAGGATCAGGTATTCAGAAGTTATAGGAGTTGACATCTTGAATCACTTGGGCCAGTAGGACTAGCACGTGACGGTAAGCTCTTGAGCTCCACCTCGCACTTGTTTCCGTCACCTCGTGAAACGCTGGCTTCAGTATTCTCTTTTATTTGCCATTTCCCTCCTATCAACTGCTAGCGTCACTAATTTTGTATTTTATAGACTATTGTATAGATGTCATCCGGGACATCCGTCCAGACTCTACCCTCCGTATCTTGCCCTCGTTGGGAGCTCTAGCTCCGATGCTTGCGGGCAAGCATCATGGAACACAAGCTCATGTGCTGGAATAACAGGGTTTCGCACTTGCAGAGCCCAACTTGGTGACTTAAAGTTAAGAATGGCATCCAACGCGGAAAGTGGCGTCGAGAACCAAGCGGAATGGATATAGAGATTTTTCAGGACACGGACGGTACATCGGTCATGCAGAACCCTTTACCAGGGCATGGGTAGGAGGAAAATTTGGGAGGACTGAAAAATCTTGACAACATGCATCTCTTAGAGTAATATGAGGGTCTCGAAAAGCACTGTGACTTCCAGTGGTCACCGCGAGATTTAGGACTGAGGGCGCTAGGAAATTCGCGAGAAGAGAATTTCCAGCAAATGAAATCATGAGGCAGGCACGATGAGACTTCATTGGCTGTTTGAGAACAACAGTTTTGCATGTAAATTGGCATAGGGTATCATTCAAAAAATCCAACCCAATCCCATCACTGATCCGAGAACACAGCCACTAATAACTCCCCCATGTACCTCCCCTCTCACGCCCGCATTCTTCTTTCCAGTCCCCTCACTTCCCGCCGCACTACTCGTCGCCGTCCCACTCGCTGTAGTCCCTTCAGTACCCACAACCCAACCCAGATCCCCCACGTCACTCGTATGCTCCACACATTGAATATCATCGTCCCGTACTAAATACGCGTCCGTATGATTCGCCAATCCCGTGTACAACTGTCTCTCTTGGTAATCCGCAAACAGGTAAACCTGGCTTAAGAACGGCACTCCTAACATCGGTGAGTCCATATCCTCGGAGGTCAGCTCTCTCACGCTGGCTAAAGACGAAGGGATCGAGACGACGAGGCCGTTGGACAGAGTTATGGTATAATCTGAGGCTGAGGAGGGAACGGAGCTGGAGAAGAATGTAGCGGGGAGTGCGAATGAGAGTTCAAAGGGCTCGATGCAAGCTGTGAAGGGCTTTGAGATGATGATTGTTGAGCCGACTGAGACGCTGGAGACGGACACTTCCCAGGGACATTGTTTTGGGAGCGTGAATTTGCCTATGGGGTATGTTTGTTTTGAAAAGTTCCCGAGAAGGCGGGAATTGGAATAGCCGCCTAGGATCACGGTCCCGTTGCGGACTTCAGAGGCATCTGAGGACGGGACACCATAATAGAGGCCGAGGGAGCGGGAGGCTATCCAGCCAGTTGCGTAGAGGGAGGAGATGAATGTAGAGTTAAGGCCAAGACCGAGGATTTGGTTTGCATGGTTAGTGACGAAGCCGTACACGGTTCGGGCATTGTCGTAGAAAGCGTTAATGCTAGCGGGGTTGATTGATGACGGGCTGTCGAGATAGTGCTCTGGCTCCACAAGAGTGAGTAGCCCGGGAGCATATCTGGGAGAGTCGGAAGTGAGAGCATTTGTCACTGGACTGGATTCCGGGGAGCCTGTGAAGTTGGAGGAGGTTTGGAAATAGACTGGAACGGAAGTAGTCAGGTCGTAGAAACCAGGGCAGATCATGGAGGTGTTGTAGGTGTAGTATTGAGAACCATTAAGAAAGTCCACGTCCATGTTCCAATCAGAATTGTGCGTATAACTGTTGGGACATGGTAAATCTTGAGAGCCTTCTGATGTAGTTGAGATATAGGTCTCATTGTAGAACGTTGATAGGGGAATTAGAAGGGGATAGGGCTGCGTTTGATTATTGTGTGCTGTATCCCAATTTTGCTCTCCAACCCAGAGAAAGAGGCCTCGTTGTTGGGATAGCGTAGAATTAGAAGACCAGAGGTTGTCACTCATTTCCGCCCGAATGACGGAGGGGAAATCGCCCGAGCATGTGGGTGCAAAAGAAGAGCTGGACAACGCTGGAAACAATGAAAATAAGAAAGACACATGCCCTAACGGCATCAAAAACGAGTGTGATGGCATGGTGCCGAGAATTGTGGGAGAAGAAATGTGAACGTACAAACAATATCAAAGGTTTTAAAAAGGAGGTTGAAGATCTACATGAGGCGCGAAAGACGCGAAGTGGGGCAATGAAGCGGAGCACGCTTCCACGTGATATCAACCTCCATCCAAACCGTCTGGGTAGAAACTCTCAATGCAACTTGTGTAATTATTGTTCAATAGTATTGTGGTTTTGACTGAAATACGTTAAGCACTCCCATACGCCTCTTATCGAGTACGGTACAAGTAACTCATTCTGGCATTGATTGTGATAAGGAGTCGATTGAGGATATTCACAAAGGTTACGACCCTCCGAAAGCTACGTTTGGAGACTTCATAAACCTGGAATAGAAGTACCACTCACATGGGCACGGGGGTTTGGGAAAATTGAAGGGAGATGAAGCAAGGTACTTGACAGATTGTACTTGACGCAGCTGGTAGATTGAAGAACCCAGCTCTCTCTGAACCCTGACTCTTCCTATAATTTGCAAAATAACGAGATATGCTCTCTTTAAATCCCAAAATTTCAGACCTGCATGATGCCCAAATGTTGCATTATCACGTGACATAAAAAGGGGGGAGATTTATGACGATGATATCACACACCTCTGCAAGGGTGGATCTCTACGTTGCCTGATGTTTCACAGACTTCGAAATGCAACAAAAAAGTGATTCGGCTGCAACGAATCCGCCTTTCCCTCCTGAGCCTAGAATAGCCCAGGAGTTTTGGATCCTAAAGCTTTGTGTGACGAGGACACTGGGCTGGCAAGAATGGAGTTAGAGCTCTGATGATCAGGAATCCGTGATTCTAGGCTTTAACAAAAGGGTATTTGAACAGGTTCCTGGAGCTAGGCAGGATACATCAGTAAATGGCCACCGTGCAGATATGCAACAGAACTAGGTAGAACTAGCGAATCATACCTCTCGAGCTACAAGTGGAAATTGAACAACCAGGACGCATGAAACCTTCGAACCCACTTCTCAGACCAAAGAATAGCACTCTACGCAATATAACAGATGTCGTAATCCTGCATGATTTCGCGACGTGCAACGAAACTTTACATAAAACTCGGATTGGGTCCCTTGTGTGGTCACGAGGGGAAGTAATCTTAAATTGCCGCCAAGACCCAGAATCCAAGCACGCTGTCTCTCCTGCTCCATTTCGCAGGAATCCACCCAGTCAGAAGGTTTGGAATTAAAATCCATTACTTAGGAATTATTAATAACTTCGGAGAAATAAAATCACATCAGGTCTTATGGTGTAAGCAACACCCCACAACCACCATCAATTTGGTCATTGCTAACAAGCACCTAGCTAGTGGTATGATTCTCGCTTAGGGTTTACCCTGAGTTCCAATTTGCGAGAGGCCCCGCGTTCGAATCGCGGTAAGACCCTGAAAATGAACAAGCCAGTCAAAAACCTTACTTTCACGGGCAGTTAGATCAGTGGTAGTATCGCTCGCTTTGCATGCGAGAGGTCGTGGGTTCAATCCCCACACTGTCCAATTGTTAACATAGCTGTGTTCAATATTTTTTTAACTTTTGAACCCAAAAAGAAAGTAAGACTCTGAAAGCAGGTTGATTCGATTTTTTTTTTAGGCCTGTTCATCAAATTTTCGTTCCAAGTATAACGGTAACTTGTTGCTTGAACTCGAGATCAAGTCTCTAAGACGTCGTGCCTCTAGTGCGTAGAATGCTTTTAGGCACCGCGGATCTCTAGATACCAATTCCACTGCAAAAGACAGCAAGAGTTCAAACAGGATTAATCAAATGAATCATTTACTTTTTCAACTTGGAGCCATAAACAAGTTCAGACCGGGTCCCTAGAACGTCATCCTTCTAGTGCATATAATTCTCTTAGGAACCGTGGATCTCTCAACCCCTCCTCCACTGCAAAATGCAACAAAACTTCAATCAGAACCAACGAGACACAGCACCACAACTTAGCTCGCAATAAACCTAGACCGGTCCTAACAAAATCCCTCTTCATAAAACCTCAGGCTCTGAGCGGACCTGGAGACTTCATCTCCACCGCGTCAAGCGAAAAGACGTACTGAACTTTTACTTCCTTCAACCCAACCCAAAACTCTCGATGAATTACAAGTATATCTACCAACGTAATGACCTCGTCAAAGAAAATGCTCTATCCCACCAACCCCTCCCCCTCCGCTTCCCCTCTCCCAACCAAACAAAACAAGCACTAAAATCAACACTACAATCCGAAAACTCAATAAACTCCCCAATCATACTTCCAGCTTCTTATGAGCAGCCAGCATTCCCAAACTTCGGAACGTAGTGATGATTTGATCCCTTCTCTTATACAAACTTAAAAATCATCAGTTCACCACCGACCACGGATAATACCTCCACCTCTCCTCTCCCTCCCCCTCCCTCTTCCCATCTCAAAACCTCCAAGAAATCAAACACACCCCTCCACCCACCTCCTTCACCCCGTCATGATCCTCCCTCACGTGACCCTTCCCCAATCACTAAAAAATGATTGGCCATAACCCTGACCGAGACAGCCACTCAGCCAGTATTCGATTCAAGATGTGGCTGTGCATGTGGCTCAGCACCCTTCGAGATTTTCTACTGGCTGAGTTACGATTTCAATGAACAATGAACAATGAAAGTGAGACTCGAGACTCGAGCTTAAACAGTGAAATAAGGAATTAAGCAGAGATGAAGGATATAGAGTATTTAATTGCACATATAAACTATGAGTAGGATAGAGTACCTAGGTAGGTAAACAAAAGCAGCACTCGCTACTCCCTCTCTCTCAAAATTTTGAATCGAATCGATGAAAGAATCATCACAATCACGTGCATTCAATTGGAGAAGAATCTTTAAGCAGCAAATATGTCCAATCATTGCATTTAGGAGGAAGTATATGTATGTGCACTTTCGATAGGATCGATGACCCAGATCCCACCATGCACCCATTACTCCGGATTTCCGTGCAACGATTATCCGCACCACATTCGCCGAGTACCGCCCTGGCATCTGATATGATATCCAGATGCTCCTCATTCCCGTTCGCACCCTAACTTACAAGCGCGACCCCTGGCTAATCCATGCAAGAAAGCAGCCCTCTATCCATTAGTGTATGAAGAGAGTACAGTGCCCAATGCATAGATGCGAAGCCGATGAGTCCCGGTTTTGTGAGACAAAGGAAAATGTAATTGTGACAATAGGTAGGTGTATGTATAGGTCGGTAAAGGGGGTAATCTAAAGAGTTCCTTCTACATCCCAGAGCCACGAAGTACTTGTGATAGTGGGTAGGCGTATGTATAGGTCGGTAATGGGTAATCTAAAGGATTCCTTCCCACATCCCAGGGCCACGAATGGCTGGAAGGAGGTCCCGAGCAGCCTCTGATGAGCAGCATACTCTCTTTCGTCCAAGTGATGCATTCGACGTAGAACGGATTGCAACTTGAGCATTGGGCCGAGACCGGATGAGGTCATCGGACCAATTGCTCTCAGACGTTGGATAGTGACCACTCAACATCTCCCGAACATTCTCTTGCAGTGAGTTGTCCATCGACTGAGGTCTGGCACGTTTGGCACCGGCTCTGGGAGGAGACTCCACAGACCGTGGGTGGTTGTGGAGCTCTTGCAGAGCACGGGCAGCTTCTTCATCCTTGGAAAAGTAATCCAATTCACGTCGAGCCAAAGGAGTATCCAAGGACAAGTCCAAGAAGTCCTTACCGACGGGTCCAGTGTACGACTCCGGGGACAGCGTTGGTCCATTGTCACAGTATCCTTCTGGAACTGTAGCAATGATGGTCCTGTTCTGCCTCTCACTGCACTGCTTCGCGTACCGACATCGCGCCTGAACATCCAATTTGGACGAGATCGGCGCGTTCGTGGTCGACGAGGCAGATGAGATTGAAGATGACCGAGATGACCGAGATGAGCTGTCTGAGACCATAGACTCTGGCGACGACATTGACGAGACTGAGTTGGCCAGGGATGATCGTCGATGAGCAACGTAGAATTGAGGCGAAGAAGCGCTTTGCCATTTTTCGTTGACTTGGGCGGCACTGATGCTCGAGGCATGAGCCATAGCGAAGCCCATAGAAGGTTTGCTGAGAATATAAGACGCAGCACTCACTGCAGGAGTGTTGAATCCAGTACTCTGTGGGGTCAGTCTTGGTGTAGGAAGCAGACCAAGAGCTGGCGCAGGTTTACTGGGAGGATAGGCTAGTGACGGCTCCATGACACTGGGGGTGTAGTATCGAGGAGTGGGCGTTGATTCGGTGGAGCCATATCCAAAGGTAGTTTGGTCGGCAGCCAATGGCACGAAAGCTCGTGGGCAGGCCGAACTAATAGATTTGACATTTGCCTTGGCGTATGTCGATGGCGAGAACCCTTCAATGTTATCTAATTCAGGGTTGAGCCTAAGTATAATCGATTTCCACTCGGCCGATTGCTCTTCGAGGGGAGAGCTACCCGACCCTGGAGAAGGTGGCTGTGGTGTGTATTTAAGAACGATGTCTGTCCAGCGTTGAAATACTGCATCAGTGATATGCAGCTCCCAGTTCACTGCCAGGAGAAAGGCCATTTCGTTTTGATTAATCTCCAAAGTGTTCAATCCTGAAATCTTACTCCACGCTCTCGCGGAGTAGTTGCGGTCTTGAAGGTACTTTGAAGCGAGAATAAGAGCCGATAGGAACATGCGACGTCCGCATTGGAGGGCTCGAATAGAGTGTGCATCATCCGGCTGTTCCATCGTAAAATCGTGCTTGGGCACGTGGGGTTTGATCAGGATCAAATAATACAAAGCGACTTGAAGAGTCGAATAACTGGTGCGAGATCGTCGAAGAGTCTCTTGAATGAATGTGCGTAAAGGAAGAACCCCTTTCGCGCCCATCTCGTTTCGGCAAGGAACTGACGAAAGGGGCCAAATTGCTTCAACAATCTGGGTAGAAGAATCTGGTGGGGATATTATTGAGCGGGGGGACTTATTGAGGACTTGCTTGTTATCTTACCGACGAGGCTGTCGACGAAGTTGACCTTGCGATCGCATTGTCGTACTAACGTAGGGGGACATCCTGTCCGGGTTGCTGATCCTACACTTGTTCTTCTGGGGTGTTGCCGTTGGACCGGTGCAACTTCAACTTGTACCTTATGTTTTGGCCAGTATGTTGCGACTGATATGCCTCGTTCGCACGCAAAGGAAGGTGCGGGCTGGGAGGTGCAGCAATATGTTTCTGAGCTTTCGTTGTCTGAAGAGCTGGTAACTGAAGAGTCGTCCGAGGATTGGGAGGCGGCATCGGACCAGACGGAGGCAGTGGAGGACGAGGCTGAGGAAGCTATTGAGGAGCTGTATGGACCATTTCGATAAGAAGCGATGTAAGGCGGCGAATCATCTTCACCGCAATGCATCTTCGGGGAATTGGAGGTTATGAAGTTCTAACGACAAAACTCCAGTCGCCGTCTGTACAAAGCCAAACCGATAAACCGTTATAGAGTGCGTGGAACCTTCTGACTAGATACAAGCTCATACAACAGCAGTTGCCGTTGCGGAGCGAGATGATCGAGGGAGGAGGAGTACAAGCTAGAGTGCAGTGATCTGGCAGATCTCTGCACGAACGATAAAACCGGTAGACGATGTAAGACTGGCGACTGGAGAAGCTTTGTGGAGATCGAAGAGCATGGCGACCTTTTCGACGGTGGAAATGGTAGCTGTTGTGGTAGATGGTGACTAGTAGGAAGTACTAGTAACCATTGGAGGATGCGGAGGGGTCGAGTGTAAAGGTGAGGTCTGAATTCGAAGTATTGGAGGAAGGAGGGAGTTCGAGGAGTTTATTAACAGGTGACAAAGAAGGAGTGAGTGGAGTTGTGGGGTGAGAACAAAGCTGTCCTTTGCTGGGGTTGTCGTCGACTCAGAGGTAACTGAGGGCCGAGTGACTGTACACCTCAGTGGCAAGAACTGGCCGGTCTCGCGGTCGGGCGAAGAGAATAAAGCTGGGTCGCTGAAAACAACACCAGGCTTCCTTCTGCGGGTATCAAAGGATTAAAATAATAACAACAAAGGAGTCTGCGCTGAGCTGAGGAGGAAAATGGGCGAGGGTTCGAAGTTTAGGTAGAGGAGGCTATGACTGGATGGATGGAGTCACTGGAGGCGAGGAATCGCTTTTTCGCAGGAGCGGAACGCGGGTTTTCGACAAGCAGAGAGGAAATCGGAGCGGAGAGTTGGGAGGAAATGTTTGCGAGACGTTTGACGGTGGAGAGGACGGGCGGTGATGGTATGCAGACTTCAAAGAGCCGCTTTGTCTATTGCTTGGGACCATACATTGCTGCGATGGTTTCGAAAGGGAAGCGTGGAGCTGCGGGCATGGCTCAGGTTTTGTTACTACGGCGGGTGAGAAATGGGGGGGGGAGGGATAGGAGCGATTCTGGCGGGAGCACGGCGAATGTGGCCAGGGTTGCTGCTGCCAGGCCAGGGATGGCGAGGGTTGCTAGCGAGAATGAAGAGTCACCTTAATCTGGCGCACTTGCACGCTCTCGTCTGAAGCTGCGCTGCCTCTGGCTGGCTGGCTGCAACTCGCTGGCGAGAATTGCGGCCTGGCGGGCACTACTCAGCCCTTGATTGACCAGATTGCCTAGACGAACCTCGCCTCCCTCCACCATTACCACCACCAATACCTCCACTACCACCCTCTCGATCGACTCGACTCCTCCGCCACCCAAAACCCAGCAATTATTTGATGATTTGCCATCAGCCCAAACACTTTCCTTTCCGCGATGGGCACACAACCCAAAACATGGCCCGCAATGGGCCCCAACAACACGACACGCTGCAGCCTGTGCCTATCAACTCTGACTACCACTGCTGACTGAACAATAATCACTCCGGCCCTTGGATGAAGCTCTACTGTACTCCTGACTCCTGAGCTCCTGAACCCAAGGCTCTGTTCCCCTGGATTCGAAGAGTTAGAAAACACAGCCGGA
This sequence comes from Hyaloscypha hepaticicola, assembly GCA_002865625.1. Taxonomy (NCBI): domain Eukaryota; kingdom Fungi; phylum Ascomycota; class Leotiomycetes; order Helotiales; family Hyaloscyphaceae; genus Hyaloscypha; species Hyaloscypha hepaticicola. The sequence continues at coordinate 852,972 of KZ613465.1, read as the reverse complement.
CGCTGTCATACCACACTGACTCGTCCCTTGACTCTCTCCTCTGCAAAGGCGATCTCCAGCCCAGCGCAAACATCACAAATAGAACGAGACGGGAAGCACAGCCTTGCCGACTGCCCATCAAACTCGGCCTCGAGCCCGGCAGAGCTGGGAGTGAGGGCGAATATTGCGGATGTGGAGAAGGGACACGAAGCTCCCCCGTCTCCCCTATTAAAATGCGTCGTGTTCTATTTTCCGCCCACCTGAGCATGAGGGTACTTCTCAGCATGCATTTGCGTTCTTAGTCATGATGCATGGGCCCTTCGCCGCCGCGCTGTGCAACCAACGCAAACTATGGAGTTTGAAATGCGTGTTCTAACTTCTCAGCCTTCCCACGAGTTGCGTATGGAGAACTGTCGGAAGCCTGATCATGGTTCATGCTTCTCGGTACCAGAAGGGGACTCACGCACTTTGGAAGAATAGCCACGTTGCTTGGATTGTGGGGGTACATCATTAATGATATCAATTCGAAAAGTGCCCATGAATTCGCCATCAGCCTGCAAAGTTACTCTGCAAAGTTACTCACACTTACTCACCTCGCACAAAGCAGTCGTCTATCGACAGCCGTACAAAACCGCCGAGCTGGAAGATGGCAATGCATCCACCCACAGGGAAGGCGTTGGAAATGCTGCGGTGGGACCCCCAACCGCCTCCCGTAATGTCCGTATCATCTTCAGTTTCAACACACCATTTCGCACGTCAGCCCCCGCCAAATCTGGCTGTTCAGGAGATCGGAGTTAGCCTTCTCTGGCCTGTTTCCACCAAAGGAGTCGTACCTCTCCTGTACCTGTAATTAATCATCCTCCACCGGCAGATTTTAACAGCAGATTTGAAGCTTCGGAGCATCACTAAGCAACGAGGCCTCGTCGTACTCGATTCCTCGCAGGAATACCGCCCTCCCCGATCCTTGATCGAAAAGACGAACAAGCAAATAGGGGACGACCACTTCTGGTCCCATTATCATCAAGAAATGTTCCATCCTTGCTCCACACAACCAATGACTTCGAGGGTAAACTCCCCCGCTCCACGATGAAGGTCTGGCGATGATTGGCTTAAGCGACAGCATCCTCAGCATCATCCTGCAGCTTGCTTCAGGCTCGCCGTCGGCGTTGCTAGTAGCATCTAACTGGCCCTGTATCTGCAATCCTTCCTGTTGACTCTCTTTTTGACAAAACTTACTCAGCGACAGCGAGGGGTGCAGCCACGCAATTCTATGATACCCCTCCCAACTGCAGCATCGTGAGAGCCATGTTGGAGTATGCCATGGCTGCCAGCGAATCCTCTAGAATTATCGGAATTTCCCCAAGAATGGATCGTTCCAAGGCTTGTGATGCGTTCGTGCCCGTGAAGCTTGGATGTTTCCGCCCTCCTCGAGACCAATCGTAATGCCGTTTTAGCAAAGCATCGTGGTGACTCAACTTCTCATAGCCTCCTCACGAGCTCACCCACTCCAGGCTGCAAGCGTCAGACAAGGTGTTACAGTCCGCTTGAACGGGATCATGCTTTAATCGAAATGTACCGTAGGTACCCTCGTATCACGCCCCTTCCTTGAAAGACTCAAGTCACACTACCATAAAGAATTAATAACTCATCACGAGAGACGTAAGGTTAAGGTAGCAAATAAACTCTGAACAATCAATCACGAGCTGACCAATGGAAAAACCAACCCTTGCCCCAAAACAAAAGTGTCCTCAGGTGACGAATCAAACCCTCACTGAAAACTCTCACATCCCACAACACCCAAAACCAAAAACTCTGCTCTGCACCTTGAAGAAAAAAAAAAGACTTCCCCATGAAACCACCAAGTCCCTCACATCCGATATCGTAGGGAGTAATTCAACTCTATCCCAACGACACGCCACAAAAGCACCTAATCTCTCCCAGGCGATTCCGTAACCGCGCGCTTTCTCGCACGCACGTCTCACTACCCGAACCCTGACCCAACATCATTGACTCACACTCACACCCAAACCTCACCACTTCCTTTCGATAACCTTTAACAAGATCTCATGACATCCCGGATCCACCCCCCATTCTCGGCTTAAGTCGGAGTCATACTTATACCAAGTACAGCCATCTCCATGTTCGGAGCTGCCCAATCTTTCATCCGTACCAATAATGCAAGCAAATGCAATGGATCTGCAAGTGGAAAAAGCCCAATCTAGACCCCAAAACAGAAATGTTCCAGAACATCCCGATTTCCGCCACACTGATCATCGGGAGAACTATCTTCCCTCCAACCAGTCAGCACAGCGTATTATCAGGAAAAGAGTTTCATTGGATGATGAGGAAGGGGAGAGTTTAGCCACTATTGATTGGCTGGGTCATTGAAGCAAAGCCACCGGCAATAAGTACGGGGGACGATTCGGACTAGTATAGCAGGATCTGTGTTCATCTTGCGGGGCGGCTACTCCGAAGTGTGAGCGAGAAATCGTGCGTGCGGCGTAAAGTACGTGACCTTTGTTAGAACTAACTTTCATCTCGAAGGATCAAAGATGAATGTTGGAGGAAAGGACTGGATAGTTGGATCTCACCTGCCTCCTCAGCTCGATCCTTCGAAATAATGAATCAATGAATGCATGACATCGCCGTAACCCCTCGAACCCGTGAGCGGGTAAACCTTCCTTCCACTCGTAGAGACATTAGGTAAGATGAACCCATGCAAGACCCCTAAAGGTCACCTCACCCATCGATCACCAACATCACTTCTCACAAAGAATCGAGACTGAAAGAAGGAGTAAGACACCTCTCGGCATGATTGATCCCCTCTTTCTTACATACTTTATCATTTATGCCGAGTCCTTGGTTTAGGTAGTCTCGTGTGGTTTGTTGTAGTGGGCCAGCGGCGATGTCATGCCTCGCTGCCTCTGCCTCGCTGCCTCTGCCTCGCTGCTGCCTACACGCAACCCATTCCTCCAATACCCATCCAAGCGATGTCATGCAGCAAGAAAGCGCCACTCAGATCTCCCGTCCTTCCATCTTTGTCATGTCATGTCATGTCCAACAAGAGATCAGGCTGAGCCATTTCCAATCCCCTGTTCTCCCCATTCCAATTCCCATTCCCATTCCAATTCCAATTCCACAAGGCATGAGAGCTGGACCAAGACAGACTTTCAGCCTTGCACGAAATCAGCCCGTAACCGTAGGCAACAATCTCCTCCATCTGCCCCTCTCCTTATCTGTTTATTCATGCATCTGCAAAGCGGCGGAGCGAAAAGTCCGCACTGTTCCGTACATTTCTAGTGTCGGGATAAAGAAGAGTCAGAGTCATAAACGTGGCTAGGCAGATTTAACGGCGATCGATCACTGGCATGAGATCTAGATCAACCATGGGAAGTTGGTGTGCCTGTTTCATATCTTGGTTTGGAGGTTTGTTGGGTGTTCTGGAATGAGGAAGTGTGGTGGTTGCCTAAGGAGGCTCGCTTCGCTTTGAGGCTGTGAGACTTCTGCCTTCGTCTCTCTTCTTTGCTTTGCTTTGCTTTCTTTCACGTTTATTTGTATTCTGATTTTGATTCAGATTTTGGGAAGGATGAGGTGAGGGTAGCGGTAAGGCTGGAATTGAGAGAAAGCCTTGTCGCTTTGCGGATGTTGGAAAAGGGCGCTGGCGATGGCTGGCAACTGCGCAGTCTCGCTTCGCCCCTGAGGCAGTGAGACTTCTGCCTTGTTTTCTCTGCTTTGCTTTCTTTCACGTCTTTTGAGGGGGTGGGTTGATTCTTGATTTTAGGAAGGACAAGGAGATGGTAGCGGTAAGGCTGGGAATAGAGAGAAAGCCTTGTCGATTTGCGGACGTTGGAAAAGAGCGTTGGCGATGCCTGGTCACGGCCTAGGTATCGCTTCCCCTTTACAGAACTTCGCTGTTTGTGACTACACTTGACTTTGATGTGGTACGATTCCTGCTGCAAAGAGTGGGCCTTCTTTGTTCCTGCTAGTGCAGGGCTGTAAGGCCTTGCTAATATCTGTCTTCTGATACTTTGCATATTCCCGCTTCTTTGTAGTACAGTACATCAAGTCCTTGCAATGTTTGACTTTTAGTGCCTTCATTCCCCCTCTTATTCAGAGCCAAATGAAAAGAAGAGACCGCAGCTAGAGATTTGTGCTGTACGAGGTGAAACAAATACTCTAGGGGCTGTAGAATGTTACTTGGCACTTGCCGCTGGAGAAGTTGCTTCCCAGTCTCGGTCACTGCACTATAATCCAATTGTCTGCCATGCCTTCATGTTTTCACGACGTTCAATATCCTAGTCTACATTGTGGCCAGTTCTGCCAACAAGTCAAGCGCATCAATTCCTTCCCTTGAGCTTACAATCTCATCTCTCAAGCACCCGAAAATGCTTGGGCGCTCCTCCTCTTTTGCCCCGAAGTACGCCTCCCAGTCATTATTGTCAGTCTCCCGTCGTTCAATCGTTCCATTCCATACACCCTTGGCATAACTCTTCCATGCCTTTTCCACCCAATCGTTGTCATGGCCAAACTCTGATGGGCTTGCAAGTACCCACTTCCCCATCCGCAGAATCGGCGCCACCCATCCGTCATTATCATCCACCAACTCCTTACAATAACTAGCATAGTTGCTGAGCCACTCAAACTCTCCATCTAGAGCCCCACTCCATCCGTCATTGATTCCAACGATACCAGGGTCATGATAGTCCAGTTCCTGCTCGCCACTGATCAGGATCAACTCATCCAGTTTCAGGTCCCACAACCCTGCATCACCAAAGTTAGTAAACTCTGGATCGAAATATTTCGGAAAGAACTTGGTCCTACAGTCTTTTGTTGGAAATTCATCCGAGAATCCATGTTGTGTGGCGACCCGCTTGATAGATATCTGATCGCGAGCCTGGGCGAGAACTTGATCAAGGTCTTCCATGCATCTGCCAGCAAAGCAGAAGATGTCCAACTTTGGCGAAACGTACATGGGCGGGCAGCCGGTAACGTTAGGACGGAATGCTACGTACTCCTCGAGGGCGACTGCGCGGGACTCGTGGCAGGCGCTCATGTGTGGTATCTCCTTGTTCTTGCAATAGAGGAAGGAAATAGGCAAGTCACCAGGCTCGAACTCACTGGCGAACTCGAGAAAGCGCTCGCCAGGGAGGGAATGCTTCCAGATCATGCGGCGGATCTCGACGGGCAGCTTGCGGAAGAGCGGGAAGGTGGTGAGGGGGCCGGGGGCGTCGACGGGGGTGATTACGGGCTTCGAGAGCTTGGAACCCATTGTGATTGTACGATCGAAGTATGGTAGAATGTATGGATTGGATTGTACGTGTGAGGCCTCGTACAATGTGAGGTTGCTGCCGTGGTTATTCGATCTCGGTGTTGTGGTTTGGGAGGGAAAAAAGGGGTCTGTTGACTTGCCTTAGCGCGAAATTGAGAAGAGAGGCGACGCAGTTGCTTCGGCTTTGTGAAGCAGCCGATTAGGCTAGTTATGCCTTCTGCTTCGTCAATAGTAGCACTGCATAAAAGAACTCTTTGGCTTCCTTGCATCTCATAGCACTGTAAGTGACGAGGAGAGTACCAGCAAGGAATTACTAACCATAAAGCGACAGAATCTTCAACGTCCTCGGACCAAGCCCCGCGCTATCTTCTGCAGACCTCGCAGTATAAATAGCATGAAGAGTTCTTCTTTGGCGTGACTCTGGCCAAGGCCGATTGGTGATCGACTGAGACGTACTTGCTGGATGAGGAGCTTTCAGGATTTCACTCGACTCGAAGAATTATTCGGATATATCCGCGACCAAGGGGCGTGCTCTGGGTAGTTCTAGAAGAAAAGAGCATGAATTATGTTTTCTATGGTCAATTGAGAGGAGCTTGATGTAGGGCCTATAGGTTCCTAGCAGAGCTTCTAGATAGCTTGGACTTCGGTGCATAATCGACTCAAGAGCTCATATCTTAACTGGTGTACACAGATCATGGAACGGCAAGAGCTAGCGGTTGCTTGATTGTTCTGATTTCATGGGAAGGGAGACGGAGAGTTGAAAGTATAGTTGGATGAGGTAGATTGGTAAACCTCGTCGTTCTTTTCCCCGCTGATCTTTCTATCAAAGATTCTGTGGAGCTGGAATCACCAATACACATAAGGCAGGCGCAGGGAGTACTTGTCAGTTGGGCAAATCACATGACTTAGGCCCTTCTGGGACCAGGGTCCCAGGGCCTATATATAGAGCTTAGCACCCCCCCCTCTTAGACCTGCAATCGAGTCCATTTTTCGCAACTGACAGTACTTGACGACTAGAGTCAAGTATGAAAATTGGCATTAAAGAGAAGAAATGGCAGCGAGCTACCTTATATACAGGTTCGTTAGACTTGAGTAAGTATCCCATAATACTCTACTTAAAAATGCTCTTTAATCTCGAGGGAAGCCTTTCCCAGGCCTCCCTTCAAGGTAAGAGTAGGCAAGAGAAGTCTTTAATCTTAGGGGAGAATCCACCACAACCCACCCCCTTTGTATCCGGCAGTCGGTCAAATATTTATCCAGGTCATGTGATAGTGTATTTCAGTGTCACGTGGACAGTTTTCCATACCAGTACCTCGCGTAACAAAAAGCTTCGCCCTTGACAAGTCAAAATCTCACTTTTAACAACGCAATCCTCAATATTCAATGCTGCATTTGCCGGTCAACGATTCCGTTATGTATTCCGAAGACTCTGGGTGTGGAGCGCAGTGTGGTAGGAAAAGGGGGAAGTATTCCTTAACCGAGCCGCACCGCTCAGCATGTTACCCCATCACGTACCCCAAAGTCCAAGATAGGCATTGCGATTCAAGTTTATGGATCGTCGATTGCGCTTGTGTGGCTTTGAGACATGGTCGCTTTCTTATCAGCTCACACCAATCAGTATCCTCGGTATCAAGCCTTCAAGTTTGGCGCACGCCGTGAGCCGACGCTTCCGTTTGAAGAATATTAAGAAAACATGATTTGATGCCACGGAAGGGTAAGAAGACCTTTTGCCGTAGAGCCTCGACAGTTTGGCCATGGTGTCGCCGAGCTGTATGTCACTGCAAGCCCTAGGCTGATTTGCAACGATTTTGAATGTGGCTACATGCGTTCTCTTGGACAGCGTTCTTATTGTAGGCTCATTTTGGGGGAAACTCACTCTCATCAAGAACTATATATTCCATAATTCGCATGCTGATTGACCTCCAGCGAAGATTTTGGTTGCGGTATTTTAAGAAGGTTGACAACATGAAGAGGTAAGGCTTTGTGTTAACCCACTAAGATAAGCAGGTCGCCAACGAGTGGCTGAAATCTTTCTTACACTTCCGAATCTTCGACGAATAGGCACTTCTGTTATGACCATGACGCACGGGTATGCAGACAGCTATAAAGAATGCCTTGCTGCAGTTTTAATGTTGGGCATACTCGGCATATTCACCGACGTAAGACGGTGATGAGATCTGCCCAATCTCAATCTTAACGTGTACCCAGACCCTAATATGTGCTTTAAGGGATTTGTGTCTTGACGAAACTCCAAGCATCTATTCAACTATTTTGTCACTGAATAATAAATCGCAGCCTAGACAACACGGACCACGCACGATCGGTCTTCATCAAACAGACCCGTTATGGGAACCCTTCTTGCTCTTGTGGGCTTTTGGTTGGTACTCAACGCACAGCTCGGGAGTTCTCAGTTGACTTGCTGGTCTGAACAAGGAGTAACTGTCTCTAACACCTGTTTTTTTGGTATAACATGTGGTCCTACCGGCCTCATTTCTTCAGGTGTCGTATCAGTACCCTCTGTAATAACCCGCAACAACAACTGCCCAACATCGGTATGGACCTGCTCGACAACTACTTCCGCAGACCGGTTGATGTTTTTGTACGACGTTACTTGTACCTCTGCATTGGGCGCTCCAACTACAACCCAGGGAGTTTCGACGACCCTGATTATACCAACTCCGACACCAACGGCGCTTCCTACAAGCACTGTAGTTGTTCCAACAACACCGACTCTCAGTATTACCTCTCCCACCATCTCTTCAGCCTCCGTGATCTCATTCCTTTCAAGTCCCAGCAGCTTCACCTCAAGCAGCAATAACTCCCCATCATCAAGCGTCGCCACTTCCAGCCACCCAACCCTTAGCTCAAGCGTCATGAACCTACCTTCCACCAATGTCTCTACATATTCTGCACTACCAATCTATACCGGCGGATATCTATTTCGGAACAATTGCGCCGTACCAGAGTTCACACTGCTACCAGGTCCCTAGCCCACAATTCTCATTTGGGCCCCCTTCGTTGGATGTGTGAACGACAAGCCAGATTGTTGCCCCTGGCCGGTTGTGACGAGAGTCTCGGTAACAACTGCAACTACTTCGGTTATTGCACCTTCTACCAGAACTGTTTTCCTCAGCCAGACGACTACGTTCTCGTCTGGGAGCTTATCTGGGTCGGTTTCCGTTATTTCTTCAAATGCACCACCTTCACCTGGGACTTCGCTTCCACCATCTCAATCGAGTACACCTATTTCAGCATCTGCATTGATTCGCGCAATATTCCCCGTGGCAGCAAGCCAAGCTCAGGCTAAATTATCAATTTGTCCCCAGGACTATCATAGAGTCTCGTCATCTTGTTGTCCCATGTAAGTCACCTGATATCACCGAGCTCTCAGCAAACCTACACTTGAAGAACGATAGCTTACATATTTCTGGTCCGCAAGTGGATACACACTATACACCTCCGCCATTGCCGGCATTACGCCTTGCTATAGTCCTTTGTCCAGCACATTGAATGTCACCCCTCCTCCAGGGACTACTCTTGATCCAACCATTGTCCCTGCGGGTACAAGCACATCTGATTCAACAGGAGCTCTGAGTCTATCAACAACTCTTAGTACAACGGTCTCAGCACCACAAACCTCCATATCAGTAATCAACAATGTTTATTTGGCGGATCCTTTTCCTGTACAGCCGCCGGCTGGACCTTCAGTATCCAGGGGGGATATCGCAGCAATAGTCCTTTCTTGCCTGGGAGGTGCGGCGGGGACGATAGCTTCTTGGTGGTTGTGGAGAAGGCGGAGAGCAAGCTCTGGTTTCCAGAAGCATGGCTATACTATCGCCTGGATTGCTCCCCTTGAGGTAGATGCCCTGGCGGCCAGGAATATGTTGGACCATCACCACGATGCTGTGGAGTTTCCGGCGAGTAGGGGCGTTGACCATATTTACACAGTGGGCGACATCAAAAGACACAACGTTGTGATTGCCACCTTTCCATCAGGGCACTCTACGGGTCCCGGTGCTGCGGGAGATCTTGCCAGGGATATCATAGCCAAGTTTCCAGACATTCTTTTTACGCTTGTGGTTGGAGTTGCGGGTGGGATCCCCGACTTTTCTCAGAGTACTCCAAGGGACATCTGTCGTGGGGATGTGCTTGTAGCCCAAGGAGAGGAAGGAGGACCGGCCATTATAAGCTATAGCTTGGGTACGGAGACTGCTACACACTTAGTGCCAACCAAAACCACCGTCAAGGTATTTGGCTCCGTCATTGGGATAATGAAGCGCGCAGGTATCGATCAATGGAACCTGACATCACCGAACTCATTTCGTCAGTACTATCATTCCCTCCTGGCCAAAGATGCTAGGAACAATACCACATTCCAAGACCCTGGTCAGGGGAGGGATATACTTCTTGCAGGGCCTCAAGGTTTCAACGGTGGCATCCCAAATCCGCTTCCGGCCCGACCGCAATCGTGGCGCAATTATGACCGTATACAAGCGGGATCTCAAGCAGGCAGCAGTTCTAATACACAAAACCCCGCATCCATACCGCGAGTACCTCGTGCTGACAACGAACGTGTCAAAGTATGGTATGGCCGGCTGGGCTCTGGGGAAGACTTGAGAGACAATCCTCAAAGACGGCGCCAACTCAAACAAGACTACGATATCATAGGCCTTGAAACAGGAGCCACCAGTGTTATGGACTCTTTGGAAAGGGTTGGAGTAATCAGAGGGGTCTGCGATTATGCTGATGGACAACAGGCCAGGGAGTGGCAACCATTTGCCGCTGCGACGGCTGCTGCTTTTGCGAAAGCACTTTTGTACACCATCAAGCCAGACAAGAAGCTAAACAGAACTAAGGAGCAACGTAACCAGCCTGACAGAGATGAAGAAAAGGACTCGCCGACGGTGGAGGTGGTGCTCTTACCAACTCCTAAAATTTCACTCAAATTTTCTCTGCGGAGCCTTTTGGACATTTTTAAGAAACCCAGGTGAGGATAGGTTAAGTGATTATGCAGATTCATAGTTCTAAGACATTCATGGTATGATAAATGAATTATAATGACATCAGCGGAGTAATTGTGGAAGAAAATTTTCGTGATTCAATCGCTGTGACATGTTACCTGCACCTAGAACACTTCAACGGATCTCCACAACGACAGATCCAATCACCAAAAAGAAAAATCTAGCTAGAACCTGTGCTATCATGCTCCCTATTGCATAAATAACAAAGGATTTAGAACATTTAAAGGGTTCCAACAAGTGACGTGTTGTAGGGTAAAAGTGCCGACTTTTCGTGTCCCTGCTGACCTACCAACTCCGCCTTCACAATTTTCTGACTTCCTCCAGTAATTACAGAACCATAGGGAGTGCCAGCAATAATAATATCCAAACTGAGAGGGCAACAGATCGTTTGGAACCGTTGGTGGTGCTCAATGATCTGCCTAAACAGAATGGTATGCAAGGACGTTGATCAAAACCCCATCCCCCCTGGCTCATGGAGCCATCTACTTAGGCCCAGTCAGAAAATGCTCATTCCAATCATACCAAAGTTGCTTGCGCTACTGCTGTTTGGGAGCCTGAGGAAGGTGTATCAAGTGTGAGGGTAAAAAAAAAGGGGGGGGAGGTGGTTGCCTAGCTAAGCGAATAATGAATGTCACGCTGATCACCTTAAAATAGATCTTCTGTCCCCATTCCCATAATCTCTCATTCTATCAAATTCAACCCTCATTATTTTCTTCAACACATTCATGATGTCGCAAGCTCTGCCCAATGTGGATCTTCTTTTCGCCTCTCCTCCAACGGAACAAACAAGCCCTCTCTGGCTCCTTCCCGTCGAGATCCGAGAGGTGATTTACGGCCATATCCTCCCATTTTCCTCGACCATTTACCCTAGAGTCTCTGATATCTTCAAATTGATTTCGAATCACGAAGAGGGAAGGTCACGCAAACTTCGAACACATGAAAAAGTCCTCGCCTTAGGACGCACTTGTCAATCCTTCTATACGGACCTTATTCCCTTCTATTATAGGACTAAAACACTCTCCTTTTCTTCGGCATACGATCTCTACAAATATCTCTATATGATTGGAACTTATCGCCGGCAACATGTGCAGAGAATCGATTTCTGGTTGAAAGGAGTTCCTAGCCATTGGAGGGTGACAACCCAGGAGCTATACGAATGGGTTTGCGAATTGCTGAGTGAGTGCCGTTCTTTGCGCCGTTTGGGCATTGGAGTCAGTGAGGAGACGAGGGATGAACGGATGGGGAGTGGGCCTGTAAAGGGATTGGAAGCGCTGACGGGCATGGGGTTGAAGGACTTGGAAGTCAGGGTTAGGGAGGTCTTTGCATGGGGACCTCAATGGACTGATGTATGGGAAATGTCGTATGACTTCGGTCATGAGCTGGGATTAACGAAGTTCTACACTCGGGAGGCGCTTATTGCGTTCGAGAAGAGGCTCGTTCAGAATATGAAGTCTGAAAAGGGAAGTATCAGCAAGGAAGAAAAGACTGAGGGAGCAGAGGGCGCACAAGTGGTGAATTACGTGATTGAAGATACGAGATCTGTTTATAGAAAGGCGAAGAATAGACGAGGAACACCAGATGTGACTGAAAACAGGGAAAGGAAGAGAGCCAAAGTTGGAACGGCTAGGAAAGGAAAGCGGGAGAAGAGGGAAGAAAGGGAAAAGAACCGGAAGTAGATACGTTAATCTGTGTTTCTAAATGTTAGATCTAATGCTCCCGAGGAAGCCGTTGAATTTTCGAATCGCAAAGCCCTTTCAGAATCCACCTCGTGGTAGACATGAAAAGAGACATTGAATTCTCAATATTGCCAGTCAAAGTTGAAAATTTAAGCTTGAATTAGCGAGACTTCACTACCATAGACTTCCCAGAATTTGAAGAGACATAATTTGATTGGACAAGTATTTGCAATGTCCCATTGAGCCTGGCACATTTATCGTCGCGTTTTCTGTTCACCCTGGCCCCTCGAGTTATCTCTCCCGTTCTCCCGAAACAAAGACAGGGGAGGGGGGTGACTAACCTGTCCGACATGAGCCCCTGCTCGAACAACAAACCTACTTCTTCTTCACCCCGTTCTTGAGAGAGTAGATGATAATTATAACATTAAAAAGTATACGAGATCTAAATAATCCTGCACCAAATTATAGTAAGTTACAGGGAAAATTTTCGCTGAATTTTTTGAGAAGTAAATGCAGATTTTGTTGCCACAATTCAACTTCAGGGGGGAGGAGGCGAGGTGATGTGGCACCACGCAATTTTAGGCATTGGTCATAATATGTGTTACACAAAGCCCCTCAATAACCAACAATTACCAACTTCCTAAAACAGTTACTTCTTCGTACCTGCGTTCGACCCCATAAACCCTCATGGACTCCTTTCTTTTCATGCTTGACATTTGCTTTCTTTCCATCTGAGTTGTAGCTCCTCTTATATATCTGCTTCTCAAGCATCATGGCCGACCCAAATGATTTCGGGCTACCTGCGCTGCAGAAATTGCAGTCTGCAGAGCAAATGGAACTCCTGGACGTCGTGGATTCCCTTCGTGCTTGCGGTTTGAGCGAGATCGTAGCACTGCCACAACTCATCGTTTGCGGAGACCAGTCCAGCGGTAAAAGCTCAGTGCTAGAGGCGATATCCGGAATTCCATTTCCCAGACAAGAGACCTTATGCACTCGATTTGCGACAGAAGTTATTCTTCGACGAGCCTCGAAAGACGAAATAACGGTTTCTATCGTCCCAGGAACGGATAGGACGGAAGTCGACCGAGAACGGCTGAAGCAGTTTCACCGTGAACTGAAGACCAAAGATGACTTTGGTGACTTGTTCAAGATTGCCGGGAGCGAAATGGGCCTTTCGTCGACAGGGAGATCATTCTCGAACGATATCTTGCGGGTTGAATTTTGTGGACCATCTCAACCTCAACTTACACTGGTGGATCTTCCCGGCCTCATTCATGCACAGATAGAATCGCAAACTACTGGTGATGTGGAACTAGTACACAATCTGGTCTCTCGGTACTTGAACAATCCTCGAAGCATAATATTGGCAGTTGTATCAGCAAAAAACGACATTAGCAATCAGATCATTCTTCGAAACGCTCGAAATGTTGACCCACAAGGACTACGGACTCTTGGAATCATTACCAAACCAGATGTCTTGGTGAAGGGCTCAAAGAGTGAGGAAGCATTCATTGCATTGGCCAGAAATGAAGTTGTCAAATTCTCGTTGGGATGGCATGTAGTCAAGAATATTGATTCAGCCATAGCCCAGAATCACAAAGGCACCCGAGACCAGCAGGAGATCCTCTTTTTCCAGGAAAGCAACTTCACTCGCCTCCCAGCTCATACAATTGGAATTGCCTTTCTACGGGCTCGCCTGAGCAAAGTCCTCTTCAACCAGATACGACAAGAGCTCCCACAGTTGATTGAAGATATTCAAATTCACATCTCAGCAGCAAAGGTTGCCCGAGACAGACTTGGACCAAGCCGAAAAGAAGTAGAGCAGCAGCAATCATTTCTCATCTCCCTCAGCCAGTCGTTTCATACCATCTGTCGAGATGCTGTGAGGGGTGATTATGATCACCAGTTTTTCCAAACCGACTCGAATCCCGAGAGACGGCTTTGTGCAACTGTGATGAACATGCACTTTGACTTCGCAAGCAACATGCGAAAGAATGGCGCATCCTGGCGTGTCGATGACGAGAATGCCATCGGCGATAATTGCTGCACACGAGAGGAGGCAATCAAAGAAGCATGGAAACTGTTGAAGAGAAGTCGCGGGAGAGAGGTAAGGGAGATATATTCTCCGGATAAATAGTGGAATTGAACAGCTAATTAAAAACTTTGACAGCTGCCAGGTCTGCCAAATCCTCTTCTTGTTGGTGAACTTTTCCGTCAATATAGCTTGCCATGGGGAGACCTCGCTCGACAGCATATCAGGAACGTGTGGGAGGCGGCGAACAGATTCCTCGAGCTTCTACTTCGCTACCTGACAGACGACGATGTCTCTGACAATGTTTTTCGATTCTGGCTGTATCCTATTATGGAAGAGAAACTGAGCTTGGCATATTCTAAATTGGATGAACTCCTCGAGGTCCATAAAGATTATCCCATGACAACAAACAGTCAATTCATCAATAACAGCAGAAAAACACGGCAGGATGCTAGCAAGCCAGACTTGGACATGGATATGGTGGCCGCTGAAGAAGCATTTGACAACATGAACGCGTATTACGAGGTATGTAAGGTGCTATTTCACTATATATCTGACGGTACCAAACTGATATAACGTTCAGGTTGCTTTGAATCTGTTTACAGACAATGTCCCAACTCTTGCTGTACAAGCTCCGCTTATCCGAGAAGTACCAAAGATTTTCTGTCCCACAGCAGTGTTCTCAATGGATACAGGCGTTATAAATCGAATTGCAGGTGAGACTGAAGAAAAGATTATGGAAAGAGATTCGATCCTCCATAGATTGGCAACATTAGAGAAGGGTGCTCTTATTTGCAGGCAGTATGCAAAGCGCCCACAACAGGGTAAATATTCTCGAATCCCGTCGATGAATCAGCCTGACCAATCTAGTTCTTCACCTTTCATTAGATGAGATCGATAGATCAGAGCTACCGGCTTCCGTTTCTGGAGCGGCAGAAAGAGATCAAAAGTACACACCCGGCAAATTACCTTCGACGCCCAAATACTTTCCTGAGTCACTTCCAAAGGACGCAAGTACTCCCAATATCTTTAAATTCTTATCAATTCCATCACAGACAAGCACCCCAAGCCCAAGTAATAGGAAATCCCTAGATCTTGGCCAACAAAAGGACAGGGCACCTTCTCCAAAGCCTGCAAGTGCAAAACCAAGTACGGGATTGTTCAATCTACCAGGAAACACAACCACCAAATTCTCTGATCCAGGGACTTCGAGCACATCATCTATTGGAATTTTCAGTATGCCAGTTGGTACACTTATTGGCGACGCCCCTGCAGCGCCCTCACCTCAACCCACTAATGGAGGAAATGCAGACACGAAGCCACCGTCCAGTGGATTGTTCAACACAGAGCCAAGTACTATGCTTTCCTTCCTGGAAAAGAATCGCAAAACCGCCACCACGCCCTTGACTGGTACCGCGAAACCTTCCACTTCAACGTTCGACTCAAAGCCCAGTCCTGCATCTGGGAGTACTACTGAAACTTCTACAAGCAATGTCTTACCTGCTACCTTAGGACTCTTCGGTGGCAAGAGTCTAGCCAAGAATGATAACAGTCTGAAGTAAGTGAAGTGTCTCGAACAAAAAATAGTCGGCTGTCTCCGAAGACCTTGCTAATCTTAACAAGCAAGTTTCCCAGCCAAAACTGAGACAGCAACACCTCGACCTAGATCGACATTTGGGATTCCCTTTTACCCTTTTATTGAACCAGAACCTCGATCAACCACAAATCAAATGAATTCATTTCAGCACATTTCTTTCATGCATGGATTCACCAATGTTTCATGTGAGGTAGGTGGTTTACAATTCCAGACAGCAACATTATTAAGTGGCTTTCTGACACACTCATAGGAGCAAAGGCTTGAAGATTACAGGTGTGGGCTTGGCCCGTGGTGGTTGAAACCTCCATTCAAGGTTGATCCGGTTGATTTCTCTCCGCCTCTGGGAAATGGAACGTGATTATGGCCACGTGAGCGACAACTATTAAAACCATTGATGGGATTCTGATTTCGCAGAGAGGTGAGCTGGGAGTTGCGTAACGAAGAAGATTCAAACTCCTCTGTCAATGTAAGAATATGGCCGAGCGAGACTGGGCAATGCGAAGATTATCAAAAACTCTGACACGCCGATCCAAGAGGTGTGATATCCGGGCTGTAATTCGAGGCGTATAAGCTGAGACGTAGTTAGAAAGCTGGTTATGTCGACAGATTTATGAAAGCAGTAACTATAGAGAATATGGTGCAGAGAATGTGCCTATGTTTTGTTGGGTAATTCAAATCTGGACAGCACTAATTACCACTAAATCACTTGCCGTCGCGCTCACCTTGACCTTGTGATCCGGTCTGATCGAAACAGAGAGTACCAGAATTGAGAGCACCACTTTGATTGTACCGTAATTGGAGAAACATTTATCGAAAGATCAGCCAGAATGTTCCAACTCGACGTGGGACATTGACACCAAAGGAAAGGAGATGGAGAGAGACCAGAGAGAAACCGAGACACATGACCGCCCCGAACCAAGAACCCCGACTCCAAGAAACAAAACGGTAGAGAGGATCCCGAAGCCGAGCTCGTCAAAGAAACGGGAATCAATGGGAATCAATAAGGGAAGTCGATTCTCATCACTGACGAAATAATTCCAAAAGGTGAAGTACCACTTTCTCTTGCCCACAGCGAGAAACCACGTGAACTTCGCATAGCCATTTTACGCTTCATTCTCTTGCCAGAATTTGAAATTTCAGAAATAAATATCTATAGTCCCTCCAAGTCTGACGAATGTCCAACTTGGACGCGGGACATTGACCGGTATCGCTTTCGTGTCCACCACAGAGTTTTTAAAGCATAAAAATAATGCGAAATTGAACTTAATTTGACCGCCCACCATCGAGTCTTCAGAGTATAGTAAGAATTATCGCACTTGCAAAGTGTTGTTTCAGTAAGTCGTCACTGAGAAAGGTTGTAGCAAAATAAATGCTTCCTCGTTATATACATTATGTTACAGACGTGCCTCCTGCCTGACTTTTTATGTCCATATGCAGGACTTCCAGATCGACTCCCGAACTCCAGAACGCCACTTTTGGAAATCCATCTAGCTATCTCATCTAACCAGCAGCAATGATGGCTCTTCTGATGCCAATGATCTTCGATATATCCATACGCTGGTAGTTCTCAGGCATATGCTCACCACTTGCTATGCATAGGACCTTCATTCTCTTGTCATATCGAAGTCCAGTCAGCAGCTTGGGTGTAATGAGGAAATACTGGCTTGTATGCTCCCTGCAAGCAATCTCGACCATACGTTCGTGAACCATTCTCTCGTTGCGAGGGTCCATGCCTTGATTGATCTCATCCACCACACGGAAAGGCGCTCGTGCCATGGATTGGAGGGACATAAGGTAGAAAATGGTGGAGACAGAACGTTCACCACCAGATTGACGATGCGCGTCAAGTTGCTGTAATGTCTCGTTTTCTCTGGTGTTGCACATTAGTACTCGTCTAGAATAAGAGGTGGAGTTAATTACCGGAATTTAACCTTGATTTGAATAGCCCATTGCTCAAAGTCATCGTCCTTGTGCACGTTGACTTCACCTGCACAACCAATCTGCTCAAAATTGAAAGAGAATGCATCGCTGATCTTTGCGATGAGAGTGTCGAGCTCAGGTTCCCATTTGCTGCGTATCTTGGAGATTTCCTCGGCAATGGCCGTGAGGCTAGCCTCTGACTCCTTGATCTTTGTCGTTAATTTATCGACATCGATTTGGCGTTTTTCGTACTCTTTGATCGCGTTAGGGTTGCCAGCATGAATGAACTCGAGCTTCGACTCTTCCGCAGCGATGTCCATTTGCAAGCTTTCGACCGTGTGGCCATCCGGATTTTCATTGTAGAGTAACGTGAACAATGGAAGATGCTCCTGATTCTCACGATCCGAAGTGATCACCGAACAAACTGCCACAGCTTTCCTGGCAACGTCTTTCAGTCTCTTGGCTTCGACCTCGATAGTTCGGACCTTTTCTTTCTCAAGGTCTCGTTCTCTGACAATATCCTGGTTGCGCTCTTCTAAGCTGGCAACATCAGATACAGCCTCGATAAGGCGGACCTCCGCTTCAATGAGCTCTTCATGGCATTGCCGAATTTTGGTGATATGGTTCTTATAATCTAAGGTGCGTTTTGCTCTTCGGAGAATGGCGTGATCAATCTTGATGCGGATTTTCTTAATCTGATCTCGGTCCTCCACGCTTGCAGTTCGTTTCGCCTCGTATGCTTCTTCTTCCGCCTCGATCTTGTCGGGGAGAGCTTTCTGGGCGTTCCAGGCAGCTTGTAATTCTCCTTTCTCCTTTTTCAGGGCCGCGATTTCTTCCTTCACAGAGTCCGCTGTTTCTTTCAATTCTCTCATCTGCTCCCTAACAGGTTTCGCCTTATCAGCTAGTGCTTTGAAGTCGGATTTCAAGGAATCAATCCTCTGCTGAATTTCGCGTCTTGCAGAGACGTCGACAGGTTGGTCCGTCCAATGCTTGGCTGGGGCCACACCTCTAGAAGCTGCCGAAACGGCTTGCGGTCCATACTCTGCTCTTCTAGATACTTGAAAAGAATGGGAGCCAAATATGAATCTTTTTATGTTGACATTCTCAGCTACAAGACTGTATTGCTCATCACTAGGCTCACGGAGTCCTATAGGGCAGTGATCAAGTTGCGTTGAGAGAGTCAACATGTCCAAAACAGGTGTGGGACCATCAATATAGTCGATTGCCCAGCCATCCAATCCAGCGCGCTGGAAATCCTGCTGGGATAAAGGTTTGCCTCGGTTGGTGGAACGACCCTCTTCAACTTGTCTGATAGTAACATCACCTAAGTGCATGACGTCTGTAAACTGGTCACTCAGCCTTTTCATATCGTTGAGTGTTTGGGCTGTAATGACCAAGAAGTCGTTGGGACGAAGCAAAGACTCCACAGCGTTCACATATCTTGGGTCTTTGACGGAACAGGTTATCATCGGAGGGCCATAGACTTCCTTTTCGAAAGATTCGAGATTCTCCTGGACCCATTTCCACGCTGTAGCCGTGTCTCTCGAAGCCTTCTCAAGTTTGCTCATTTGCTGGCCCTCTTGTGTATCGAATGCAGCAAGTTCACGTTCTGCTCCATCGACACTTTGTTTCATAGCCTTGCCGGTAACTAAATACTCGTCATTTTGAGCTTTGAGTTCTGCCATCTGAGCAGAGATGGATCGGAGCTCCTGTTCTTTTTTACGCTAATCACAGTCAGCAAATGCAGTAGAAAAACCTCGATGCTGGACTTACGCCACGCTCGTTCCATTCCGCAGCATCAAATTCGATGGGTGCATCATTGAGGCGAGCTTTCATGTCATTGATTTTTCTCTCCAACTTTGCTAACTCCTTTCTCATCTTCTGATCAGCGATACCAATTGAATTTGCCTCGTTCTCAAATCTCCTGGCTTCCTCTGCGAGGCCCTCTATATCCTTGACAAGGGCATCAGCATCTCGCTCAGCTGACTTCAATGCCCGCTTCCGCTCTTCTACCACAATGTGGATTTGGTCTCGGTAGCGCTCCTTTGCGTGGATCGATTGAAGAGTAGGTGCAATTCTGTTCTCTAATTCTTTAAATCGAACCTGAGCTTTCTTCTTTTCTTCTTTGGATACCTCATACTGCTTAACAGCATTCCTGTACTCGACGAAAGGAATCATCTTTTGTAGCAAATCAACCTTTGCTTGAACGTTGATGCGTTCCTGTAACCTCTCCACCTCGGCGTGTAGATTCTGTTGGCGGTTTTCAAGCCTTTCCAGCTGTTCCTTATCAGTCTCGTCCTGAAGCTCCATTTTCTTCTGCCGTTTCCGAAGCGTCTTCAACTCATCGTGCCATTCTAACATATACTCCGGAGCTGCAGCTCTCAGTGTCTGCTGGAGTAGTTCCACCGGAGACAGAGCAGCGAACGAGGACACCTTGTCTTGAGGTAAAAACTGACACAAATTGTCGATTTGGATGGAGAGCGCTTTGGTCAGACTCTGGACACTCTTCAGAGAGGTTTTCTTGCCGTTAAGCCAATAATCGCGTGCGTTATTCTCTCGAGTAATCCGGGAGCGTACGACATGATTGCTAGTATCGTTTGGTCGTCGGTGGAGCTCTATTTCGATCTCTGCATCATTCATGCCGTGCTTCACAAACTCCCCAACTTGACCAGCACGACCAAGATGTATCGGACCCCATCCCAAACCCAGGCATATGGCACAAACTAGCGAACTCTTTCCTGTGCCATTGGGACCAATGACCATGTTCAAATTCGGGCCAGGGAAGAATTCGGCATTCTCGTAGGTGACAAAATTCGTAAGCTTAACTCTGACAATAGCGCCAGGCTGGAATTCGGTCGGGCCACCTTGATCCGCGTCGCTTGCATCTTCCTCATCTTCCTCATCATTATTCCATCTTTTTGTTGTACTGTTCGGGCGAGAAGGGCCAGGCTGTGGTGATTCGGATTGTGAATCGCGATGTTGGTCGTTTGTACGGACGCGTTTTCCTGAATCGGTGGAAGGGGTTGATCTTTGAGAAGCTCGCACAGCGTCAGCATCTTCGTCGCTTTCAATTTCTGCCCTTGCTCGCCGCCGCGGGGGGCTTTCAAAGGACGGCATGATACTTTAACCCGCGAGATGTTGTGTCTTTAGGTTCAGAAGATCAAGTTTAACGCGACGACGCGTAGATTAGAGTGGATTTTGGTGGCGCTCGCTAGCGCGGCTGGCGTGAAAGCGAGGCGAAAGTGAAGCAACGACAGCTGAAGCCAGTCTTGAACTCTGCTTCATCTTCAACTTGCAGTTGATCATATGGTGGTTACCAATACATGTAAGAATACATAATTAGATGATGTAACAGCTCATGACCAGAACATCAATGGAGCTCAGTTGTCAGGCCCCAGGATACTTGATCCTCATCCATGGGATGAAAAACGACCATACCATAAGCCATTCAAAAGACTGTTCGTCCCTATTCAGACTGTCCCACACTCTAAGAACTATGGCTAAGCTTCCTTCACTCACATATCAGCGTTAGGTGGGATATGGAGAGACTTGCATGATATGGCTTGCATACAAAGATCAGCTGCCGATTGAAGAACCTTCTACAAGCCAAACATGAATGGCTTCCCTAGGATCATCATAACTTCCTGAAAAGCGAGATTTCAAAATTGATAGAGTTTGGTAATTCTATCTTCCAAGGACGCTCTCAATGGGGAACAGCATACTCACTCCACTGGATCTTCGAATTACCTCGTCCCTCAGCTCGTGCCTACACGACAACGTCCAGGCGCTTCCACCACCCGACGTTATAAAATGACGAGCTCTCGTTGAGTAGTTGCTTTCTTTATGTTGTCATTGCCGTTGAACGCTGTGCTTGATCGCGCATTTCCGCCTCTTTTCTCGAAGCTTCAATAAGGTACCTCTATTCTTCAATAACCGTCCCAGCTCAATTCATAGATGTGCCATACGTACTCTGCACAGCTTGCAGAATGTGGTTAATTATTTTGTAATGCGCAGTGCGTAATATATTGCTAGTGACAACATGTTGAGAAAGTTAAAAAGAGAGATTAGGGTGCTTGGGATGGGCATCTTCTCTTCGTTATTCTATTCTGCGCTAAAGAAAAAAAAAACATGAATAAAACATGAGATGGGTGGAACTCATTGATGGGTGGTAGTTGAGTAGTGAAGAGGGTGAGTGCTGCTCGGCAACTCTTGGGTGCTGCATTCCAGAGGTAGAATTTCCGCCTTCAACCGAAGAATTCGAATGTACAGAACCATCTCCACTCCACTCCACGACATCACATTCCCGAACCTAAATTTGACATCGTTCTCACGAGATATTATCAATTGATTCCTCTGCCAGACCTAACACTACGCAATCATTTTGCTTTTCCTATCAGAGAGATTTTTCTTTTTGCGCGACACGGGGCGCTTCTCGATTCCTGGTCCTTTCCAGAAGTACACCTCGCAACGCGTTTTGATAGCTACGTGTACGATCGGCTTCCGGTTGCCCGAGCACATGATAAATGCTGATCTAGATAGATTCTTTGCTATACGATTTTCGATTTACGTCCCCTCTAAAGCGCGTCTCCCAAGCAACCTGTAGTAAGCCCGAGAGACTTTCGCGCCTAATCGAATGCTCTACAGCCAAGTGCACCTTTCCAGTGATAGAGAATGCTTTCATAGAGATCAGTCATCCGCTGTAGCACGTCATGAACCGTATCCATCGGCCATCGACGCGTCGGGCTCCTCTTGGAGATGCCACTGACCGAGTCAATAACGAGCTTCCACAAATACCTTCCAAGACGTCGTCACTTCGGCACCGTGGCAGGAAGCATTCCGAACCTGCTCAAGTAACAGCCTACAGACCCCCATCACCACCGCGTTACAATGATTACGACTCCTCGCGGGTTTCTCACCAGCCAGCTCCTTTGCGGTCTCACCCAGCAAACCCTCGTCTTTCAGCAATATCCAAAGAACATGGCACATCATCGAATCGAGACTCTCTGGTATCCACCACTTCTATCGATAGCAATCGCGTCAAAGTATTAATTGGACCTTGGAGGCTTGGGAAAACACTAGGCGAGGGAGCCACGGCGCGAGTTCGACTGGCAAAGCATGCGTCGACAGGACAGAAAGCTGCAGTGAAGATCGTGCAGAAGAGACACGCACAGATGTCTCAAGCTGGAAGTCTTGCCGACATCGACCAGGCCGAGACCTTGCTCCCAGACTCTGAAGAAGATGGGCTAAAACGAATGCCAATTGGTATTGAAAGAGAGGTTGCCATCATGAAATTGATCCAGCACCCAAACATCATGAAACTCTATGATATTTGGGAGAATCGTACTGAGATGTGAGTGTCCTAAGACCCCTGTCAGAAATTCTTCTAACGAATAAGCAGCTATCTAGTGCTGGAATACGTGAACAATGGAGAGCTCTTCGATTACATCACCGCCAAACCGAGTGGTCTTGATGAGGAGGAAGCACTGATGTTCTTCCGTCAAATCCTCAGCGCTGTTGGCTATTGTCATTCATTTAACATTTGTCACCGAGATCTCAAACCAGAGAACATACTCCTCACGAAAGAACTGGAGATCAAGATTGCAGATTTCGGAATGGCGGCATTACATCAAAGCCCCGACCACAAGCTCAAGACATCTTGCGGAAGCCCTCATTATGCTGCCCCTGAAGTAGTAAAAGGCTCAGCTTATCGTGGCAACCAAGTGGATATATGGAGCTTAGGAGTCATTCTTTATGCAAGCCTCTCTGGAAGACTGCCATTTGACGTAGGCAACGACCTACCGAGGCAGGAAGCTTTACCAACGCTGCTAAAGAAGATTCAACGCGGCAAGTTTGAGATGATGTCCGAATTCAGCGAAGATGCAAAAGATCTGATCCGAAAGATGCTTCAGGTCAATCCCAATAAGAGAATTACGCTCAAAGATATATGGAGACATCCTTTGCTGAGAAAATATGATTACTTGGACACTCTTGCCAGTACTTCTTTTCCCGAATCTCCGAGCGCAAAGAATTGCGGACGGCCTGTACGTCGCCAAAGCGAGATCGACAAAGAATTGCTTCGTCACTTAAGATCTATGTGGCATGGAATGTCTGAACAGCAACTTATAGATGCACTTCTGAATGAAAAGTAAGCATTCAATATTCTCCTAATCGACTATACAGTGACTAGATTTTTACTAACCATCATAGACCAAATGAGCAAAAGCTCTTCTATTCCCTTCTCCTGAAGTATCGTATTGCACAACTTGAAAATTATGCTCCTGACATAGGGTATTCTAACAGCGACTATCACCACATCAAACCACTCAACTTGAAGAAAACTTATTCCACATGTCAATTTCCCCAAGCCAATTCAAAAGAACATGGGAGACAAGTTTCCAAGTTCACTGTTGTCAGCAACGCTGCGGAAACAGTGCGCAGCTATGATCCATTCAAGGCGTCACGACCTCAACACCTAGTTAGGCCCAGCAACGGATACCCCGCGAAAATAACCATTCACCGAGCCGAGACTGCCAAGTCTGGGGAATCGTCTTCGAGATATCGGGCAACATCCGGCGCATCCTCACAGGGAACTACTGCTGATCGTAGCAAATTGCTACCCCCACCTCCTAAGTTATATGCCTCCCGGAGTTCCTTTGCCAGCACTTCTACCAGGAGCCGTGCTAGTAATCCTTATGTAAAAGCAACCATAGGACACAAGAGGGGCGTGAGCTTTGCAAATATTCGAAAGTACTCCTCAGAGGAGCATTCAAGGCTTGCCTCTGAAAGCAAGAGACTTACAGGAATCCCCAGACATAGCAACCACACAGAAGTTACTGACGATGGAGGTAGTTTTTTGTGTCCGGTGACAACTACTCTTTCAACGAGCTATATTCGATCAAGAAAGCAACCGCCTACTTCTCAGCAACTTCTCACTGTAGCAAAGCGGGGCCAGACAAGCCAAATCTGGAACGAAGATGTCCGGCAGCTTAGCACCAGCTTAGCGAAGGATTGTGACGAAGCTTTCAACCGTACTTCTGCTGTTTCCAGCGATTCTGAGAAGCCACAAGTCAGTAATAGTAACAACTCGACGCAGAAGACGAAGCGAACTTCGCTTAGCACACGCCCGCTTCCTGAACCACCAGCTCGAACTCAGTCTGTCAAGGCTGAGCTCTTGGAAGCTCGCAAACAAGCCGAACTACGGAAGGTGCACGGAGAGGGTGATGAATCACCTACCTATCTGGATCGTATGGTATCACACATCGATCGTCTTATGCAGCCCATGTCACCAGTTCGTTATTCTGCTGGCCATCGGACTTCATCAGCTCCATCAGAATTTAAGAAGCCGCCAACAGGAGGACTATTGCCATCCATAGAAGAAAGTCACGAGAAAGAAATGTCTCCTCTCAGGGCTAAAGAGCTAGCTATGTACCGTGATCGTAACCGTAGGCTCGAGGCGAGAACAGCACCATCAGGACGCATAGCATCTGCACCCGAACCACGAGTACTAGAATGGAACAGCTTTCAAAATCAATTTACCAGATTGGATTCCCTAGTGAGGGATACGATCCGTGTAGTAGATCCAAATTCTTCACTCAGTCCGGTCAAGCCCCCAGCTCCTCTCGTCATCCGGAAAAAGACATCAAAGCCAGCTCCGCTCCCGTTGATGTCTGGAGGCAATAGAAATGACAATGAAACACAACCCCGCTGCGAACGTCCATTGGAAAGCTTTGATCTTCGTCAACAATACAATACTGATGCGAAGCAGGATGTTGCTTTAGGTCTGCCAAAGATTGCTGAGAGCAAGCAAGATGACGATAGCTTTGAGTATGAAAGCAACGCTAGCACAATTCTTCGCAAGACGTCCGGCTGGTTCAAACGCAGCTCAAGGAGCGGAGAGGGTCTCCAAGCATCTACAGTTAGAACCAGATCGGTACAGTCACACTCAAGCCAAGGCACAGTTCAGGATCCATACACCAGGCCACACAATCCACATCTTAATTCGTCGGCCCTCCCGATCTCACCAAAGAAGAAGAAGATCCCCAAGTTGGGACGGTGGTTTAAGAAACGTAACTCAAAACCAGATATGACTATCGGTGGAAGTATGTCTAGAGTCTCCAAGATCTTCATTAAAAGCCAGAATACTAATCAATCTTAGTTGATGATACTTTTGACGAAACTATGAGTGTTCAGGACTCAATTGCAAACCGATACGACTCACACTTGGGAGATCCTAGAGCCCGACAGATAGCCCCCCGACAAAATTGGCTAGCTAAATTATTCAAAGTCAAACCAGTCTCAAAGCAACTGTGCTTCAACGTCGGAAAGCGTTGTGCGCGGCAGGAGATCACCAGAGTTCTCAGAGAGTGGAAGCGATTTGGTCTCGAAGATCTCCAAGTCGATAAGGATCGCAACGTCGTCTTTGGAAGAGTTGCTTTACGCAATCGTAAGTGACCACATGGGTGGATGAGAGATCTGCAGCTAATATATTATAGATTTCAATCTCAAGGAGGTTTCCTTTGCTGCTGAAGTCATGACCGTCATCGAGCATGGCAAGAAATCGAAGCTTAGCATTGCTCGCTTCACGCAAGAGAGTGGCGCAGCCAGTAGTTTCAACAAGGTCGTGGAGACTATGGAGATGGTACTTAAGAGTCGAGGGTTTCTTTTGACTGATGAGCGCAAAAAGCGGATGATGATCAAGACATTGAACACTGCCTGAGCGCTCGCAGCAACGAAGGTTTGTGTCAGTGTGATGACGTTTCTAGCGGCCTTACGTGTTTGCGTTCGATGGCCATCATTTTTTCAGGCGTTGGTTGATTGCTGTGTGTCTGCATCAAGTCTTTTGTGTTTGCCGCATAGCGAGATTGAATAGCTTTTTCTGCATTATGGGCTCCACTTGAGAGTTTGGAGAGGGGCTAAAATGTTAATGATAGATTATAGAATAGGATAGAACATCTTCTTTGGCGGAAAAAAAGATAACTTTGTTGCATGCGAAGCAGACGGCGGACGGGAGCGGGAAGAGATGTCTGGATTTCTTCATGTAATGAGTACTGAAGGTATTAGAAAATGAAATGAGTTGACTTGAATTGTAATTGTTTTGAATTCTTGTCTCTTTTAAGCATCGCATGCCTTCGTCACTTGTATAGGATGAGGTCATTCCGAGAAGCTCCGAATTTGAACAAACATACATTTGCACATTCTAGAAACAAATCAACGCCAGATCTTCGCGTTTTGAGGACATAACTTCTTCGTCCTCAGTTTTGTACAATTATAGATAATGTAGTAAATATCTGCACTGCTTCAACAGTGATTTCTAATGTGTAGTGAACCGTAAAGCCTCTTCCGGCTTTTCCCGGCTTGCATCCCTGGCACCTTTTCTTTCCACGTTGAGCTTTCTGAGGATCTTCAACAAAACCTTTTGTATTCGCTAGGCCGCTCACCATTCATTGCGATTCTATCCTTTGATATCTATCTGAGGAAATTTCCAATTGGCCATTTTTCAGTCATTTTACAAATTCCTGTAGCTTAATTGACCAGATCAAGACGATGCTCCGGTCGGCGCCAAGGAGCTCCGGCTTTGCAGCATCAGCTGCCAACCCGAGGATAATAGCTCGATCATTTAACGTAGCACCCTCTTCCTCTTACACAACCTTGATCACAAGCAAATCGATACCTGCCGCTTCTCGATCAATTTCTACGAACCGGTCAGCTTCCCAAATAGCCTTCAATTCCACACAAAAGAGCTATCGAGCCTCGTTTCAACCCCGCACATTAAGAACCTTCCAAGCGACAGCATACAATATGGCAGAGACAAGAGCAGAGACAGACGCCTTTGGAGAGGTTCAGGTGCCTGCGGACAAGTACTGGGGAGCACAAACTGAGCGGTCTCTGGAAAATTTCAAGATCAATCAACCGCAAGACCGCATGCCTCCTCCAATTGTCAAGGCTTTCGGTATTCTTAAGGGTGCGGCAGCTACGGTCAACATGACTTATGGACTGGGTACGCCTCCTACATAAATTTAGCTGAATGCGAGCTCACGGTTTCGACAGACCCCAAGATTGGCAAAGCCATTCAGCAAGCAGCTGCTGAGGTTGCGGAACTCAAGCTCCTCGACCACTTCCCCCTCGTCGTCTGGCAGACTGGTTCAGGAACACAATCGAACATGAACGCCAACGAGGTTATTTCAAATAGGGCAATTGAAATTCTGGGTGGAAAGATGGGCAGTAAGAAGCCGGTTCACCCGAACGATCATGTCAATATGAGCGCTTCTTCGAACGATACCTTCCCCACGGTCATGCACATTGCTGCGGTTCTCGAAATTGAGCACGAGCTGCTACCCGCCATCAAATCCCTGAGGGATGCTCTACAAAAGAAGGTCGATGAGTTTGAGGCAAAGAAGATTATCAAGATTGGCCGAACCCATCTTCAAGACGCTACACCTCTCACCCTTGCCCAAGAGTTCTCCGGATATGTTGCCCAGCTCGAGTTTGGTATCAAGCGTGTAGAATCTTCCCTCCCAGATTTGCGTCTTCTGGCACAAGGAGGAACGGCTGTTGGTACCGGTATAAACACTTTCAAGGGCTTTGCGGAAGCTATTGCTGCAGAAGTCTCAAAGATGACGGGCACAGAATTCAAGACTGCTCCTAACAAGTTCGAATCTCTCGCCGCACACGATGCCATTGTGCAAGCTTCTGGATCACTAAACACTCTTGCTTCGTCACTTTTCAAGATCGCTCAAGATATTAGATATCTTGGATCCGGCCCCCGATGTGGACTCGGTGAATTGGCTCTCCCTGAAAATGAGCCAGGCTCCAGTATTATGCCCGGAAAAGTGAACCCTACACAATGTGAGGCTCTCACAATGGTGTGCGCCCAGGTGATCGGTAATCACACTGCAACCACTATCGGCGGCATGAACGGTCAATTCGAATTGAACGTCTTCAAGCCCCTGGTCATCCGGAACCTCCTTCACAGCATTCGAATCTTGAGTGATGGCATGAGAAGTTTCGAGAAGAACTTGGTGGTTGGCTTACAAGCAAATGAGGAGAAGATTGCCCAGATCATGAAGGAATCGTAAGTCTCCTTACCCTTCTGCCCTCTGATATAAATTTTACTGATGTGCGATCACAGTCTCATGCTCGTAACCTGCCTCAACCCTAAGATTGGATACGACATGGCAAGCAAGGTCGCAAAGAACGCCCACAAGAAGGGCTTGACGTTGAAGGAATCAGCTATGGAGCTGAAGGCGTTAAGTGAGGAAGACTTTGATAGGCTGGTAAAGCCAGAGTTGATGATCGGGCCGGAGGATTATAAGGGGAAATAATGTAATAATAAGGAGGCTAAGTGTAAATAGCGAAGAAGGGTTGGATTCTCTTCTTGTCCAAAAATTTCCAATTAAAGCGTTGGTAAACGGCACCTGTAGAAGTCGGCAGTGGAGTTTCTCGTGAAAGTGTTGTATAATACAATCGAACAAGCTAGTGCTTTGACAACCATTTAGCGTATGGATTGCACACACGTATACGAGGCTAATGAGTCAAGGATCCATTTACGAAGTTGTACATACAGTACTTCCTACCTGCGTTATCGGGACCTTCAAGTAATCAGTCATGGTCTTGTCGCCGAAGTCGGTGGCCGTGCTTCGGAATTCTTCCTCCAGGACCAGGTAGAGATTCTAGGATGACACCGAAGGGATTTTTGAATGGTGCTTGGTACAGTAGAGTCTGACTCCTTACTCGGCAGCCGCGGCGGCCGACGTGTGTTTATATCCAGACTCCACAGTGGGCAAGTTGTCACAGGAAAAATTGAAGCTTGAGATTTTATAAACTGTAGGTCGTCTCCAAGCAGAAGGCTTCAGGTCTCGTTATGGGAAGCTGTGTACAAATAAGGAAGTACCTACCTTTCCATGTACAGAAGACCTCGGCATGTCACGGGTCGCTTCGGGTAGAGTCGTGACTCGGATATATACGGGCTAATAAACGGCCAATAGGGATTAGCTCCGGGGCCATGGGAGCCTCGGCTGCAGTTCGATATCGGAGCCACCCCAGCGTCATCGTCGCCTGAGAGCTTTTACCCATAGCACATGCACGTTGTGAGACAGAAACAATTGAAAGGTATTAAATTAACAACAAGTTTGAATAGTTCAGATAGAAGGAAAAGCATCAATTCTTTATAGTATCAACGTCATGCGAGGATATGGCATGATCGTCTTGGGGCTGCATAGAGCGGCAATGGAGAGGGGCAGATCTCGAAGCTCTCTCTGGGGTTTCCCCACATTCACAAGCTCAACCGTAACCAGAGCTGACTTCCCCTCCACCCGAAGTAACGCTGCTGTATGCTTGTTTCACACTCTGCCGAACACTTCCACATTGCCGTGCTCCTCCCTACCCGATACCATTTTAACGGCCACTGCGGAATCTAGTCCCTCTCGTTTGACGTAGTAGAAAACATATAGATCTACACACCCGCCCGCGCGCAAGCACACTCTCCTCTCTCAATCAACTTACGATTTTACGATTACCACCAGTAATCCAATATGGCCACCACCGAATCTATCCTCCAGGGCGTAACCGTCGCTGGTCAGATCACCGATTTTAACAAGAAGATCCTGACAAAGGATGCTCTTGCATTCCTCGCCCTCCTCCACAGATCCTTCAATGGCACACGCAAGAATCTCCTCCAACGCCGTGTAATCAGACAGGCAGAGCTCGACAAGGGCCAGTTGCCAGACTTTCTCCCAGAAACTAGACACATTCGAGAGAACGATGCGTGGAAAGGAGCAAAGCCCGCACCGGGTCTGATTGACCGCAGGGTGGAGATTACTGGCCCTACGGACCGAAAGATGGTTGTGAACGCTTTGAACTCAAATGTTTGGACATATATGGCCGATTTTGAAGGTATGGGAAGCTTGCAGACATCTTGTAACAACAGCTGACTAAATTGGAACAGACTCGAGTGCTCCCACCTGGGATAACATGATTAACGGCCAGGTCAACCTCTACGATGCAATTCGGAGACAGGTCGACTTTAAGCAAGGACAGAAGGAATACAAGCTCCGAACAGACCGTGTCCTGCCCACATTAATCGTAAGACCCCGAGGTTGGCACTTGGAGGAGAAGCACTTCACAGTTGACGGAGAGCCAATCTCTGGCAGTCTTTTCGACTTTGGCTTGTACTTCTTCCACAATGCGAAGGAGCTCATTAATCGGGGGTTTGGACCATATTTCTATCTCCCAAAGATGGAATCACATCTCGAGGCCCGTCTCTGGAATGACGTTTTCAACCTTGCTCAAGATTACATAGCGATTCCACGAGGCACCATCCGAGGAACCGTCTTGATTGAGACCATCCTCGCTGCTTTTGAGATGGACGAGATTATTTACGAACTCCGGGATCACAGCTCAGGATTGAACTGCGGACGATGGGATTACATCTTCAGCGTGATCAAGAAATTCCGCCAGAACTCAAACTTCGTCCTCCCAGACCGATCAGCTATTACCATGACCGTTCCCTTCATGGACGCCTACGTCAAGCTGCTCATCCAGACCTGCCACAGAAGACAAGTCCACGCAATGGGTGGCATGGCAGCTCAAATCCCCATCAAGGATGACAAGGCAGCAAACGACAAGGCTATGGAAGGTGTCTACGCCGACAAGCTCCGTGAAGTCAAGGCAGGCCACGACGGAACGTGGGTTGCCCACCCAGCTCTCGCATCCATCGCCTCTGAGGTCTTCAACAAGTACATGCCGACTCCCAACCAGATGTTCATCCGTCGGGAAGATGTCAAGATCACGCAAAACGATCTCCTGAATATGAACATCCCTGGTAAGGTCACCGAGGACGGTATCCGCAAGAACTTGAACATTGGACTTGGATACATGGAAGGCTGGCTCCGAGGCGTTGGCTGCGTGCCCATCAACTATTTGATGGAGGATGCTGCGACTGCTGAAGTGAGCCGTAGTCAGCTGTGGCAGTGGGTGAGGCATGGCGTGTCAACCGCGGAGGGGAAGAAGGTTGACAAGGCGTATGCGCTGAAGTTGTTGAAGGAGCAGGCTGATGAGCTTGCGAGCAAGGGTCTTAAGGGCAACAAATATCATTTGGCTGCTCAGTACTTCTCGGGACAGGTCACCGGGGAGGACTATGCTGATTTCTTGACTTCGTAAGTTTTCCCTCTCATTTGTAATTGGTTGAGCAGTTGCTAACTTGAGCACAGGCTTCTTTATAACGAGATCACTAGCGTGGGATCATCCTCGCCGGCCTCAAAATTGTGATCTGTAAATTGTCTGCAGCGAAATTGGGAATTGTTTAATGAGCAATTTGTATGAAATATGAAATCAAGTTATATTGAACAAAATTATATACCTATTCTCTGAAAGTCAACATCTACCATACTCACATACGCGTCCCTTACTACATCTCGATTGATAAAACATCCAGAAGTGAGGTCTCATAATGTCGTTCATCTGCGCGTCTCTCCTTCATTAAGTTTCCCGCCATGCCACCTAACACTCTCCCCGTCCTAACTCCCCCTCATCTATAAAACAAAAGCAAGCGCTTCCATACCAGCAACAGCCACGAGTTGCACCCTCCCCTCCCGCACCATTCCCCTTCACACCCGTCGAATTGCACCAGAGAGTTTTGCAAAACTGATGCGGTATACACCCAAACCCTTAGTTTAATCATGAAGACTGAATTTTAGTTTGTGTCCTAGAAAAAAGCACGGAGTACGAGAGGACAACCTGGACCTTGCAAAAGTGAGCCAACCGTGACGACTCCACCTCAAGTATCGAAGCGATATGCAACAAAAACTCGTCTGTTGATATTCACTTTTGTAAATAGGTACTGAAAAGGTGAAACGTGGATATCCTCATTATTGATATCAGGTTAATGTCAAGTATCGGAGCGATGTGCAACCAAAACTTTCTCGATTGACACTTACTTTGGGATGAAAATTTTCGTCCGATAAGATAGATCTTGCTCAAAACTCTGATCCCACTTGAAGATCCTCATCTCGAAAGTGGATAGAGTCCTTGGTCGGAATTTTTCATAGATGTAAACATGAGGGTTTCCATGAACACTCTGTATGGTGATGATCACTACGGACAGCTCTTATAAAGTTTACGAGCCGGCCCTGCTATGCTGGTGCAGGTTAGAGGCTGGATGCTTGGGATGTTGTGAAGCGTGAGAAGACTCGGGGTTAAGATATACAGTGGTTGAAGAGCGGGTAACAGGACCTTGTGAGGATTGAAAATAAAGGAGACTGAGGAATGGATTCATATTCTGGGAGGAGCAGAGAAATGTTCTGGTGGATGTTTGCGCTGGGAGCTCGACGAGGTGGAGAGGAGGTTTCGAGACAGGTTGTAAAAATTGGGGGGAGTTGGTACTCGGAAGCTTGAAAGTTAAGCCTTTTTGTGGAGTTCATGCTGTCTGTACTGACTTTCGGATTGATGAAGAAAACATTCTGCTTTCTGCTCTCGATCTCCCTCACTATCGAAGCAAGAGGCTGAAGGGGTATGATGAGGTGGGCGCTCAGAGTCTCAGGAGGCTGAGCGAGTGATCGGTTTCATTGAAACATTAATCGCTTCTCGCTGCCATTCTATCAAAGTTCATAAGGGAGTGCGGGGTTAGTGAGACGAGACGAGATACAGATGTGGCAGGAAATCGTTTTATAGTGTCAGAATTCTTGATTCTCGGTACTAAGGAGATTTGCGCTCGTTTGTGCGGAGCATCGGGGTTGCTGTGTGAAGATGGTAAACTTCCGATGCTTGCTGGTGCTACAACTTATGACAGGAGATGGGACTGTACTTTGAGAAGATTGCACGAGTTCGAATATAGAGTGTGAGGATCAGAAAGATGTGAGAGATATTTCTGGATGAAGATAAATGCAGATTTACACCATAGGGTCTGACTTGGCCAGTACATCAGCAAACATCACAAGAGTAAATCAAGAAGCACGAAGACGTTGAAATGATGTCCCTCATGAACCCCTATATTCAGTATCCACTGGCCGTGAAAGTCTAATAAATCAACAGCACTGAAACGCTCACTAATCATAACTATTCAGCCAAGACCCAGCAGTGCCCGCAATGCAGCGTCCGAATATTTGTTCATCTTCTCATGAAATCTACAGCAACTTAATGCTCGAAGGTGGCGTATCGTCCGAGAGCGAGACTACCAAGGAACGTACCGCCGAGAACTGAGAGGAAATAGCCAACGTTCATCGTCATAACAGCCAACATCCTGCAAGCACGTTAGCGAGATAGAAAAACGTTTGAAGCAACTATACTTACAGCAAGTATGCAACGCCAGCAATAATGGTATCCATAACAGCGCGGAGTGGGTCGGTAGTGATTCTCCATGGCCGAGTATCCATACTCCTCTTCTTCACAACCATAACGCCCTCCTCGACCCCATTCTCCGTCAAGGTCATCCTTTTGCTGTCAACATCCGAAGCAATGCGCTCGGCCGTCGAAGGCCTTCCGGCAACGGTAATATATCTTCGATTAAATTCGGCATCCAGCCATGCGGTCTCTTTCCATGCCCTTGCTGCTAACAGCGCTCGAAATATTGTTGCGAGAATAACGAGGAATATGCAGGTTCCAGCGTATTGACCTGCTGATATAGGGGTCCACATTGCTGAGTAGATAGGCGTCATGGTGCTCGTGAAGAAAGTCATAGACATCATCGACATCGACATGTTTGTCATGTTCGACGTTGTCATGCCCATTCCCATATCACCCATTATTGCGGTGGTCTTTGGTGGTGGGTTGCGAGTGGTCGATGTTTTGTGCCAAAGAGTTGAGCACTACGGTACTTGTATCGAAGTGCTTAGCTGATGAGGCTGGATTAACCTGCGAGAATTATTTGCTTGGCAGAGGAAAGGACGCGAAGACACAGATATTTTAAGGAAAGAGAGACTCTGAGGACATTTGAGAGGGTATAAGAGGGAAGGTCGGCAGTGGAGCAAGGAGGGCCAGGAAACCCTCGGCGACTGTTTACCGTGCCCGCTTTGATAGCGTTTTGAGAAAGCTTCTCTCTCTGGTTCCAAGGACTTGGTCTGCATGGGATCTAGTGCACCGTGTGAGCAAGAATTGCTGCCCTTCGTGTTGCAAGCCATGCTTTGCCATGCGTTGAAGGTTGAGGGCGGACACGGAAACTCTCTCAATCTCCCTCACACTTGCCTCGATGCAGACGCGCTTGCCGGCTGCTTTAGCATCTGAGCAGGTCACGTGAGAAACTTCAGTTTATTGCAAACAACATCACGAATTGTTTCTTTCTTCAACTATTCAAGGGCAACATACACACGGAGACCTCTTTTTATTCCCCCACTCTTCGCATCAAATTCAATGCTTGGTGTTCAGATTTTTGTTTTGTTTATGCAACTTGAGGTTCTTATCAAGAAGATCGAAACATAAAGCAGCCTTGACCAAGCTTTTCCCTATTCTAAGCGATCCCCACCATGGAATCCCTGCTGCTAAGGTCTAAGCCCTCCCCTCCCACTTCATTGCAAACGTGCTTACAGTCTGGACATATATTTCCAGCCAATGTCGACGCCTTCAAAGTGTTATCTTGGGTGTCAATACCCGTCTCATCCTCGCTGCCAGAGTTTAAAGTTGAAACAAGAGGCAGATATATTTGCAGATCGATCTTTACCTATACTGGTACCGAGGCACATGCCTTATCTTTGCTTGAAGTTGTGAACCAACTCATTTGCATCTCTTTTTCATTTCGAGGATGATGACTACAGGTTGGCATTGTCTGGAGCAAAACTTGAACTTTTCATAGGGAAAGATTACCTCCACTCCTGCTCATTTGGAGAATCGTCGATTTCTGTCCCGTTTCCATTCATACTACTTCATGTTCATGAAGCCGGTGTATGTCTAAATCATTCCGCAAAGCAGACCTATGCAGAACTGGCTCTCTTAATTTGTTTCTTCTTATATATTTTTTTTAAAGTTTTCATCATTGCAAGGGGCCGGATCCACTGGCTATGAACTGATAAACATTTTGTACGGCATTGGTGCGACAATGTGCCAGGCATCTAGATTCAAGATAAGTGAATCATTCCATCTTAATCTCACAGGCTAAGTGTCTCTCGGGGGAAAAGCAAACAGAGCCATCCAAACCCCCGCTTCCTCACTTCCTTATCGCGCCCCCCAGCCCCAGAAAAGATCTAGTTCCTCGATCTCGACCTAGCCGATCTCCTCTCCCTCGCATCAGCAGCTACCACCTCGCTGCCCAAGCAATCAAGCTCGATGGTCGTGTCACAATGCACGGGAAGAATGAGTGTCAAGATCGGGGACTGAACAGCACAAGACCTTGAATCATCAGCTAATCAGAATGTCTCGCAGCACTGTTTGTCCCCACTCTCTCCTGCCTCAACTTCGTGCGGCCTTTACAACCTCACCATCGAGGGTTCTTCGGACGGCCAGCTCCTCGCTTAGGGCGCCAATTCAACAAATAGAATTGATTTCTGCTTCCGGGAGACCGGGACAAGGGGTAAGACGAACAGTTACGGTAACTTGAAGGCGGGAGAGTGGATTTTAGACAGTGAATTCGCGAGGAGGTATGGAAGAATGGTATCATCTGTGTTGTCCAGAATTGGGGGAACTTGGAAAATGTGGGGTGAAAGAAGGTTGATGCTGTTGCGATGTTCTTTGTGAAGCATGTGCTGCATAAACCGAGATTTGGCACGTATACAGTAATTTTTACGGGGTTTTCTGGGATATTGGGTTGCAGACTGGTGGGGCATAGTTTTATTGCTTGGGTGGGAGTAAGGAAGGGATGAAGCACTACCGAAGAGAGAAGTTATTGTGGCCATGAGGTCTGAGGAGAACGGTTAGGTATAATATGCGAAGAAGCTGTGAGGATGGTGTGAGCTGAAGTAAAAGTCTTTTGTCTGAAGCGAGGGAGATATGTTGTGAGAAGGTGATGGCTCTCCGGTAAGATGCACGCTCGCTCGCTAGATGTAAACCAAAAAAAAAAAAGAAAAACTCTTAGAGCAAAAAGATTTGTAGCAAGGTTCAAACCGGCAAAGCCCACAGGATAACCACAATCTAGCAGCCGAGCTTGAGCTAGAATGAGGGTGTCTCGTTACGAAAATACTCGTAATATTTTACTCCGTACCGAACAACCGTCTCCGAAGAGAGAGAACAAATCGATTTTGTTTCTAGCCACACACAGTTTTTTTGTTTGGTCATGTTTAGTTTGGGACCCGGCCGTACACAGTTTATAGTCATGTCGGTCTGGACTAACCATAGAGGTTGTGTATCCCTGTGAAGGTTAGTGAGAGCTTTTTTGGTTGTTGTGGTAAGTTTTCCAAAACTTACCCCAACATATGGTGACAGGAGAATGTCTTATTTTAGTATATGATACTCAACCCGTTTTCTCACTTGTAGGGCGAGCTTTTAGCTTTCCCTCAGACAAACAGAAATCATAACCTACCGTACTTTGGCTTATCTCTCGTGCGATTTTGAAGCCCCAATTTTCCAGGTTCTTAGAAGGATCACTGATAGATTGACAGACTGGACTTCATTCACGACAAGTGGATCCGAGCCATGAGCTTCAGTATCAGATCGCTCGATGCTTAGTCGATCTTCATGTAATGTTTTCGGCGACTCATCTCAAACATATAGTATGGAAATTCTTGCCTAACACCATGAAATGAAGCAGACACAAGGAAAAGAATGAGCAGCCAAGATCAATAGAAGATTTCGAGTCCAAATGGAAGGCCATATCAAATACCTTATCATCTCTCAAGGCATCTCCGCTTGCTTGACTTCTTTTCAAGCAAAAGTAACGATCCTTCCGTCAGCGATGAACCTCGAGTCGTGAATAGGGGTATCACGTGACGTATCTTCACCACCTACCTACCCAGGTAAGTACGGTAGGTAAGACGCCTAATGTCAATTGAATACCAACTCGGAAGTTCTTGAGGCTTAAAGGAATGGATACGTCTGGACTCTGAAGTCCGGGCCTTGAACGATCTCCTACAACCTTCTGGGCCCCCCAGTGTTCCAAGTTCAACAGAACTCAGTCTAACAATAGCCGTCTAGATTTCAACTTGGATCGGCCTAGAACGCATACTAAAATTATCTGCATCTTGCTTCTCCCGTCTTCAGCCATCATGTCCCAGTTGACATTCGATAGCGGAGAAGCAGGTGCCATTTGTAGCTTTCACTACCCGAAGATTGCAGCTAATAAGGCTGAAATCTGGCTAGGTGGCTGAAAAGCTCGACCGAGTTGTAGAGAACGGGAAATCAGCAGTTGAAATGGTGTTAGGAATGATCTATCGTTGTTGAAGCAGTCAAGGTCAACGGAATAGCGATTGACATCAACACGTGAACCGCATGGCTCTTAGCGAGGTGGCACCGATGCCTAAACCAGCGACACAGCTGTTAGATTTGGCGGCTGAAACACCTCGAATTATATTATTGTACATTGTTAGTCACGCTCACGACGTATGAAGGCTGCGCTCGTCTCCCGCTGCTTGCCTATCCCAACCTCCTATCCTCTCTTACCACCTATCGAGACTCGAACCCTCAGCCTCGCCATAGCCAGACCCCTGTAGTACCTCGATCTATTTCGAAGCCCCTCGTCCCCTCAGCCGTTCGTGATTTCGGTCCTTCTTCTAGTTGACCAAGCCGTACCGGTATAGGCTTCCGACACCTCTTCGTGTACTATTGCTGTTGCTAACTCAAGCTAAGACATGGCAGCGACCCCTCTAGAACGGTCGCGTAATGATCAGGACTCTCCTGAACCAGAGCCAAATGAGGGGTTTGACTCTGATGCGGATTACCGTTACAAGTCACTGGAATCCGGCCAAATTCGGCTCGTAAACCTTTTCCAGCACCGCGAAACAGCACCAGAATTGCTGTCTGGATGTGAGAGTCTTTGGTGCGCACTCGAAAATGTCGAAGCCTTGAACGCCGCCTATACCGCCATATCCTATGAGTGGGGCAGCCAAGACAAGCCTTTTTCCATTCTAGTAATGGATAGAGACAAGAATCGTCTAGGAGGAATTCGAATTACTGCCACTCTTAAGAATGTTCTGTTGGATCTTATGCAATCACCTGTCGAGCCAAAGGTCTTCTGGATTGATCAGTTGTGCATCGATCAGAGTGATCCGCAGGACAAGAGCATCCAGATTCCAGAGATGGGAACAATATATCGAGATGCATCCCAAGTGCTAACCTACTTGGGACCTGCTGAGGCAGGAGACCCTGAAGGACTTGAATTGATGGATCAGATCTGTCGCCATTACGAGCCAATGCTGATCAGCCTTGCGGGTTCTAAAAGGATAACCCCGAGCGTCGTTGCAAACTTATGGGACTTATTTGAAAGGTCTCCTGAAAAGAAACTCCGTGTAGAACCCGAGAAGCCTGCGTGGACAAATCTTTGTCGGATGTTATTGACAGGGTGGCTTAAGAGGCGGTGGATGGTTCAGGAGAACATGTTGAATAAAAACACATTCTTTCTCCGTGGGCCGCGGATACTCAAGCTGGCCAATGGTGGTCTCATTGTTCAGTGCATCATTCATGGCAGTCTTCCGCGACCAACAGAAGAGAGACTCAGCTCTGTCATTACTCGATATGGTTTCACCATAGGCGGTATTGAGTCTGGTAGGGACATGAATTTTAACATGTTCGACCTTCTTTTCTGGTTCTGTCAAACTGAATGCCACGATCCGCGAGACAGAATATTTGCTCTTCTGGGGGCGGCTTCAGATGCAACAGGATTGAATATCATAGTAGACTATTCGAGAACCGAGAATGAGATTTTGATCAACCTCGCGACACGAATGGTAGAATATCATAGGAACCTCGATATTCTGAAAGTGCCATTGACCGCGGAAAGGGATTTACCTTCGTGGGTTCCATATTGGGATGAACATGATCTAATTTACACTTCTGAAATCAGAAACGCTTCGCGCTTGAATGCAGCTGGTGAGTTCAACATACGGTGTGCATTCGAGAATGAAGGGAAAATTTTGACCCTTAAGGGTCTAAGGCTGGGTACGTTGGAAGCAAGCTTAGGTTATTCGGGTTCCTCTAGCCTCCGTGTCAACTATGTCCACCTGTTGCGTGGCGAGGCAATTGAGGAAGTCCGTCAACAGGTTAAGGTGCTCAACCAGATACAAGAACGATGGGGTAATTCAAAGGACTATGAGTACGCATTGGCCTGCACGCTGGTCTCCGCTTCACCGTTGTCGCAATACAACGAGGTAGATTCAAAGGAGGCACCTCGCGAGGGCGTTTTGCGCGCATTTCGGAATTGTCTGAAACTCTTAAAGCACTCTTTGGAATCGACAGCATCTCAGTCCTCCGAACAATTTAGTTACTCAGCTGCCGCGTCTTCTCCCACCTCCATGACGGACAACGAAAAGCAAATGGCGGTAAAATTCATAAGAGACATTTTTATCCATAATCGAGCATTTTGGACCATCAATGGCAGACACCTTTGCCTCGCCCCTGCTGCTGCCCGGGCTGGGGATCTGGCTACGGTTCTACTTGGGGGCCCTCTCTTATATGAACTTCGACCTACGAAGGACGAGGGAAAGTATTTATTCATAGGGACAGCCTATGTCCATGGTTTTATGCAAGGAGAGGCTGTACAATCTCCGAACTGGGAACAAGAGTTGGAAACATTCCGACTGGTTTAAAGACCTATGTGCAGGGAACCCCATCGTCTATTCTTAGCACCGGCACGCTTGAAAATGCGCTAGGTATCATTCGACTTGGAGTTGAGGGGAGAATTCTGGTCAATAAGCGAAGTGATGAGAATTTGTATCGCGGCAGATGAGGCGATCCTCCTCTCAGCATTTGCATTTCCTCTAAGCGGTGGGCCGCTCAAAGGGCATTCTTAGCTTTCAAATACTTCACTGCCTTTCGAAGTTTTAGATAATCTGAGGTGAAGTGGGGATAAGGGCAAGTAACTATTTTCCCCAATCCGACCACACCTGAAGGCCTTCAGGAGCAAGATTTGAAGCCACCCATTACCTCGACTAGAGTTAATGAACTTCAACTAGGTCTCCGACTCCGGAGACTTATACTGACTCTCAAGAGCTGCTTGCAAATGCAGTAGAACGAATTATTCTGAATCCTTTCTTTCGTTGTAGCTTCCTTGCCATTATCTTCCTCGATAACAGACACATATTCTAATGAAGACGCGGACAATGAACACGAGAAATAGGGATGCCGCTTGGCCTCGATAGCAGGATACTTGCCAGTCTAGAAAGGAGGAGCTGCTAGGCTCCCCGCGCGCCTGCGTATTGCATATCTCTAGAAAGTAGTTCCATCTCAGTATGCGTCGTGGCCTGTCTTGCAGACCTTCCCTCCGATGCTCACGACTTGGGGGGTCGGTTCTCTCCGCCTTCATCAAGATATTTTGCTTGTCCAGTGTATCGAGAATGCTACGAAAACCTGAATATCCGGCTTGCTGTGGCAAGACAGTTTTTCGAGTGAGACAGAGGAAGGAACCGGCTCTGCCCTTGCCGTTAGTCGTCCAAGGCTGCTTCCTTCTTTGTTGGCACGTCGTCTCGGCAGCAGCTGCACCTGCCTTGATCTTCGATGATATACGCAGACGCTCTGCAAGCTTCGATACAGGTCTTCGAAGTTGTCGCAGAGTCGTATTTCCATCGGCGTTCGAGGGTCGTCGAGGTTTCCAGACCCTCTCCATCCAACATCTCCATAGCCCAACACCCCAATTCCAGTCTCCCAGTCTCCCGTGCCATCCCACCCAACAGCGCTCATCCACCCCATTCCCTCATTCCCTTCCACTAAACCCCATCCCAGAACCACAACAACCATCGTCCACTTC
The DNA here is from genome assembly GCA_002865625.1 of Hyaloscypha hepaticicola. Lineage (NCBI taxonomy): Eukaryota > Fungi > Ascomycota > Leotiomycetes > Helotiales > Hyaloscyphaceae > Hyaloscypha > Hyaloscypha hepaticicola. The sequence goes on along the minus strand of KZ613465.1, from coordinate 811,666 downwards.
CCTCCCAAAACCCGACTTCCACCAACCTTATATACACGCTCCTCCAGCGCACAGCCCCCACCGCAGATCCCTCCTCATCCCAGTCCTCTCAGCTCCCGATCCACTTCGTTTCAGGCTGCTAGCCTTCACATCTCGCATCCGATCCGCAACGTAACGTTACCTCCTGTTTCCAGCACATTGGAACCGAGACCTCCCCTCCCGAACGTTCGCATGCCAGCATGGCAATACTCCGAGCGCCACTTCATAACCTTATCTCAACTTCCCTTTATCTGAATATTTTTGGTAGATGGAGGATGATCCCCGTAGATGTACAGTAAAGTTGTCAGATACCGTAGATCCCTAAGCCAATCTCCTCTTGTGTACCTTGCGGTAAACAACGCCACACCTTAACCTTAATCCCCCTCCCCCTCCCCTTCCGTCCACCTCCTCACAATCCCTATCCCTCCCACCTTCCAAGCCACACCGTCCACAAAACTATGCCAGCAAGCCCAAACCCAGCACGCATCAAAAGGATCAACAAGCTCCAAAGCCGCACACTGGTAACTGGTTACCAGACCCCCGGAACCGGTGCTTTCTCGGCGTCTCTTTTCTTGCCTTCATTCGCTTGTTCTCGCTTCGGTTCGCTTCGGTTCGGGCGCATATCTCCCGAGCGCCCCTCGCTTCCTCCCAACCAGATTTCCGGAGCGTTGCGAACGCCCCTCGCTGGGCCAGACCCAACCCACTTTTTACCCTTCCATCCATGTAAGCCTCGTTTTGATTTCTGGGTTCTTGGGTTCTTGGGCTGCGCCTGGGCCCGGAGGGCTGGGTCGGAGGTCTGGAGGGTCGGGGCCGTGTTGTGGCATGGTTTGGTGTTTTGGTGAGAGAGCGTGGAGGCAGGGGAATTTTGTGGGTGAGGAAATGGTGAAACGAAAATGTTTTGGGCTGACGGACTTTTTTTTTGGCACGATGAAGGGATCTGCAGGGCGTTGTAGAATTGATGCGTGTTTGCGTAATTTAAGTACGTGGAATTGTTTCAAGATATCCAGTTCTTAAAAATGTTTCCCTCCTTAATTATCCATATTGGCTGACTTTGACAATTTATACAAAAGGCTTCAGCTTTCACTCGAGCAGTAAAGATGGATTCATTGGTAGGCATCAAAAATTCCTCTCTCTCATTCATATCAGGGTGAATAATACAAGTACATAAGCTGATCTGTCTACATCCACAGACCAGACCATCGGATATCTCAAGCGTAGTGGAAGAAGAAATAGTGACCTATGCAAATATGGCTGGATCAAGAAAAGGCCAAACAGCAAACATACATCGCTGGTAAGAGAGGTATTTCCTTCCATCCAACCAAAAAAAAAAAGTGCAACCAACCCGAGAAACGATTTCCCAACCCCTCCCCCCCCCTTCCCCCCCCCCACCCGCTCCAGAAGATACAATAGCTCGAAACAAAACCTCTCAAGTCGTGAAAAAAGAACTTTTTCACTTCATTCCCGTCCGAAAAAAATCCGTCAAAAATCCAACACCAACTCCGGATCCACGGTTCAGGCCGTTTCCAAACCCAAGCCCCCAGCTCATGAAATAAACACACAACGCCGGGTATGGAGCACTTCCGAACAACTACTCTTTCTGGAGACGAAATTTACAGCCCGTGAATTTGCGCCGCCGGTGCCGAAGGGACCCATATACCAACAATGAGAACCGCTCATCAACGTCGTGTACTTGTGATGAGGTGGGTGCCTCTAATAAGGCCGGGGGTGATTACAACTCTTTCTTCATCATCTCGGGACTGTTGTCCTCGGTCGAATCGCTCATCACCTCGTTCTTGTCGACTGGGGACTGACTGTCTCCATTCGCGTTCGAGGCGCCGTTTGTGGGGCTCTTCCCACAGCCTTTTACAAGAATATGTCTCTGTTCATTCAATCAATCTCTGTTTTACGTAAAGGGTCTCCAATTGCTGGATTAGAATCAGATTAAAAACGAACCTTTAATGCATCTTTCCGGGAGAAGCTCTTCTCGCAGTGTCCGCAAGGGAATGGCTTCACCGCCAGATGGATCCGCTTATGTCGCTTCAAATCGTGATTACGATTGAAGGATTGTGGACATTGGTCACATTTGAAGGGTCGGTCATTTTGTTGTTGCTGTTGTCCCGGGTGGTGGCTGTACATTGGACCTCCCATTTGATGCGGAGGATACTGCATGTTGATTCCCCCCACCAAAGCCATCTGATTGCCTGGGCTATGCACATTTGACATGATCGGGCCAGCCATCGCAGGAAGCGCGTAGCCACTATACGATGGACGAGAGTGGTAGCCTTGTGGTGCTGCCATTGACGAATGCGGCTGGGCTGAGACAGGGGAAATCCTATTTGAAGGCGCGGAAGATGTACTCGGAGATTGCTGAGTGGGAGATTGTTGGGTATAAGCGGGGAATGAGGATTGTTGCGGTGTCGATGATGGAGTGTAGTAAGTAGGGGTTGGAGGAGGGCGGCCACCATAAGTATCTGGAGCGTGCAAAGGTGCCTGTTGGGGCGCTTGCGAGCTTGGCTGCTGAGGATTGCTCAATTGCTGCTGCTGCTGTTGCTGTTGTTGCGCTTGCTGTTGCTGCTGGTGTTGTTGATGTTGCTGCTGCTGATGTTGTTGTTGTTGTTGTTGTTGTTGTTGCTGTTGCTGGGCTTGTTGTTGTTGCTGGGCTTGCTGCTGCTGTTGAGCCTGCTGCTGTTGTTGCTGCTGAGGCGCAAGAGTCGGGAGACTTTGTTGCTGGCCACCACTTCCCCCAGACATGGCTGTGGGAAATGGGGGGAGGCTAATATCGTAAGGAGGCGGGGGGAGACCTTCACCAGTCGCAGGAGAATGTGAATTCGTATTTCGATTTGGGAAATTCATAGAAGGTGAGTACAATGGGCGCCCCATGTAGCTCTGCTGTTGCTGAGCGTATGAAGCAGGCATTGGTGGTGCGGAGGAGAAAGCATATGAAGGATTTTGGGGTGATGGCCAGTAATTCATTGGTTGATATGGAGGAACTCCTGCTGCTGAGCTCCCCGAACTTCCACTATTTACACTGGAGGCCAACGGGCTCAAACCGTCACTTGGTACACCGGCTGGAGGGGTCAGAACGCTGCTGACCACTGCTGGCGTTGGTTGCGTTGAGCTTGTCGGCGCGTACGCTGCTGGATATCGCTGAATGTGATCCGGCGGGGGGAGTTGGAAGGTTGGGAGGTTGGAGGCGGCGGACCGGCGAGCTGTGAAGCTCTGGGCGCTCTCCATCATGGAAGATAATTGCGAAGTCCACGGTTGCTGTTTTTGAGGAATGGGAAGCGGACGCAATGCGGAAAGTCACGTAGTAGTAGTATGCGGAACTCGATGCGGTAGAGAATAAGTGATACCGCGTCAATTTTCTGCCAATGTCAGACAACAAAGATTGAAGCTGCCAAAAATATCGTGAAGCCGCTGAGAAGGTGCGTTCGTCGGCGTCGAGGTCAGACCTGGGTGAGAATGTGGAGCGTCGATCACCTGGATGGCGGCCGGGGAGGCGTCTGTCGATATATGTAGCTTATTGGGTCTGGAGATGGTCTGTGTGGTCCCTGTTGGCTGGCCGCGGGTTTGGGCTGGGGGAGGTCGAGTGCTGGGATGAGGAGGACTGGGTGGTGTTGATTACCAGCGGGAAGCGTGGCAGAAGGGGGGGCTAGCCTGCAGATGAGCATAAGGCTAGGGGACGGATTTGGGAATAATGGGCTGGGGCTGCGAGAGCTGGTAACTTGATATTCCGAAGGGTAAGTTAAGGCTCGACAAAAACTCGACAAAATTCGACAGATTCGACAAAGCTCGATAGGTCGGCTCCACTGCGCCAGTTCCACCATGTGAGCAATTGATCGAGGGCCGGGGGGAGATGCGCCAGACCAGGGCAAGGGTCTGGGAAGTGGCAGACAGCGGCATGAGCAGCCAGCATACGCCGGTCCGCAATTCGATGGTCTATCTGGGATTCTGGAGGTTGCCGGCGGCGAGGTAACTGTTTCCGGCAGATATTGGGACACCAGTTACACAGGGCAATATTTGCCAGGTCCTGGGTAGCCAGATCTGGTGAGCGCATACTGATTGCGTTTAATTATTATTACTGTATATGGTGTTTTAATTTCTTATTTATTCGATTTATTTTGGGAATCTGGGCGCTGGCTGCGAGGCTGCGGGAGAGAACTGCTTCCGGGGTTGGGTGGAGTCCGTGCTTTGCTTGTGCGTGGGTACTGTTACTACTGTGCTGCGAGCCAGATGGGAGGCTTTTGGGGGCAGCAGCTTAACACGATTCGAATCAGAGGCGAACTCCATGCAACAGTACAGTTACTCCAGAGCCCCAACCCAGGCTGATTGGGCCGCACGGGATGTTCATGCGCCGCCAAGCAGACGGGAATCGATGGGGACGAGGCGGGAGTCGGAGTAAGACCAGATATTGCCTCGTCTGGCCTGGCACCGGATTGTTTTGATATGTGTGTTGTAGTCAGGAAGTGTAGTCAAGCACCAGAATCGTGAGGAGAGCTCTCCCGGTAGGTCTGGCGTGTGGTGTTGCTAACTTGCTCCAGGCTTTGCCGAGACAAGTTCTCGGGCTTTGAGTTGCACACGCTGCTCCTTACTCGTCGATTTCGTCCAAGAGGGTGGTCTGCCCCTCTGCCCCCCCTCTTCTGGCATGCTGCACCCAACCGGCATGCGCTGCACGCGAGAGCCCACGCCGGCCCAGAGGCTTTTTCTTGGCTTAAGCCCGCTGAGCTAAAACACCACCAAGGCTGCTGAAGGCATGAGGGCATCGCGGGATGGCTCACCAGGCCCTGTCTAGCGCTGGGAGGGGAAGCAGAGGCTGCAGAGCAGAGCAGCACGGCCAGGGGGTTGAACGAGATTCAATTTTTGCCCGTGGTCGACTGGGGCAAGCGAGCCATGCCGCCCATGCGCGCGTCTGCCATTGGCCGCCAGCACACGCGGTGGACCGTGGGGACTGTGTGGGCTGCATCGCTTCTGGGCCTTTGGGTCTTTGGGAGTCTGAGAAGCGTGTACAGTGTGCACGCGGATAGGGCCAAGGACCGCAAGCTTTTGCAAACTGAGTTACTGTAACTGGACAGTTAAGTATTTGGTGCAAGAGCATCTCATCTTTGATTGTGTCTTGATGAGGGATGGCTTTGCATGGGCTGGCTCAGGGCCTCAGGCTGCTACTGTTATGTCCGAACAGGGGTTCAAGCGAGCACTGAGCCAGCCCCAGCCTGGAGGTTGCAACTTCGCAGCGGCCGCATCTTCTTCCTTTTTCACATTAAGCTTTTTGATTCAGGTGCTTCCTTTTTTCCCCTGCAAATAAGCAGGATCAAGGCTCTTATGCAGCGTGAAGTGCGAGTGCAGCTAAGACAGGCAGACCTTCAAACACTCAACACACAGAGCAGCAGATCAAGGGGGAGAAGGGGGGAGAAGGGGGAAAGGCAGCAGGAGAGCAATATCCCAACGCGGCTAGAGGGCGTCTGACCTGGCCTTGAAGCTCGAGGCTCGCAGCAAAAAAGCGCTTTTCGATTTCACTTGTCCAGCACCAGGACCAGGACCAGGGGCGAGGATCGTGGTGGTTGGTGCAATGCCAGAGGAGATGGTGTTAGGCCTGCACGTCCAGAAACGTGCTAGGAGTATGCTGGGAAACTGCTTGCTGGTGCTGCTGCAAGCTGCACCCACGGCCCATACCCACGCCCTCCCTCCTGGAAATCTGGATTTCTGGGTCCTCTGGCGCTTGGACCAACGATCGCCCAGGGGTCCTGATTGATTGGCGCCGTGAACCTTTGGTCGGCGAGCTCTGCTGCAAACCCCTCTTCCCTGCCACTCCGTTCATTGGAATCACAGTCATTGCGGGTGGTGTGGGACGGGGCCGCCGGGCGACGTCGGTCTCTGCTCGAGAAGTCGGGTTGTGGTCGTTCGTGGTAGTGGTCGTGGTCGCGCTTTGCTGGGTGATGTAGGTGCAGCTGCTTTTTGATGAATGGATGAATGGCGAAATATTGGTGTGCCAGACGTGCAAGCAAGAGGTGACGACCAACAAGAATAGGAATTCTGCGTTACCAGGGACCAAGGCAGCGGGTAAGGACTCAGGAGGTGTCAAAGACTCGGAGCAGAGCGTTGATATCGATGCGCCACATGTTCATACTTCACAGCCTTGCCCACAATGTTCTGCGCTTCTGCGGAAGTGCCTGGAAATTGCCTTGGCATTCAGGGTGTACCTTCCTAAACGTTCCTGACAGTCGGTACAACTGTAGCATTACCCTTTACAGGGGAAGGATCTCCAATTTGTTCCAAAAATACCTCCATTGTAAGTCGACCTGGATGACATTGATCAGCTGCTGTATGGGTAGGTCATGGTCATCAGCAAGCGATCGGGTAGGATCTCAAGAGCAATGGTCGGTGCAAGGCTGCAATTCATTTGAAGAGTATTATACTGACAGCATTTAGAACCGTATGTAACCTGCAGGCGCAAAAGATGCATATTGGCCTGTAGGGGGGGAAGGCCGGCTCTGGAAGCAACGTCGTACCATTTCTGCAAGTTACGTGCGTAAGGTAATAACTTTAATCCGTGTTCACAATTAGTTGAATATTCTTCCCCATCAATTCATTACTGTATTACCCCTCGACTGCGGAAACTCTGGCGTTTCACAGGCTCACAGCGAGAGTCGTTTATTTTCGCCCAATTAGGTCTGGGCCTTGTAGGTTTGGGCCAAAGGCATGAGTTCTAGACCGCCATCGCCCGGCGGGCCATTGAGATCGCAGAATCGGGTGTAGTGCCGACTGCCCTGTCACCCAGTGCCCCGTGCCCCTTGCCCACTCCATTTTCTTGACATGATCTCCTTGTTCTGCTTGTCAAACTTGTCAGTCACGCAAGACAACCCTCAGACTCAGAAAAGTCGATGTTCGCTGAGCAGGCCAATGGCAGTCTCGCCTGAAGCTGGGAGCTTGGAGATCATACCAGATCCCACGACTGGAGCCGGGGCTCAGTCGGGATGAAAGGCCCGCTCTGGATTTGAAGAGCGGAGTGGACAAGGGAAGGAGCACATTGCTGCTGGCTATCCGAACGGGTACAGTATGTGTCTCAGGAAATACCCTTCAGCGAATGAGTAAGTTTTTTCGGCAGTGCTGGTAACTTGGTAGGTCCAATCAAGAGACCCAAGATCCTCTTCAACAATGCTTCTAGAAAGTCACGATGTACCTATGATGCGCCATGTCGAGGGGCGGATGAGACGAAGTTCTCCAGAAAATAAGCATGGCCACCACCTGTCAATGTCAAACGCCTCTCCGCCATCCGAGATATCGCTACACCACGCCATGTTCTGCCTGCGCTCAATGCGGTAGTGATTATCGCACCTTATTTTTGCCCTGTTGGGGGCCATGGCAGCCCGCATGACATCCCTGCTGCCCCTCGCAGTCAGCGTCAGCAGCTCTTGTTTCTTTTGGTAGAACTCCCATGTCTGCCTGCCATCCATGATCCAGACCGCTACTCCTCACCAAATGCCAATCAGCATCCGAGTGCGCGAATAATCGTCTCTGTTATTGGTCTTGATACTCTGGATTTTTGGTTCCCAGCTTCGTGGGTGGTTGCGGAAGAAACCCATGGCGTTCAGCACCTCTCCACCCCAGCATTCAGCTCTCTCGAGGCTGCTCCGGCTCGCACTCTCCACGCTCCATTTAGCAGTTCTGTCGACCGGATAGGACAACCATCGGGTTATGCTTATTTGGAGAGCGCTTCTTCCGAAGGATCAATCAACAGCCATGGTCCCTGTTGTCAGCCCTCAGCTCCTCTTTCGGCTCCCGGCTGGGCTTGCTGCATGCCGAGCCCCCCATCGTTCCGCAGAGCGAACGCCTTTCCACCACTTCCCAGCAATCCGGGTGTGGCATCTTGTCTTGCTGTTGTGCTGCGTAACCTCTCCTCTCGGTCAGTGACTGTATCACCAGGAGATACATCCGATTCCGCGACTTCTAGAAGATATGAGCATCGCTACATTTGTAGCACCTTGTGATGACTTTTGGTTCTCGACACGTTGAAAGCTGAGGCCAAGAGGGAATACGTTCCAAACAAAGACTAAAGCAACCCGGTTATGATCGAGACTTCGGACGCCGAGATGCCAATCCAGGGCAGGGAGTGACACGCCAGCTCTAGTTCACACCTTCAGAGCCGCAACCTGGGCGCTCGAGGAGAGTTTAGCCAGCCGAAATCGCCATCTGCATCTGTGCACGTCCCTCAGAACCCCCATGCTCGACATGTCTATGCCTGCCAAATTATATCCTAGGATTTAAGCACGACACGAAAAAAAAGGCTCCTTGTTATCCTTGTGAGTACGTGTAGCTCTCAGCCTGAGAATGCCAAGACCCACAGAGCCTTGTTTGAGATAAGATTCAGCCAAAGGCGGTGGGAGAAACCCTCCTACTTCATAAATCATTCTACCGGGATGATTCGTGCCATGCGGAGATCCCAGTAAAGCCATCAAGTCATGATACAAGAATAGAACAATTACCCAATCTCCCGGATCCTTGGGCGTTCGGAAACATTACAGTATTTCCCCTATGTTTTGTCAAAACCACGTACATGCTGCGTGTGAGGGGTCACAACAGGAGAAAATGCAACATTTGTCTGCAAGCCTTTGGCCCCAGAAGCAACTCCACTCGGACAGCTGCAGGATCTGGAGAGGGACTACCGTAGTTGTACTGCACAGAGACTTTCTGTGTCACGTTCTCCCACTTGTACTGTAGCAGCGGGTAGCCCACCCAAAGTGGTTGGTACAAGTACCTAGAACGCTAATTGCCCATTGACCCATGCTCGCAAACCCCTGAGAATTCAACAACCTCCCGCTTCAGAGAAGAGCAAGCCCCGCATCTTGTACCGAGAACTGGGTCAAGAGATACTTGAAAACATCACGATGCCATGTTTTAGAATCCGCACTCAACAATTAAGTGCGTAGATTTTGTCAAATGCAAGTTCTGTCAGGCTTCCCATACTCTCCGTTGCAAATGTCAGCAGGCCAAACACTCATCCCTTATGCCGATCACGATTAGCGACGTCGTCTCCGTGATAGAATAAATGAGAGGATCAAGGATCTTCGTCAATGAAATCTGATCGACCGGTCTAGAGACTGGAATTCTACCGGTTCGTAATCGCAGATTGACAAATGTTCTATCAATAGAAACACGACAGGGACCATTATCACAATAACTTTTTGGCGATATCTCATCACAAGACACAACATGCAACCCCCTGATTTTTACCAACGGCGGGCTGGAGATGAGGCAGCCTCTTGAACCATAAAGGATTGCACAGACGCGGGATGGCGAGTAGGGGGTCAGCTTACTCTGATCCTTTAACTTGCATAAAGATCGGGAGTTGCCATGAAACGCTAAACCCCAATGTCTGGATACGTTCTTGAGACTCAGGAAACTGTAGGCGCGTATCCCGCATTCCTTTTGAGAGCCGAGGATTTTCGGAACGCCTGAGAGATGAACCACAGGTCTCGGAGGCATATCTCTCGAAAGACATCGTGAGCTCCTCACCCAACCAGAATGAAGGTTTTTCCATTCCTCGATCTTTGAACGACCAACCGGCATTAAGTATTGCATGATATGTCTGCCGCCATTGAAGTCGCCACGAACTGCCTTCATCAGCCCCCGCTAAAGCATGCGTTCGGGGGTACGGAGTCGCTATCCCCTCATTGCACAAAGGGGAAGCCTATGGCTGTATGGCGTAAACGTCAATGAAGCCTCATTTGAAATCATCTGAAAGCCTCCCTAGCTCCCGTTGAACAGATTCGATAGCTCATCAGCCGTAGCCGCTATTCCGTACACATGCAATTCTAATTCGTAGGTTTGTAGACGCCAGAGAGAAGGCTTCTCCTCTGTGGAAACCCCGCGGCAAGATCTGTCTCCTAACCGTGCTCGTACCTTTCTCCAATTCTCATGTTTCCCTTGATGTCTTTTGCGTGATTAACCCATTCATGTTTACCCCTACAAGCTGTCTCACTCCTACCAATACTTTCAAGAAAGAAAGTCCATTATAGACTCATCGTCGTACCGTTCTCGAAAGTGTACCTGTCGAGGCTGAACCTTCAAAATAATTGAAATGTGACATCCCAATCAGCCTTCGCAGAAGTTCAAGGTTTTGCTTTTCAAGAAATCTAGACCATTGACTCTCCCGACCATCAACTCCAATCACAGCACCGTCTCCTGCAAGGAAGCCAAAAGGAAGTCGTTTCCATCTGTAAAGCCTCCTTCTCATCACAAGCCCCATCTCAGCCATTCCAGCCCCCGATGTGATCTCTCGGAACGCTGAATCCTTCGGCAAAGAACCCAACAATGAGAGAGCCTCTTCCTTTGACCCCTTCCCCTTTCCAACTCACTGAACTGACTCGAAACCTCTCCTTTCAAGCAGCAAGCATCCATTCTCCAAGCACGAACATGAATCGCTCGCACTCCCCATCGTCCCCGAAACTTTTCTTTTCTTTCACCTACTGACTCGCGGTCTCGACCACGAACGCCCACCACCACCCTAAAGCCCACCGCCCAGCCTTCTCCGGAGCCGTTAAGCCCTCTCCCCAACACACCTCCACGCCCGTCCGTCCCTGAAGCCCAATTACCGCATGCGTGCTAACGGAACTCCACTTACAGCCTTACCGTACGCACAACCCTCTCCCGTCCCATACTATGTCCCGTCTTCTGAAGCGAATGCGAGATGGTGGTCCAGACCACTTTACAGTACGGAGGGAAGGAAGCAAGATCTTAGCGTCGGGGCGTGGTGCGTAGCGTCGATCTCTTGTATGTAACTTTCTTCACTGAGGAAGGAATGAGGGTTCGCGTACACCGATACTGAGAGTTGCCTGGAAAGAGAGAAGAGGAGAGTCACTTCGTCTCCATCACCGACAAAGAGCGAAGGAGTACGGAGTAAGCTGGCTATTCTCCTCGTGCATCGTCGGAGATCGTTGAAGGGTTTGGGTCTAACAAGTTGCACCAAACCGACTTTTGACTTTGACTTTTTGTTTTGTCGGAGATTCAGAGGAGGGTTTGATATGGGTTGAAATTGGGGAAGATGGTTTTATGAGATATCATGAGATTAGATTCCGGGGGAGATGAAAGGAGATGAGGACTCTGATGGTACTTGTGAGTAGCGTAGATGTAAGTAGAGCAAGTAGTTGCTGGAAGCTTGCGAAGGTGAACTGGGTTAGTGGTAAGTACCTAGATCTGGACTAAACTGCTTCCAAGACTTTAGTAAAATCATATTAGATGATACAACAGCGATAGTTCAGTCAAAGCTCACATCTTCTTATTTGGAAGTGCGTAATGGAGGTTTGATGTCGTCTTATTGTCTGCAATGTTCAGGTGAGCGTGGTAAGATGAATGACTTTCTCTTTTTCTGCTATCGTGAAGTTCAAGGCGATACATGACGGTTCTTGAATTCCTCATCTACCTGAGACGATGAGCAAGTGTTTCATGTCTCTTGTGTCTTGTGTCTTGTGTCTTTGCTTTAGTCCTCGCGGAAATCAACTACAACTTGTCTCCTGGACTAGTCGTCACTGAGAATTGAGACTTGAATACTTGCTCTACTAGATGATAATTACTGTCGTTCCTTTCTAATTCCGAAAGTGATACAGGGTAAGCCAAACAAAGCTCTATCTGATATCTCAGTCGAGCAATATATGACATTGCAATGTGAATTCGTAGAACTCTACAGAATATTCTTCTCAAATCCCTTCCCATTCCTCCATAGCTTCCCTTCTAGTCTTGATACTTACCATCTCATACTTCATCCAGGAAGATTGCCCTGCGTGAATTAAGCAATGCTCTGGACCTCTGGGCTCTTGTGGAATGACATGAACACGTCCAAGTAGGCAGGCAGGCATCCTGCGTGTGCTCAACACTTCAAAACCTCTTGCCAAAGCGACCGTAAAATTCCTTCGTACACGAGCCAACGGATTATATATTTGCAATCTGTGTACTCGTTCACTTGTTTCTCACTAGACTGTACGTGTTGAGGATCATAAAGGGGGAAGAAAGGGGGTCGCTTACATCACGTGGTGGGAAACAAAACAAGGTTCTCCTGATATGAATATCCCCGAGAACACCTCCCCGACAGAAATAGCATATGTTATCAGAGACTTATGGCCCTACTACATCTTCTATTAAGATTTTATAACAACTCCTGTATTTGAGACTTCGCGGAAGCTGCGACTGCATGTTCCTTGAATTAAAACAGAGACTTGGTTTAGCTTCTTTACGGTCCAAGTTGATGTCCGTGAAGGAAATCCAGCTTCGCTATATGAACGCTGTGTTCGGAATCAGATGTGAATTTCAAATTTGATATCTTTTCTAGAAATCCTTCTTACCAAAGAGCCAACTGTCTCGAGTTTGTTAGGAATTGTTGTTGATATCATCACACCTTCTATTCAGTTCTCGACATAAGGCATGTTACTCCACGTCGGAATGTTATCTCTCGGTCACGAAAACCGCCTTCGTAACGTTAGGCTTAAAAATTTGTCGAGCACCATCCAGGAAAGTTTGATACTCCGGCCCGTCCTCGAGAAATATTCAGATTTGCTATCGTATGTACGGTGAATGGAAGATAAATATCGTTTTTCTATTAAGGAAGAACCGGCGGAAACAACTCGAATGGAATCTTCATGCTTTAAGATTGAAGCTGAAATGCATTTGAGAAACCTATTAGGGAGCACTGATGCAACTGGCTCAACTTCAAACTTAATTTTAGTATCTATAGTATCTTCAACGTCTCAGTGTCCGCAAAGGGGTCTTCCATCCAGCTTGAGAGAAAATTCAAAGATCAGTGTTCGTCTCCACGCAGTCAAGAAAAGGTGCCATGGAAACAGTTCATTCAAGCTTTGAACGTTTGCCCATTTGTGGCATATACTCACGACCCTTGCCGATTAACATTGTTATTCTGCACAACATCTCAACAAACCAATCGATCCTGGTCATTAAGTACTGTACTCTCTGGCTTCGCTACTTGTACAGTACCTCCACAAATCACTTTATACCGTTCCGCAACCATGGTGGAATGATGACTTTAACTCAGAGCTATGTCAACGCATTCACGGACTCTGCTTCACATAAACACCGCAATTCTTTAGAAGAGATACTCGATTGTCAGGCCAGAATCATTGAGTGAACTGGATATATGGAAAGGGTCAACTAATGCTTTGTTTGGGATAGTTTCTAGCCCTATCATACTTGATTTGAATGACATGTTTAAGATCAACGTAGGCCGGCTGAGCTCTTGAGTGAGCTACACATCTGTGGACCTGTTTCTCTCAATTGGGTCTTAAATGCACCTGAAATAGCATCCCATTTGTGCAGTGCGCTTGTTCTAACAAAGCTGAAGAGAAGGGGCAACGACCCATCTCCATATCTCATCTTCTGCGGCCTTCCATGCTGTCAGGTATTCGAAATAGTCAGGCTGCTTAGAGGAACAGAAAGGAGTACTTCTGAGAAAGAGAACATTTGTTATTTGATCCACCATGAATCTTGCGATTCTAAATGCTCCGTACCGTTTGTAGATGCTATCACTACCAAACGCCATACTCCGCACTGAAAAGCCACCAAAAGCAGCAAGCACCTGTAGGTCGCGTCACGAGAACTTCGTCAACGCCACGACCTCCTGTGTAAACTCAAAACTGACAACTTGGTTGCTGACCTTAGGGAAAGTGATCGGCACGTTGGGGGGTCTGTTGATGTCGTCCAGCATGATCTTCAAATCGTTCATCATCGTGTCCGAGCCGATCGCACCTCCGCCATATCCCGCCAAATAACTCGTTGCCAGATCTTCGATGAAATAGATCCCGCCGGGCTTGATTGCAGGCCAGAGAGTTCTCAGAGATATTTTCTGCTGGTTCATGGTGTGGCCTCCATCATCAATAATAACGTCAAAATTTCCGCCTACGTTGAGCATGAACTGGGTCAAGAAGTCGACATCGGCTTGGTCACCAGTGAAGATCGTAGCCTTGTCGGTTTTGTTGGCCCATCTGTGAGCGCATTCGGCGTCGTATTCGATGTAGTAAAGGTCGACGTGTGGGAAGTATTCAAGCCAGGTATAATAGGATGCCCCCGGACCGTATCCCATGTCACACCCAAGACCAATTTCCAGCATCTTGATCTTTTGATCGCGAAGGGGTGCCAGACGGTGCTCATACATGCTGGAAGATCGGAGAATTAGCATGATTTTTTTCTTTTCAAGAGTTGCGTTCGGACGAAATCGAGGAAGGTATGCCAATGCAGGATATATTTGGAGTTCAATCGGGGTGAGGGGGGAGTAAGTTGGAAATAGGGACAACGAATAGGAGAGCGGGCATGCATACCGATGGTAAGTGTGAACGGTCACTTTGTCAGTGCCATACTTGGTTGCAATATCATAGAAGGAAGGTCGTGGTGCAAATGCTCTACATTCATCAGCCATGTGTTCCGCCACGGAGGGAATCCCTCCACGTACCCTTTGACATAACCAAGAGGATGATCAGTCATGCTCGACCTGCCATGCCATACTGCTGTGAGGAAGATTAGTACAACTACAGCGATTATAATTGGAATTCGGCTGGAGGACTTCGAAGCCAAGCTCTTGAACTGGTTGAACAGTGGAAGCAACATGGCGCCGGAAGAAGAGAAAGCAAATAATAAGGAATGGAAGAGATGCTTCAAAACATAAAATTAAATGGGAAGAAATCAATTCAGATAAAAAGGGTTGCAAAGGGGTCACTGAAAGGCATCATTACAGGGAGCGAGTTGATGTCTCAGTCCCGGCAAAGCCCCCTTGAAACCCCTTCCAGTCTTGCATTTTAAGGGCCCGTCGGGGTCTCGATAGCTCAGCAGTTCAGCAGCTCAGGAACGCAGATCTGGAGATGGAGGAGTATGCCTACACTGGGCAGGGTAGAAAGAGGTTACCTTTAAAGCTAGAGGGAGTGCTGCTAAGGCTGGACTAGCCTCATCCGGCCTCACCAATATCACAAATGCAGCTATGCGACCCATTTAAAATATTATCAGACCCACATCGCTCGCGCTGAAAAGTCTCCAGCCATCATTGGATGATTTGGACCCCCTGAAAGGAGGTTCCCTAAGTCGACTCACTTTAAGTCGACTCGGCTAACCCGATTCAGTAATCTTTTGGGGGCTAAACGCATCGCAAAACGCTTCTCACGCTTCAATTCGCACCCGAATTTTCTCACAAAAATTAGGGTTAGGCGCGCAGCGCGGCTTAGGGTTAGAGGTTAGGTGTTAGGGTTAGTTATGGATTAGGGTTAGTTATGGGTTAGGGTTAGTTATGGGTTAGGGTTAGTTATGG